>JAUIMM010000285.1:2210000-2567500 GCA_031769625.1 Taudactylus pleione
AAAGTTCTCAATGTGCGTGCGCAAACTAGCTGTTATGATCAGAAATTTCTCTCTCCTTGAACACAGCCAGGTCGTTAGTTTGAGTGACAGAATGAAGCATTTGTGGGTGGTAACAGGGGAAGGTGCTTGAAAACAGGGGAGTGGAGATCCGAACGCAGGCGTGCCTAATTATGCGAACGACATTTAATGGGAGTGCATATTTAACAAAGTAGTGTCATGGCACACGTGACATGGGTGGTTTGTACACTGACTTGATCATAGTGCTTATGGTCAACCTTAAGCTCTACAACCAGCATCGATGGTTCCCGATGCTCGCGATTAATCCTTATATCCCAGGAGATGATGTGTGATGTGAACGAGAAGGGGGCGTGATTTAGTCTTACGGCTGCTTCTTACCCTCGGTCGTTCAGCAAACGATCTCATCTTAGGACCGCAACTTGTGATCGCTTCATTTGCATATCTGGCCCCTTTCCCCTACGACCATGTGGCCGCAACAACCGACTCTGAATGAGGTCCTCAGTGCCATAGTTAATTTAGCTGGACTTAGAGTCAAATTGTGTTGTTCTATTAATGATTCCAATGCATCCCTTGTTCCTGACCAAAAAATTAAAAGATCGTCTATGTAACGCCAATATTTTAAAATGTGTTGGTTGGTCTCTTTAGAACCAAAAAATAGTGCTTTCTCCACCAGGAACAAGATCCTATTGCACAACCTGTTTTCTGAAGAAAATAATTTCCATCATACACAAAGTAATTTTAGAAAAAATTCTATCTCAGGACCCTTATATAATATGTTGTCCTCAATCAATGAGCGTACCACCTCTACACCTGCCCGATGTGGAATGCAGGTGTAGAGGCTCACTATGTCAATACTAGCAAGAATGAAATCATCCGGTACTATATTGATTTGTGCTAAATCACATAATAGGGTAGAAGTGTCTTTAAGATGGGTAAAAGTATTTAACTATGCAAGGTTGTAAAAAAGCATACAGGTAAATTGCCAATGGTTCACATAAAGAGACCCTGGCAGAGATTATCGGTCTGCCAGGGGGTTTCTCTATGTTTTTTTGGATTTTTGGAATAATGTAGAAAAGTGAAGATTTAGGACATTCCACTTGTAATGCTTTTTGCACATATTTTGTTATAATATCATTAGATACTGCAGATAACAGTAAAAAATTAAGCTCTTTTTTAAATTCTAATGTCGGATCCTGGTCCAACCTCATATAGGTATTACCATCAGCTAAAAGTTTTGTGCATTATTCCTTATATAAATCAATATCCAAAACTACCACCCCTGCCCCCTTATCAGCACCTCTGATGACTATATCACATCTATCTTGCAACGATTTAAGAGCAATGCTTTCATTGCATGACAAATTATTATAACCAGTTCTTGCTATGTTATGGGGAACTTCTTCCAACATCCTAGAAAATGTTTTTATTGATGGGTTGAAGGTTTGTGGATCAAAGGTAGATGGAGTACCGTGTCTTCTGATCTGTGCGGGAACATCTGAAATCTCAGAAATCTTTTTCACCTGTTGTTTACTGTAAAATTCTTTCAATCTGAGATTTCACTGCAATTTATAACTGTCTATCTTCCATTGGAAAGGGTTATGTTCATTAGTAGGAATAAAGCTCAAACCCTTATTTACCACTCTAATCTCATCCATAGATAGAGGAGTCTTGGAAAGATTAAAGACTAGATTCTGCATCCCTTGGGAGGTCTGTTGCTTCCGCTGCCTTTCCGATTGCCAGCCACGCCTGGCTGGTTTGCTCTTGAACCTGCTCATGAGTTGCGGGTGTCCACCCCTAAAGGGATAGATTGACTCACAGAAGGGTGTGCCTGCGGACTGTCATTGTCACTGGCTGATGTGCTAGATTGATCAATCCATCTCCCGCCCATGTGACGTGTTCTTCCCCATCCTTGTTTCGCTTCTCCTGCGGGTCGGCTAGTGGTATAGAGCCAGTTGTACACTCTGTGTTGGGAGTAGTCCAACTGCACTTTGTTATATTTTTCCTTTTTATATCGGATAAGGTCTTTCCGATAAGAATCAATTTGCAATTTTAATTTCTCCATCCAATTTGTATCAGAATCCACTGTAAAGCTATTTCCATGTTCTGTTTCAAACATGGTTATTTTTTTTTAATGATGTTAAGCTCCCTAGTGGATTCCTCTATGACCAAAAGCATCAGATCCATGGAGCATTTATTGAGGATAGAGATCCATTTAGTACAAAATGGGGCATTATATCTCCCAATAGTTGGTGTGTTATGGACTCTAAATCCTCTGGGGATCTGTTTCATGTGATAATATTCTGATAACATCAACCCATGATACAAATAGTCAACCTCGCACTTCTTCATTCTAAGCAACTCTCTGAATAAATCATCATTTGTGGCATTTTCTGCTGTTTCAAAAATGGCACCACTATATAGAATGTTCGATGCCTCCATATCGGAAAAACTAAAAACATCTTGGGTATCGCATTGCAGCATAAATGTTGCTGATTCCACCGCATCATTTTCTGCAGCAGACATAATTAATATACCACTAATACTCAAAGCAACCAACTGCAAATCTCAATAATTTTGTAACAGCAGCACAGGCAATATAAATCCCCACAAGTGCAGTCTTGTATAATGGCCAAAAAACTGTATAAGCCACTAATATATTATAATGCAGTCCGATATACTTAAAAAAGTGTCTTAGTGAAGTGAGAAAAAAAGTGTGACATATATTCCAAAAAAGAAAAAAAAAATTGATGATAACACAGTCCTGTCCATAAAGAATGAAAATAAGCTCCTTAGGTGCCTTGTGTGCTAGAAGACTGTCATTGCATCGCAATACAAATCATCTGCTAAATATATAAGTAACAAGATCACCGGCACTCTTGTCATGAGCAATAAAGGCAAATCCTGCTGAGGTGCTCACCCTGGGGCATGACACCCCTCCATGTATACTTTTTCAATAAAGCGGCACACTCAGGCTTTGATGATAGTGCAAAAAAAGTATTTTACTGCATCAACGTTTCGGGGTCTTCCCCCTTTGTCAGGACATACATACATACATAGTGAAAACCAAACAATTTATACTTACAGACTGTGACAGTGACACCTGCAGCATGCCATCCCGGTTTCCGGTGTCCAGCATTCTACTTCCGGTTTCCGACTATGATGTCACACCGGAAGTGACGCTTGCCGGGTCCACAGACTGGCTTGGCTGCTAGGGGTGAAAAATACAAGTGTTTTAACACAGTGTTAGTTGTCCACATTTTATGTAGACAGCATGGATTTAGTAATGATTTATAATAATGTACAGTATAAGCAGGCAGTTTTTATTTAAAATATTGGATGTATAATTGAGGTAAATAACTATATCATGTGTTACCACAAGATGGCGAGCTTGTACAAGGGATTTCTGAATTGTATTGGTATATATTAATTTCATAATATAAAGAAAGTTTTATAGTTATTAAGATATTAAGTCACGATAATGTGATAAATATAAATATGCAAATGTCCGTTGGTTAACTATTTATATTTTTAATATGCTGTCTACATAAAAAGTGGACAACTAACACTGTGTTAAAACACTTGTATTTTTCACCCCTAGCAGCCAAGCCAGTCTGTGGACCTGGCGAGCGTCACTTCCAGTGTGACATCATAGTTGGAAACCGGAAGTAGAACGCTGGACACCAGAGACTGGGAAGGCGTGCTGCAGGTGTTCATTGTCACAGTCTGTAAGTATAAATTGTTTGGTTTTCACTATGTATGTATGTCCTGACGAAGGGGGAAGACCCCGAAACGTTGATGCAGTAAAATATTTTTTTTGCACTATCATCAAAGCCTGAGAGTGCCGCTATATTGAAAAAAGATACATGGAGGGGCGGCATGCCCCAGGGTGAGCACCTCAGCAGGATTTGCCTTCATTGCTCACGACAAGAGTGCCGGTGATCTTGTTATTTATATATATATATATATATATATATATATATATGCAAACACACACAGATGTACGCAGGGAACCTGTTTCTCACACAGTTGACTAAACCTTGAATGTTTTATATATATATATATATATATATGCATCTGTGTGCATTGGATTTCGCCGATGCAAAGCATGCATCCAATTTACTGTTTACCAAGCAACAGAAGACTAGATCATCAGATAATAATTGCTAACATTCACATCCAATTACTTGACTTCAACACACACAATTTTAGTACCTGAAAAAAATTAGCCAGGTAGACAACAAAGTCTCCAGACTCAGCTGTAGTAGGTTTCCAATGTCAGAAAATTAGGAAATGGAGACTGCCAATGCCATGGCATCAGATTATAGCAACCACCCCAGTGAGAGATCATACACCAAGAATGTCTTTGTTGAATACAGCACAAGGGCATGAATGAAGAAAGGCAGGATAGGACCAGTCAGCATATTATAATCACTAGAAGCAAACACTGGGGGGTTCTGAGGCAACTTTCTTTCTAGAGTAGCTGGGCATATCCCTCCACTCCCATTCCAGCCATGGGAAGGAGCACAGCTGCAATGTGGAGTCGCAGGACCTACCAGTGGATGGGGGGAGCAGATCAGTGTGGAGTCACAGCCATAGTCATGGACAATAGGGTTCAGGCAGCCAGCACAGAAGTCAGCATGCGGAGGGAGCTTCAGGTGGGGCACCACTGCTCAAAACAATCCTTAGATCCCACCACCAAAGAGGGGAGCCAACAAGGAAAGGAGGGCTCTCTGACAAAGAGGCTTAAGTGGGTCTCCACATGGGGTCACACCTGCAGGAACCTAAGCACAACACCACAGGTAGGACCTGCACAGGAGAAGCCCAGCATGTGTTCCAGGGAAATATAGCAGACATAATCACTATGGCTCCGCTGTCCGTGCACACCACAGGGTTCCTATAGCACAGGGGATATGGTCCTGTTGATACACAAAAACTGCAGCTGAGGAGCCACAAGACTAGGTCAAGTGGAAAAGGCAAAAGCAGACACCACACAGTAGATCTACTAGCAGGCAGACAATCCCAGTGGGTTCCAGCAGTTTTGTGCCAAACAGGGTGTCTGATGGCCAGACTCCTGGGTATTATAAGACTTCAGGACAGGAAAAAGTATACTCAGGCTCTCTGAGTGCAGAAGAACATAGGAAGATAAAAAGCAGCCTGGCAAACTGTGTAGGAGAAGAGAATGTCTAGGGATTCCCTGTATGGCATTAGGAGCCAAGCTAAAAAGCAGCCATGCTGGATGGCCTGCCCCACCAGAAGTCATGTAGCATTTTATTATACCTAATGCATGTTGTAGCCTACCATTATTTTGGAGTCATAAAGGTTAATACAGCGTTCAAAGTGGAAATTTGTAAGTGTAGGTATGGCATATTTTGAACACAATGGCCCCCAACAGGAATAAAAACAACACATTGGCCCCCACTGGATAAAAATAATAAAACACACATTAGTCACCCCAGCCCCCCACAGAAGACTGGTGGCAGTGTGCTTGCTCTAAATAAGTTTTGTCTTTTCTACGAACTTTTTAAATGGTTGTGCAATGTAGTGGGGTGCTTGGTGTAAAAACCTGTAGTTATCAGCTTGTGGGTGGTCCAGAGAAAAAGAAAGGACTCCCCGAATCTTTGGCAGATGCCATTCCACAACTGTGCATGTGCAGTAGCCACCACTAGAGTCCAAGCTGTACTGTCTAGTGGTGGTCTCAATGAGCTTCTAGGTATGGTAAGCCTGTGCTGGTGACAATCTAATTATATACTAGCGGTGATTCGATCAGTGCCATACTTCTGTTCCTACTGTATGCAGTGGCCATGTTAGTAGTAATGGTGTGGGATCTCGAATAGGGCTTTTATCCTGGCAGTGGCCATCTTTTTGGCTCCTGATTCTTCCTATGTGTATGGATATTTTGTTAGTAGTAGTGGGCTTTCCAAATTATGACTAGAGCCTGGCAGCGGCCATTTATTGGTTTGTAAACTGACGATGCTGCTAGCTGCAAATGTAACTTCATGGACAGTAGAAGTGCTGGTACAGTTTGTCATACAAACATTTCTAGCATTGGGTTAAAACTAAAAGTTCTAAAATTGACCATGAGGAGCAACTTAATATAATCTCCCAGGAAGAGAGTCTCCCTGGTAAATCAGAACGCAAAGGGCTGCCTTTATGTTTTTGGTGTAATTATACATTTGAGACTTAAAATAACTAGGGTATAACACACTCAGGAATAATGTAGCTGTATTAATATGGGCTCTTCTGATAGATGAGAAACCATTACTGAACATTTGCTGGAGTCTGTAGCCAGTATAAGGTAAGTCTTCTCAGCATTTCCAATGCAAATCTTTAGGCAACTTTTTTAATCAAGTTATCAAATCAGTTCTGTAGAATTATTTTAGAATCAGATAATATTTGTAGTATAAAATGCAATTAGATTTTTGATAATTTAGATTAATCTATGTTTGCTTTGAAATAGGTTCATTTTAGAGACATATTTTAGTGACAACAAAATTGTTATGTGCAGAGCACATTACTAGGCATGAGTACAATTTATTTTTATTTAAGTCAAGTTTAATGCAGTAAGAGTGGGTACAATGCTGTAGCTATTATTTCACAAACACAAGTATGATTAGAATTAAATTCACACACTATTTGCATGTACAACCTCACTCAGGGCCTAATTCAGAGATGGGTGCAAATCCTGTAGCAACTGCGTCTTTGTTAGCAGTGACTGTGAGAAGATATGCAAATATTGTAGCCCACAGGATTTATATGGCGATGCCACCGACGGCTTAGCATACCCAAACCCATGCACCCAAAGTAACAGCATCGGGCACAGATCAGTCAATTATCAAAGTTTTGAGTAACCCTCTGGTTATTATTATTTCCAAACTTTTTTAGAGAGCACCTCCTGTGGTCCATACAGAGGGCAAAACAATAAGACAGTGCAGGGTAAAACAGTACAGATTATTATGATAAGGGAAAAATGGTCGAGACAGGCTTCTGTACCAGTGAATAATATATTATGGAGGTGCGTGTACCCCAATAGTAGGAATTATACATCTCAATATTTGTAAGATCCTGGGGCATGCTGCCAAGGACAAAAATAATCTTATACAGAAGAAATGGAAGAAACAGAAATGTCCTCTTTGTTGGCCACTTTAAGATATTAATCAAAATGAACTTTTAATTATTTAAATTAAAATAATATGCAATCTTCAGTGAAATATTGAATATCAATATAAACATAGTGAAAGTTATTTAAAATATCAGAACACAAGTTCTTAATGTGAATAATAAAGATTATTTATCTTATCAAAACATCTTTGTTGTTATTATATGATGGCTTGTCTTATTATTCCACCTCTACATATAGTGGCTGCTAAACATAAATATTTGTAGAAAAATATTAAATCAAATTATGATACAGTATAGTTCAAACTGTCCATAGATCAAAAATAGCAAGCAAGTGATGCATTTAATTGGGACCAATTATGTGTGGAATGGTACTGGTATGACGTACCTATTTTACAATAATCACTGCATCACTTAGCTTACTAAAAATACATAATTATTATGGCCATACAGTGTCTACAAATATTTATTAACTGGTACATAATAATTAACATCCATATAGCAGGTATTGATAACTGTTAAAGATACAGCTTGCTATGCTTGGATTTATCCAAAAAATGAGCAGTAACCTCAAGGATACAATGTTGCACTAACACCATGTGTGAGAATTTAAGTTGGTAAAAATTGTAACTATGTAAAAATAATAACGTCCTATAGATGTCATTATGAGCCCTTGGTATGAGGATCCTACAGAAGCAAAAGCATGAGACAGAGAATTTCACTGTCTCACTGTAAGGATTTTATTAAGAGTAAGAACAGTAGAACCTTGTAGATATTTTGCCTTTCAAATGAACCTAATTATATAATTCATAACAATAACACCAAGTAGCAGGTTATATTAAACAGAGGGGAAGACAGCATAATGTGTTGCTGAATTATCCGCATTTACAGGTTATGGGTAAGATGTTAATTAATTAGTACTGGTCAGGACCCTTGTTTAGCTGACATTATCGATCATATTTAACAGTGCTACTTTTTGATTGGATGAAGGTTGAATGGTCTCAGTCGCTGTAGGATATATGTGCCATCATTCAATAATTAAATAGGAATGTGCAGATATCATAGAAATTAGTATTCAACTAACATGCTACCCAATAGCTGTTTGTTATTAAGGTATTTATTATGAATTCAAAGGATCAAACAGTATCTCAATTCATTAATAGGTAAACTTGGGCTCAATATTAATCCTGACATTAAGTTAAGTTAAGCAGCATTATTTAAATGGGCATTGCATCAGCCCAAAGTTATGTTGGATCGTGCAGTGCGCATGTCTATATTCCTATAGCAGTGACCGTCTTGCTGTGACCGGCAGACATATCACTGTATAATGTCTGTTGTAATGTGAAAATAGCTTACTTGTCTTTACACCTTATAATTATCAGATATGTGTGCTGCATGATCTTACACAACTTAGGGCTGATGTAATGCCCATCTAAATCATGCTGTTAGACTCAGCTTAATGTCAGCTTGAGCTCACCTATTAACAAATTAGGAATATAGACATGCTTCTGCTACCTTTCCTGTACATCACTAAACACAGGGAATGTCCTCAGTGCTGCAACTTGCTGGATTGTATCCCTCTGGAAACCTGCCAAGTCTCCTATGATGTCTGCACTCCTGTAGAGAGTATGGTATATTTTTGTTATGGAGTGTATGACCAGTATACAATTCCTCCAATTCAACTTCAAGAACTGACTTTTCACTTGCTGGCTAATATACCCCACCTCTTGACATGTGCCATTGTAAAGAGATAATCAATGTTATTCACTTCACATGTCAGTGGTTTTAATCTTATGGACACCAGGGGCACCAAGAGGGGGGTGGGAACGGGTACTACTTACCTGGGCACAGGCTTGCTGGAGGTGCCTGGTGGGGGCCCGGATCTGATGCTGTTCCCCCCTTCTCTCTGTCAGCTGATCAGCCCAGCAAACACTGCTCTGTGCTGGGCTGCAAAGGGAGAATGCTTGCTGCAGAGCACCAGCTGCAGTCTCCTATGCCTGTGGGGGGAGCGATCATCCTGATCACACCTTCCCTGGATTTGCGCTGGGCTGAGGGGCAACTATATTTTATTCTTAAGCGGACATGGCCATGCCTCCATTGATTAGACTACATCGCCTTCATCCAGGCCCGGGATGGTTCTTGGTGGCCCTGATGGCCACTATAGTTGTATAGGGCAGCACAGACGGTGTAATGGTTAGCATTACTGACTCCTAGCACTGAGGTCATGGGTTTGATTGCCACCATGGCCCTACCTTTGCTGAGTTTGTATATTATCCCTGTGCTTGCATGGGTTTCCTCTGGGTACTTCGGTTTCCTCCCACACTCCAAAAATATACTGGTAGGTTAATTGGCTCCCAACACAAAATTAACCCAAGTGTGTCTGTGTGTGTGCATGTCATAGGGAATATAGAGTGTAAGCTCCACTGGGGCAGGGACTGATGTGAATGGCCAAATATTCTCTGTACAGTGCTGCAGACCATGTGTGTGCTATATAAATAACTGGTAATAAATAATATGTCTATAGAGTCATGTTAATCCCACCTCATTTCCCCTTCTATTTCCCTTAATTTCCTTCCTCACCCCTTCTCTTTAGCTACCATGTTCCTTTGCATTTATCTAAAAACCTGGCAATCAAATAATTTTTTATTTGTTCATATACCAGTTTTTCCATTAGATTACACATGTTGTCCCTTGTGTGGGACCTGTACTAGTGTTTACTATGTAATGTATCTCCTTGGTGCCTTAGTTAATGTCATTTGCAAAAAAAATTCAGATGAGAATCTGGATGGTCCTCTTCATGTATAATTGGGGTACATCCCCTGGGGGCATGCTACACTTAAGTTAACTTGACCTCACTACAGATGTTATGGGTAGTAATTCCCATCATCACTGGAGGATGCAGACCAGAACTGAATGGAGATCCAAGCAATTCCTATAGGTGTAACTGTGTGGTGACTAGGGGTTGGGTTTTTGTGGTGGTATGTAGGAGGTGATGTGATGTAGGATCAGTGATGTGAATAAATAATAATGCTACTGGGGAAATCTGAAGGCTGAAGACACCCACTGCTGGCAGTGTAGATCCAAGTGTTTTGGCAGAATACACTATAACAGATCACCATCGGGCAGCCATCAGCCATTTTAGTAAGCCTAAGGTTACTCAGAATGACCGCTGTGGCCAGGAAATCTGCATTGTAAGACACAGTCCATGACCTCAACATGCCCATTTACATCATAGTGCAGCAACAGGGTCCTGGTCACTAAGAAGGAGCTGATATTTTGGTGTCACCCCTACAATGGGTGACATCCTGTGGGGTATGCACCTTCCACACTCCTCTGATATTATGCATTGCTTTACATTGATGGAATAAAGATATACTACAAATTACTTACAATGACATGAAGCAGAAGGACTTGATGTTTCTGTGCTCATGAGCTCACAATCTAAATGAATCAAATCACACAACTCATAGCAAAGTAACAGTTGGTGAGTAAATTCAGGTAGCTATTGTTGGACTACAAGATTATCAGACTTCAATTGCTATATAAATAATAAAGCAATTTGTGTGCATCAACTAGTGATGCAATGCAATTGGAATAAGCAGTGGTAGTTGATGGCAAACACATGAAACATGATATCTTAAAATAGTCATCAAAATAAATTATTATTTAGATCCCTTGGTCCAGAAAAAAGATATTGTGCATTACCTTTTCCTAGATGTTACGTCAATCTTTTGCACCACCACAGTAGTTTTATTCTGCATTCACAAAGCTAAGATATTTTTACATTTGTGAGAAATAAATTATGTGGGTGGCAGGTCAGAGAGATGACCTAAAGTGCAAATATCAATCTATCTGCTGTCCGCATGACACCACATACTGTACTCTTTATTTTAAGTTACAGGCATTTTATCTGATGCAATATAGAGAAGATAATTACAAAGTAAAATGTAGGTGATTCATTTTTTAAAAATTTTTAGAACGTAATAATCAACATTATTGACCATAAGTCTTAAAAACATCACTGATATAATTTTCCATTTATTTATTAAAGAATGCCTTGGAAAAATAACACAGTTATTACTGAATTTATTCTTCTTGGACTTTCCAGTGATCCCAGGACACAAGTTATTCTTTTCTATGTCTTCCTGATTGTGTATATGATCATATTAATGGGAAACATCTCCATCATTACTCTCATCCTGACTGATGGCAATCTTCACACACCAATGTATTTCTTCCTTGGCAACCTCTCGTTTCTGGATCTCTGCTATTCATCTTCCACTGTGCCGAGGATGCTGAAAGATTTGATGTCTGTAAAGAAAACTATATCTTATGCTGGGTGTGCAGCACAAATGTATATTGCCCTCTCCTTAGGGGAAATAGAGTGTGTTCTGCTTGCTGTTATGGCTTATGACCGTTATGTAGCTATATGTTATCCATTACATTATACTACAATCATGAGTAAAGCGGTTTATGTGAGATTAGCCATTGGTACATAGATAAGTGGGTTTATTTTCTCTGCTTCAGTTGTTGCACTTACACTTAATGGAAATCGTTGTGACAATAATGAAATTAATAATTTTGTATGTGAGGTACCAGAAGTATTATCACTGAGTTGTGAAAATATTTTGCTTATTGAATTAGTCATTTTTGTTGTTAGTGTGATTATTCTCATAGCACCAGTCACATTTATTGTAGTATCTTATATTCAAATAATTTTAAGCATTTTAAAAATTAAATCGGCAGCTGGGCAGCGGAAAGCTTTCTCCACCTGTGGGTCTCACATGATGGTTGTGACATTGTTTTATGGCTCATGTATGGCTGCCTACATGAAACCTAGGTCAAGCACTATAGCAGGAACAGACAAATTCATTGCTATATTTTACGTAATTATTACACCAATGCTGAATCCTATGATTTATACACTTAGGAATAATGATGTAAAAGCTGCATCTCTAAAGTTTAGAATTACAAATGGCTTCTGCTGCTGAAAATATAAGGGTTATATTGATATAATTAATTTTAATGATAATTTTTACTAAATAAATTGCTTTTCATTAAAAATGAAATTTATCGTTTTTAGTACTAAATAATTTTGACATAAAAGCTTTGGTGTATATATATATATATATATATATATATATATATATATATAAAACATAGCCCAAAGTCACCTTTCGATCACTCTAAACTGTGATTTCTCAAAGCCACCAATCATCATCATATGCTTTGACCTATACTGTAGGTTGAAAAAGGCAATCTGTATAAATTAAATACTAAACTGAACAGGGTTCAACATTTATTCCTATTGCCATTTTAAGTCCATCAGTCAAAGCCACCAATTGTCATCAACTTTGACAAAGCGTTGACTAGTAAATCAACCCCTAATATCAGATTTAGATGGTTTTCAAAATTGGTTTGTTGCAAACATATTTCAATATATATATATATATATATATATATATATGTATATATATATATATATATAGATATATATACATATAGATATATATATATAGATATATATCTGTTAATATATGATAAGAGAAGAGCTCTCCATGGTGCAAAATAAACGTTGGTTTTAATATAACATGATGATATTAAAAACATGCATATGAGCAATACTGCTCGTAGCTTGTTTGTAACAGTGTGGGCTGGTTACCACATGGTATAATAATATACCCCACCGGACATGAATTCCGACTGCCATCCTGGGAATCCACCGGGTTCTCACACCCTGCTGCTCAACACTGACCGCAGGTGGTGGCTAGTCGGACCACGTCCATCCCAGTAGGAAGCAGGAGACACCGGGAGTCCATGTAGTTCACGTCAAGAAGCCCCGCTCTGGTGGTACGTAAGAAATAACGCCTCACCAGGCAAACAAATAGGGATTCTCTGGAATCCAAATTTCTGTGATATCATGCAAATATATACCAAATCGCAGCATAGATATCTGATGATGATTTTTGTGGAAATATGTATGAACCAAACAGATACCTGAACCTATACCATGTGTATCACTGCTGTGGGACTGACCATACAGGTTCAGGTATCTGTTTGGTTCATACATATTTCCACAAAAATCATCATCAGATATCTATACTCCGATTAGTCATTATTTCTTATGTACATTGTTACCCCTGCAGAAGTCCGTGTAGGACGAAACACATTGGGTAAAGATTGGGCACACCTGTTTGGGGTCCCACAGATGTGGAGTATAGAATTCTAAGGTGGGAGAATTTTTCTCACTATACCCCCAATCTGAATTGTGTTAAGCCTTGCTGCATGTTTTTTACTATCAAGTGTTTTAAAGATTGTTATCTTAAATAAATATACATATGCGCATCATAATTTTTATTTATTATTCTTTGGGTGTCTTCCCTTGGTGTGAGGGTTTATTTCTCTAGATAAGGATAGTACTCCAAAAGGAGGAATGCGCTGGATAAAAAAAAGCTTTGTTTACTTCTATGCTTTTTGAGAACAAGTCTCCATTTGGACATTTACTCTTTCAAGCTAAAGAATCTAATATGGAACATATAGCTTGAAAATAAAGTACGTGATCTGTGGGTCTTCACTGCATTCTCCTCCACAAGACTTTGTCTTTCTCATCACATTGAATTGAAAAAAGATAATCTATTTGAGATCAAATATTACCTAAAGACTAAAATAATATTAGCGCCATCTTTCATATAATTGTTGTGTATTTTGTTTATCCTTCTAACAGGGGATTTTTATGAGGGGAGCAGCTTGTAGTCATATACATTAATTTATATTATAGTTACAATATTTAAAGTACAAACTGTAGGCATTAGAATTGTGTGTGCATATATATATATATATATATATACTATCAAATTAAAATCCAAATAAAGAGGGCACACTTTTCAAAACAGTACTAGAAAAAAATGATTCCTTTTAATACATTCAAAAGCAAGACCTCTTCATCACCACCCGGTGTGAAATAAGTTTAACTCCTGGCACATGTTGGTATTGTGCCAATAAGATAGCACAAAATGCAGATAGTTCATCATCCAGCAATGTAAACTGGTGTTAACACCAAATATTAGCAAACCAGCCAATGTATTGATATCCAATCCATAATACTTGATTTGGTCAATCATATGTTATTCATTCTGTCTGTCGACCTCGGTCCACTCAGATTTGGGCCGTTAGAATCATACAGCACAGCAGCTCCACATTCAGCATCTGAAGAAAACTAAAAATCACTCACCCCAAATGGCGTCCTATATGTCAGAGATGGAAAACCGCACACACACCAAATGTAAAGCATCTCATTTTGTGCTGAAATCCCATATGGTATAAAATAAACAAAAGTTATCATACAGGAAACATTTGTAAGATAGAGACCAGCACACCACTTAAAAAAATTACTGTATTAAACATCCATAATAAAGTGCATCAATTTAGCAGCAGATGAAAAAACAATACTTAATAACAGATAGCCATGTAACTTATCTCTTGTCTCAATAGCTGCCATATCAATCACAAAAAGTAGATAGCCCAACAGCTGTTTCGGTGGACATTACCACCTTTCTCAAGGACCCTTATCACAAATAAACAAGAGCCCCTAAATAGTGGAAAAAGGCGCCAGACTCAACAATCAGTAATTGAATCCCAAACACATGATTGAAAATACCTGTAACCCGAAATCCCACTAACAATAATGTATCGGCTGGATAACAGAAGGTTGCTTGCCTATCCATCCAGTATACGCACCACCTTTGTGTGCCAGCCGGTCCCTGGGACTCCTACATGTTAAATAATAGCCAAGAATGCTGTGTTCAATATATTGAGGGTGTTAGATCCAGTCTGTGCTGCAGCCACTGCATCACGTCCAGACCCAGCCCGCAAGATGGGTTGCCATGGCAATGCAGGTCTGACATGCACTACAGCCGCAGCATCACATACAATCCCGGCCCACAAGGCAGGTTGCCATGACAACCACACAGCTAGGTGGAAACAATCTACTTACTGAATGTCTGCCAGATGCCCACTCCAAAAATCATCCTAAAGAAACCAGAAAAAGCTGAACAAATCACCATATATACTGTAAACAAAAAAACTAAAAAAAAACTCCATCTACTCACAAAAACTAGTAATATACATAAAGAGTTCTTAATGAAAGATTAAATATACATCAAATCCCCACATTAATTGTGTGTCTATGCCTAAACAAATGCATTAGATAAGCAAGTCTATCCAGGATAAAGAGTACAATCCTCTAATATAATTTAATCCAAATTAAATAATCACTTAATCTATAACAAGCCATGGAATGTAATCAGGTGATATGAGATATACATATATTCTGACTGTAGCTCAATATCAAAATCTTTATGTATTTTTGTTATTAATTTTACTTTTACAGTTACCAACCTGATCTCTCTATCACTGTTGATAACTCGACCATCCACCCTGCCCCACAAGCTCGGTGCCTTGGTGTCATCCTTGACTCTGAACTGTCCTTTGTTCCCCAATCTGTCTCAAAATCATGTTACATACATCTAAAAAACATAAAAAATTTGACCATATCTCACACAAGACACTGCAAAAACTCTAATCCATGCACTTATTATTTCCAGCATTGACTATTGCAATAGCCTTCTTACTGGTCTTCCCAAAAACAGGCTATCACCATTACAATCCATTATGCATGCAGCTGCAAGGCTTATCTTCCTTGCCTGCTGCCCCGCTCTGTCAGTCCTTCCATTGGTTGCCGGTTTTCTACTGTATTCAATACAAAATACTTTCACTTACACATAAGGCTATTAACCAAACCACACCAACATACATCTCCTCAGTCATCTCAACATATCTCCCAACATGACCTCTCTGCTCAGCACAAGATCTGCGTCTCCTATACCCATGTATTACTTGCTCCCATTCACGGTTACAAGACTTTCTTTGGGCTGCATCCACTCTATGGAATGCCTTACCATGCACAATAAGACTTTCCTCTAGTCTCCAATCCTTCAAGCATTCCCTGAAACTCACCTCTTCAGGCAAGCTTATCAGATTCCAGAACCTTCCACATACCCTTTTACAGTCCACACACAATCTCACACATCATCTTTCTCTCACATCCTCATGACATTTGGTCGACATTCCTGTATGACTGGATCATGCAGCCAACCAAGAAACTGTGCTTTCTGGCCAGACCAAAATGCAATATATAGCACCTATCCTTTTGTATCAATGCCTATTTCCCTATAGATTGTAAGCTTGCGAGCAGGGCCTTCCTACCTATATATCTGTCTGTTATTACCCAGTTTTATTCTATTAATGTTTACAATTGTAAAACGCAATTGAATATGCTGTGCTATATAAGAAACTCAAAATAATAATAATAATAATAATAATAATAATAATAATAATAATACTTTATCCTAATCACCTGTGGAAAATCCTGAAACCAGTATAAAAAATTTATATTTGGAACCACACAATGCAAGCAGCTAATAATTGTTAGTTGTTACTATTAACACTGCTAATTGGCTGGTAAATGATTCAGGTGCATTTGCATTTACGAAATGTTTGAACTAATTGTGTCTGCCTTAGGGTTTTTAGTTTGGTTAAAAGAACAAATATCAGTTTTTTTGCCGCAGCAGGGTTTTCAGATACCATGCTTTTTAATCCATGTGTACTTTACATTTTTCAATATTTTGCACATGATAATCAAGATTTTATTTTAATTCTGCATCCAACCCATGCATTTTAAATAAATTGGATGGCTGCATAATTTCTTATAAAATAAATATTTGGCATTATTAGCCATAAAAATATATTTAAAAAAAAAATAAGATAGAGACATTGGTGACTTCAAATATGGGGACTGGACATCAACAGGTGATGGATGAGATAACCAGGGCTACTTTAGCCATTTAGGATGTTTCGGAGGAAGAGGTAAGTTATGAACAGCCGACCTGCGTGTAACATGCCGACTGGCCTGGCCAGAGGTAGATGGAATGCCTCTGGCCTAGGCATAGGGCTCGCCATACTTGGGGGCGGTGGCTATTGGGCTGCTAGAGGTGGTGGTCCTGGGAGAAAGGGAGTCTCACTCCATCATGGCAAGTTAGTTTGCCTGCTCCTGGCCATTGGCCAAACAAACCAGGGCCGCAGCACAGGTCTCCAGGGTCTCTGCCCCCTCTGCAAACTGCCATCAATCCTCACCAGAGTGGTCTCCATCCTCAGGAGTTTGGACGACCAACTCGGTGAGGAGAGACAATGCTGGGGCAGATGGTGCCCCTGGAGTAGTCTCCACAGGGTCCCCAGATGGATAACTTGGATCCTCCCCTGCAGAGTCACCATCTGTGCTGGACCCAGGCCTCACCTCAGGAGCAGGCACTACCTCCTCTGAGTCTGAAAAAAAACCACATTATTTATGGTTATTTTTTGTTATTTTTTAGAGTCACTCATGTTTTATCTTTTAACGTTTTTTGGACACTCAATATTTACATTCTTGCACATGTGGAGCGTTAAAGTTGGCCATGTCAGTGTCATAGTGGACACGTCGACTATCTCCTCTTCCGCCACACATACCTCAGCAAACGCCTCCAATCGCGTCAAGCTGAGCTCCTCAGGGATGGTACCACCACCTGTCCCTGCAGCATGGTCCACCCTACTCCGTAACTTCCTCTTCAAATTATACTTGAAGTCCATCCATCTGACAATGTGTAAAGATAATTTCTCATGGTTAGTCCATGTTTTTTTTAATAATTTTTACTTCACAACACTCACAATATAAAATCCATACTTTTTTTTGACCACTTTAACGGATCTATCTGTTGTCCCAACAGCATTGACAGCCCTGGTTATCTCTTCCCAAATCCTGTCTTTTGTTCCAGCCCCCATATTTCTATGTGCATGGACTAGATTTTCCATAGTCATTGTCAGCAATGTCTCCATCTCTGCCCGGGAAAATGGCGGCTTACGCACCCTACGATGGCTTGGCCCAGCCTCCTCCTCTGTAGGGTTTTCTGGATTCACTGCCCCCACAAAATGTTAGTATTATTCATTTGTTAGGATGCATGTTTATTATAAACTGTTAAAGTGACAATTGCAAGCATTGATTAACAAACTTACTTGTGTTTGGTGTGCTCTGGTTAGCATGCTCCTCGTAATTTTTCCTGAATTTGTTAAAGCATGAAGAGTATTGTGTTTGTGTGCACTATTTATCCATGGATAGGTTGTTTTTGCATCCACATTTCCCTATGCAGAAAGCATACCTGTACTGCATTAGTTAATCACTGTGGGGTTGGTGGAGATGTGAGCGCATCCATGGATTGGCTTGTTTTTGCATCCACATTTCCCTATGCAGAAAGCATACCTGTACTGCATTAGTTAATCACTGTGGGGTTGGTGGAGATGTGAGCGCATCCATGGATTGGCTTGTTTTTGCATCCATGTTTCCCTACACAGAAAGCATACCTGTACTGCATTAATTAATCAATGTGTAATTTCTGGCCTTATTTAAGGCCAAGCCAAATGATCCCTTACTTGTGCGTTGTTGGTGGTTATTTTTTGCTGGTTTTCATTTGGTGGTATTTTGTTGTTTTGCTGCTTGGGTTGTTTGAAGTGGAGAGGAGTATTGTAGAACACATCATTGGATTCAGACTCCGGTAAGTGTATCTGACTCCTGCAAACATCATTCCATTGTGTGAATGACATGTTTTTTTTTTTGTTTTGTTTTTGTTAAAAATTAATTTTTTTTTTTTTTATTTCTTTAGGAGTTTTCCTGCCCACTATTTAGTGTTTCTATGTAAGTGTATGTGACTCATGTTTTTTTTGTTTGTTTTTTGTGGTTTGGTAATGTTTTTGGTTATTATCTTTTTATTTAAAATATGTTTTTAATTTTGTTACTTTTTATTTTTTATTTTCTTTTTAAAAATATCTTTAGGAGTTTTCCTGCCCACTCTATAGTGGTTCTAGGTAAGTGTATGTGACTCATGTTTTTTTTATTTATTTTTTTCTGTTTTTTTTTTTTATAATTTTTTTTCGATTTGTTATCACATAAAAACAAGTAATTTAGTTGTGTTTTACTCTACTTCCTTTAAAATAAATTTTATCTGCAAATTATTAATATTTTATTTCTAACCCAAAAAACACATGTAGGTGTTCCAGAAGATGGCACTGTCAAACCCTGTAAGAATATGCTACATTCTGACTAAGCTAAGTGTTTTGAATTTTATTTCAAAATTTCAATATCAGCACCACTAATTTTCCCAAAATCAACATTTCAGAGTGACATGGGCCGGCTCATCATAGCCATGTTGCCACACCCAAACCTATCTCGGCCTCCTCCTCGGCATAGGCATAGGAGGCGTGCAAGATATTTAGAACATGTGTCACCCTTTTTGGAATGCCTGATGATGTGGTGTTAACCACTTACCGTCTCCCTCCAACAATTATCCTAGACACTCTTTCAATAATAAAGAATGATCTAGAAAGTCAGATTCACATTCCTACAGCAATCCCACCACTAACAAATTTGTTGGTGGTGTTACATTTCTGTGCCTCAGGGTCCTGCCAGACCACTGTGGGTCTGGTGGATGGCCTCTCCCAGCCATCCTTCTCCAGGATCCTAAGGCGTGTGCTAGATGCATTTTTTAATCAGCTAGCACAATTTATTAGTATGCCTTTGGATACGGAAGCCCTTGTTGTGGTTAAGCAGAAGTTTATGGACATTGCAGGCTTTCCACATGTCATAGGGGTAGTGGATGGCACTCACATAGCACTTCAGCCACCTGCACACAATGAACACATATTTAGGAACTGTAAACATTTCCATTCAATGAATGTGATGGTGGTATGTGATGCCTCCCTCCAGATCCTCTCCCTGAATGTGAAGTTTCCAGGCTGCTAACATGATGCATATGTCATACAGCATTCAGGGATTTGGCCAAAATTAGCAAGACTGCAAGCTGGTGATGCATGGCTTCTTGGTAAGTCAAAATAAAGTATGTTACTAGTGTTTCTTTTTTTGGTCCTTCAAAAAACTTATGGTGTCTCATTTCCAACAGGCAACAGTGGATATCCTTGCATGCCCTGGCTGCTGACTCCTTATTTGGAACCCACACCAGGGCCAAAAACTCAATTTATTGACGCATTTACTGCCACCAGGCAGGTGGTGGAGTGCTGTATCAGCCTTTTAAAGGGCTGGTTCAGATGTCTCCACCACTCTGGTGGCGCACTCATGTACTCGCCGGATATGGTTTCTCAGATTGTGGCCCTGTGTGGGATAATTCACAACATCGCAATAAGGAGTCAAGTACCCATGCAGCCAGAGGATGCCTTGCCTGAGGATGGCCTCCAGGAGGTAGGTGGTGTGAGACTGTCCGGGGGGGGGGCATACACCTAGATGTTATGGCTCGTTATTTTAGGTATGTATTGCTAAATCATGTTGGAACAAATAAGACAAAACTGTCATATTCATCATTATTTCTCTCATTGTTTTTTTGTAGTTTTAAGCAATCAACATGTTACTATTTTTTTTTATCCCTATACCCTACCACAATGTCAACAACAAACTAACCAAAATAACACATTGTGAATGCCCTTGACTATGCTTGGATAAACGACAACCCTTTTCCTGGCTTGAGCAACCATGTGTTTGGCCTTTTTGAACAGGTCTTGATTTTGTTTGTAAAAATATTTACATTGTGTACACCTTGAGTTTGTTTTTTAATGTTACCTCGTGATCTTGTTTTTTGTTTTTTTTCAGCAAAATAAACTGTTTTATTGTTTGAACTGTGAGAAATTATAAATGTTTTAATAAGCCAATATTAACCAGAACACAATCTTCATGTTCCTGTGGCATGTTTTTTTTTTTAACAATAGGTACAACATACACCAGTTTGATTTTTAAAAAAAACTGTAAAAAAAAGCTACACAAAAAAAATAAAAAAAAACGCAAATGCATACTTACTGTGGCGTATTTGCACCTGCAGACTTAGCAATATATGTGGCGAACGCCGACGGAGGTCCGACCACCAGAGCTTAAGTTGTGCAATATTGCGCCGAAATCCAAGCGCATGCAGCCGGCGCCGGACCACTGCATAAGCCTGCCTCTGGAGGATATTCTGAATAGGGGGATCAAGATGGATGGCCCAGGCTTCCACCAGCACCATCAGCTCCGCACGTGTAAATGCTGCGGCTCTCATGATGGCAATGGCAGGTTTTACAGTAAACAACAATTATAAATGGATAACCAGAAAAATGATTGGCTAAAAAAAACCATTTTTTTAAAAAAAATATTTCTATTGGACAAAGCATTATTCATTTGACCAAAAAACAACATTCATAATAGCAACTCAGATTGGCTCAAGCCCTTTATGTGCGAATGCAAATTTAAATATGCAAAATTACACAAACTAACATTCATAATGTAAAGTTTCTCAAGCATTTCACAAAAACAAAACATTATTAACCGAAAAAACAGGTTTAAAACATTTTAGTTAAAAAAACGCACTAGCAGAAAGACATCAGCATGACCTGAATGAAATTTGAACAATAAAGTTTTTACACCAATTGAAAGGGATTAAGAAAAAACAAACACAACTTTCTAACACTAATGACATAATTGACAAGTAGATAGCAACAAGCTGATCGATAGCGCATTGAAACATGACATGTGCATCAAGCGGCCGCAACCATCAGAAGAAAATTAACATACAGCGATAGAGAACGACTAACAACTCTCGACTCGATCGTTACCTGCTATCACTCATTAGTTAGAGGAGGTGCTTTGTTCATGTATGGGAGTCACCTTGGTTGCGATCTTCCGGCCGTACGATTGCTTTTTTAAGAGATTCTCGATCATTTGGCCTACGACCGAGCGGCCGCAACGACCACCTCTGAATGAAGTCCAGAGTCCTGAAGAACCCCAAGTTTGGTAATCCAATAATGTAGCAAAAATATACACTGATTAGAGGAAGGCGTTGAAATTTAACTGCTCATTCAGTCCATTTGGATTCACAGTTTTGAAATTGTAGATAAATTCACATTCCTTCTGTAGTAGTGGTCTATGTCGATTGCCTCCCCTTTTCATAGGTTTAATTTGCTCAAACGGCATAAAGCAAAAATCTTTAATTGAATGTCCTTTGTCAAAAAGGTGACATGCAACAGGTGGTGTGCTCTGGTCAATTTTATAGACTGCTTTTTTATTGAGGAGCAATGTATTTCTATCCTTTCTTTAACCATGCATATTGTTTTGCATGTATATATATATATATATATATAAATATATATATATATATATATATATATATATATATATATATATACACCGAGCAGAACTGGCGCCACTCAGGGATTTTTAAAGAAAGACAGCAAACAGCGATTATTCAGTCAAGTCAACGTTTCAATACATGAGTATTTTCATCAGGACACATGTATTGAAACGTTGACTTGACTGAATAATCGCTGTTTGCTGTCTTTCTTTAAAAATCTCTGAGTGCCGCCAGTTCTGCTCGGTATTTGTGTCACACCTTGTGTGTGTTATGCTTGGAAGGCAACGGGGTAAGAAGTGTTTTTTTGTTTTATTGAGTGCCGAATGCTACTTTGGATTTATATATATATATATATATATATATATATATATTTATTAGGGATGTGCAGGCTCGGATAGGTTCGAGTTTGCACGTTGAGTTCGGATTTTTCCCTCCAAAAAAACGGAACTCAGAAAGAGGCTAAACGTCATCTTACATGGACGAACATCATCATTCCTCGACAAAACTAATAATGTTATAGGCAAACAGCTGAAAAATAAATGTAGTTAAACTAAAGACTGACAGCATGTGTGCGCCGGAGGTACGCGCTCAAAAAATGGGGTGTGGCCTAGCTGTCACAAGCCCATGTCACATTTGTGTGTGCGTGCCTTTGGTGTGACCATTGCAGCTGTATAACCTTGTATCACACCCGTTTTTAATCTCATTGGGGGCAAGCCCAGCACATTGAAAATACATGCCAGATCCACATAAAATACACTGAAATAAGCCAGGTCCACATAAAATACACTGAAAAAGCCACTTCAGGATTGCACTGCAACAAATCACTACCACAAAATATATTGGAAAAGCCAGAGCCACATAAACTACGTTTTAAAACCACATCCACCTCAAATACATTATTAAATCCAGAACCACATAAAATACATTTTGAGATCCAGAACCACATAAAACACATTGAAAAAACAAGATTCACATAATACACACCTCATTCCAGCCCCCTCCCTTGCCATTCCAGCCCGACAGGTCTTAGGCTACCCCTCCTCTGGCTCTCAGGCAAAAGTGCCCATTATGCAGTGCCCCCTATAGTTGTCCCCATATGCAGTGTCCCCTGTATTTGTGCCCCTTATGCAGTGTCACTTGTATTTATGCCCCTTATGCTGTTCCCACAGTGGTAGTGCAACTTATGCAGAGCCCACAGTAGTGGTGCCCTTTATGCAGTGCACCCAGTAGTAGTGCCCCCAGGAGTGGTGCCCCCTATGCCATGCCCTCATTAGTAGTGCCCCCTGTAGTAATGTCCCCTGTAGTAATGCCCCCTGTGGTAGTGCCCCCATCAGTAATGCCCCTGTAGTAATGCCCCCAGTAGCAATGGTCCCTATAATAGTGCCCCAGTAGTAGTGTCCCCAGTTGTATTGCCCCCTGTAGTAGTGTCCCCTGTATAAATTCCCCAGTATTAATGCCCCTATATTAGTGCCCCAATAGTAATGCTCCCTCTGTAGTAGTGCCCCAAGTAGTAAAGCCCCAAGTAGTAGTGCCTCCTGAGTAATGCCCCCAGTAGCAGTGCCCCTGGGCCCTGAGTAATGCCCCCAGTAGTGGTGCCTGCTAAGCAATGCCCCCAGTAGAAGTGCCCCCCGAGTAATGTACCCAGTAGTAGTGCCTGGGTGCCCCCAGTAGTAGTGCTTCCCCCAGTAGAAGTGACCCCCTTGTAATGTCCCTAGTAGTAGTGCCCAGGTGCCCCCAGTAGTAGTGCCTCCAGTAGAAGTGCCCCCCCTTGTAATGTCCACATTAGTGGTGCCCCTAGTAGTAGTGTCTCCCCCAGTAGAAGTGCCCCCTTGTAATTTCCCCAGTAGTAGTGCCCGGGCGCCCGCAGTAGCAGTGTCTCCCCCAGTAGAAGTGCCCCCCTTGTAATGTCCCCAGTAGTAGTGCCCAGGTGCCCCCAGTAGTAGTGTCCTCCAGTAGAAGGTTCAGAGCCTCACTTCATTGCCATAGCAACGTGTTTCTCAGCATAGCTTAGAGAGAGTTCCCTGTGCTCACCACCTGTTTCCTGTGATACGCTACCTGCCTGCTTGTCTGCTCCAACCCCGCTGGACTACCCTGCATCCTCCACTACCTTCCCTTTGCCTGAGTACCTGAGTCTGCTATTCACCCTGCACCTTGCCTCCACTGACATTCTGCTGGATAATCCTTCCTCAGCCTGCATTCTTCATTTCAGCCACTACACCTGATTTCTCCAGCCTGTCATCAACTGGACATTTCCCTATTAACCAGTCACTACCTGGACAGTTCCCATTGTCTGCCACTACCTGAACATTCTCTATTAACCAGTCACTTCCTGGACATTGTTCATTGCCAGTCACTAACTGGACTTTTTCCCATTACTTCACCACAGCTCCCAAGTGCACTTAGTGCTATATCTGGACTTTAATTTTTGTCACATTCATGTCTATCAAACCACTCATTAAAAGTTCCACCTTTTCATTTAAACCTGCTTCAGTGTCTGCTCCTATCACCACCCCGGGCCCACAACAAAACCATAACCTCACAGGCGGATAATGTTTTTACACTAGTTGTTATGCTGTTTGTATCCTTACGATGGAGTTACAGAACCCAAAATGTTGATGATGTTATATTATCACTAAAAGTATTTGGAAAGAAGACTCTGAGTGACGCCTTTTTTTCTTTCATGCTGTTTATGGAGGTATTTGCCCCCTGGGGAAGGCACCAGAGCAAGACAACTCTTTTGGTCCCCAGAGTGCCAGGTTTTCTGGATTGTTTACATATATCTATCTATCTATATATATATATATATATATATATATAAATAAATGTGGGGGCGCTCAAATAAAAAATATAATAAATAATAAAATGTGTGATATTTAATAATAACAAGTGATACTTCTCATGTGAATAAATGAGTGGCTGCTGATTACACAGTACAAACATGTGCTGGTGTACACATCAAAGAACGAAATAGACAACGTGGAGTGTAACATAAGTGCCTAACCATATCAAATAAATTAGTGATATAATAACACGTGCAATATTAAAGAAAACATCTACACTATTTATCTGGTAGTGAAAACTTCAGTCACATGACCACCATGGGAATAAGTAGTATATAGAAGAAAGAAAAAATTCAACATAGTGTGTACTGTTTTCAGTTATTCATATATACTGCTGAACTCAGCTTCATTAGGAACATATCAGTCCCAAAAGAACACCCACTTCACAATATATGAAGGGTAAAACACATTTAATTACACAGAAAACAGACAATGGCTAAAAAAACACAGGTACAAGATGTATGACAAAAAAAAGGCTTATCTGTGAATAAAAGGTACTCAAGTACTGTAGTCCAAACGCTTTTCATCTATCATCTATCAGACTTCATCAAGGGGATAACAGTAGTGAGCAAGAGGCTGTATTAAATACAACCTCTTGCTCACTATTGTGACTATGAGGGAGATTTATGAAACCTTGGAGTGAGATAAAGTGTAGTGGCAAATTACCAATAAATCAGATTCCATCATTTTTCTAGCACAACCTATAAAATAACAAGTTTATTGGTTGGTCCTTTATCTATCGCCACTTTTTCTTTCTACAAGGTTTCATAAAGTTCCCCCCATGACTGCCAATCTTCAAAATAAAAACATTGCAATGATCACCAAGTACTTGGTTTTGGTGTAGGTACATGTAGACCAGGGACAGATTAAGTGGGGCCAGCCCCCTCCCCTCTCTCAGGGGCTCTACTAACTAGAGCACACTTAGAATGCATATTCCCTTCACCCTGATTGGGATGGATCCATTGCCTGCTTCCTAACCATCAGACTCAGTGCCATATCTGGGAGGGTGGAATGATCACTGCCAACATTGTATTGTCCCTTTGTGAACCTCCCTCTATCATGGTGGTGGTGTGGGGGATTAGCTGGGCAAAATTGCATTTAGACAGTGAATTCTGGGCAGTGACTGGCATGCTGCCTTACACACAGAAACTAACTGAGAGGGTCCCATGACACTCCCACAAGTCAGGATGGTTATGTGTGATCTCCTTGCCACTGCCTAGTTTCTGTCTCAAGATAACCTATTTCCCAAAAGAACATATCCGGTCAAATCTTGAATAGCAAAAGGCTTTTGTGTGTGTTAGTGTGTATGTGTGATAGTGTGCATTAAAGTTCCACAAAATATAACCCAAACATTTTTTATTTTTGTTAAAATCCAAGTGGTTACAGTTGGGTATTGTTGTGTGAGGAGCAGTATCATCATATTTCTCATAGAAAGTGGTAAAAGGTTGATATGGGCATTTTTCTCTGTATAGTAAAATGGCTGAAAAAATAATAAATAACAAGATTCATATTTTATTGTAAAAATCCAAGTGGTTTCATATTAATATTGTTCTGTGAGTGTCAGTAGCACATCATGGCTAGCAAGAGGCAAAAATGCAGTTTATTGTGGATGTTTAATGACTGTGGTTTCTATCTACTAAGCAGTGTTTGGAGACAGAGTTAAAAGTGATAAGGTGCCAGCCAATCAGCTGCTAACTGCAATCTCACAGGCTGTGTTTGAAAAATTACAGTTGGGGGCTGATTGGCTGGCACCTTATCACTTTTCACTCTGTCTCCTAGCACTGCTTAGTAAATAGACCCCTGTCTCTTTGTCTCTGGACCTGAATCAGTGAGGAACGCAGTTGCTAATATGCACAAAATTGGCTGCTTGTTGTGTAGTGCGCGTGTGCGAATTAGCCATTGCAATTAGTACTGCGATCGCAGCAGCTACACAAACCCATTGCAGAGTGATTGACAGGAAGTGCCATATGTGGGTGGTAATGGGGGAGGGGTCATAATAATGCAGGCGTGCCAGTGCATTTGAAAGCTGTTGCAGGGGCGAGTATAAATTATCCACTGTGATGCCATATGCAGCCTGAGGTCTGATAGCGTGCACTGAAGTTAGCAACTGAGTAAGTTCAGGGCTGGTGCAAGTGTACATGAGGCTGTGATGGTTCTCAATTGTACCGATGTTTTTGAAATCTATATAAACATGACAATAGTGTGTAAGGTAAAGTTGACATCCTTATGTAGTGCAGCGGCAACATTGCGATCGCAGTGGATTAGCATACCATGGCAGCTGAACTGCATGAATAAGCGTTACCTAGTGAATCAGCCCCCTGTGCAGGAACTCCCAACAACTAAAAAATAATTATTTTTTAAAAACTAACAAATTGTATAATAATCATACTGTACATCTGTTTTGGAGGCCATTGTTGTGTAATTACTAGTGTCATATTTATATTAGCAACTGATGAGAATTCAGGGTAGTGTGACTGTTTGATGACTAACACTCTTTATATCATGCAGAAATCCCCCAAAATAAAAAGCAGCTCTAGACTTTAACATTCAACTGTATATTTACAACTCTGTATTGTGTGAGAGGGTCATTATCTAGATCTCTAAAAACAAGTGACACTAATTATAAAAGAGGGCATAATCAGATATTTGATGGCAAACATTGGAAATGCAATGTGTTTTTGCTATGTATCTCTGCATAGTAACCCCAATACAAAAAAAATAAAAAGCATTGAAATACAAGTAACTTGCACTTGTGGGCATCAATTACAGATACAGTATATTGATATGATGTTTTAGGTTTTTTTTGCCACACCATTCCTATCTGCCTCAAGTGGCAGATCGGCATGCAACAGCAAGCAGCTTACATTTTCCACTTGTGTTTAAAATTTGTGTTCTTTTGAGGCTTCTTTCAAGATGTTTGAAAAAACAAACAAAATCTGTATTTCATTCTCATTATTATATAGTTTAGAATGTAAGCTCTCACGAGCAGGGACCTCTTCCCTCATGTGCTTCTCTTTACATTTTCTTCTACTCTTTACTCCCCATTAGGGCACCTAACACGGGACCGCCAACTCCCTGCTGCTTATTGTGAGTGCTTTAATCGCTATGGCAGCCATGTATATAAATCGTGTTCTTGTCCTGTACTGTAATGTACTGTAAGTTACTTGTTTCTTGTTCACCTATTAGTTCTAAGTACTATGTAAGGCATTGCGGAACACTTGTGGCGCCATATAAATAAAGGATAATAATATTATTATTATTATTATTATTATTAATAATAATAATAATAATAATACAGCTTGTGTGACATGGAGAGAGACAGCAGTGGCAGAAATAAATGAAAATTTTAGCAAAGGTGATACACCAAGGTGAAACAAGCCCACAATTTAAAACAGTGCAAAATGGAATTGTCCTTGGCACCTCCAACCTACCCCAGTGTTGTATATTAAACAAGACATGCACATTTTAACAAGCATTTCAGTGACAGTGAATAACACTATTATGGCTGAACTGTTTGGTTTGATTGGGTCTCAACAAAAATAATGGTTTGAGGGTAGCTTACTGGGGTAAATTTACTACCCATCAATTTTGAGTCAATTTTAAAACCAAAGGTCAATGATCGATATCAACAACAAATTATATTCTAAAAAAACAGCATTTCATAATCATACTTGGCAGATTTCAAACCTCTATAACAATACTGTCAATCTGCTGCACAGGTAAAGTACTGCACCGATTTCTATGATCTGTGTCGGCTTCATTAGCTTAAAATGTTAATGTAGGGGTTAATATAATGTGTGGTGTCCCCCCGTAAATTAATAACCAGCCCTGGACTTCTAAACCTGGACTTGCATTGGAAAATAGGGGGGAAATTGGCTTGGAGTTCCTCCTAATCTCCAATAACCATCACAAGGCTGAACCATCCAGGCATCTGATGCTAAAGCAGGGGAACACACATTATGGTTTACCTGGTCATAATAGTAACCAGCACCAACTGGTCAGCCCAGGCCTTGAATATCTCAGTTAGTCTGGACCCCCCCAAAATGGGACTTCCCCTCTCGAGGGACAACCAGCCCTTGGCCTGTTTATGACATCCCTGGTAGCGGAGGATGAATTATTGGTAAAAAAAGTAACTAATATCAATCTTTAATTGAGGCCGCCTGGAGCGGTGTGGAGTCAGTGTTACCTGCTTAATGTTTCAGGAGCTTCAGAAGTCTGGCTTATCCTCACTTACCCTAGTGGAAGCCTGTAACAGAAGATAAAGCACTCTGGACCACAGTGACTATAAATAGGGAATGGTAGGGAATCTGGTCTATTGTTTGGGTTTGCCATTGATTTACAGTAATTTTTTGGACAGTTTTACAATGAACATTATTAAATCTGCAGATCCTATTCTGGTATATGTTAAACTATTGATTGTTGATCTGATGTTCTAAAGAAGAGATGTGAGGAGACCCCCTTGTTTTGATTTTGGATCTGAATTTATTTTTCAAATTGATAAAAACAGCAAAAATCATGTGATTTGGGCTGTTTTTGTTTCTACAGTATTATCATCATCAATAACATTAATTTCCAATAACTTCCAAACAATTTTGACCATGCTGTAGCTCACAATATTGTTTTCACACAAATTGGCTAAATAATATTGATTGATTGATGTTAATAATTTAACAATAAAAATATGAAAATTAGAAAAATGGAAACCACTGTTACAAATGCTTCCAAAATCTCAGAGGTTGATTAATTGACTGACTGATTAATTGATTGTTTACATAATAACTATAATTAAAAACAATTATAAATGGAATAAACTATTAAGAAACAAGAATCAAACTGAGAAAACAAAAATTCCCAGATAATCTATCCCCATGGTTGGATTATCTGGAAATTGTTATTTTTATAGTGATGTATAATTAAAGGCGATATTACACTATTTCCTGTTTTTTTTCTCCTTTATATGTTTTATACATAGAGAACCCTGGTTGGAGATAAAAAAACAGCAACATTCAAAGAAGGACAGAGGGCCTGATTTAGAGCCGGACGCTCTAAACGAGCGCACGCTCTGAATCAGGGCGTGTTTTTTTTTGTGAACCGGCCTTTTGGATGCTCGCATAGCTGTGGGTTACCACCCACAGCTTATGCGAGCGTCCATGATGATGGTTGCGATGGTCAAGACCATCGCAACCATCGGGCTTGCGACGAGACCCTTGCGGTAGGGTCTCGGTGACACCAAGCCCTGGAGTGATTTTGGCTCCATCAGAAGCAAAATCACTCCCATTGACATCACTTGTGATGTCAGTGGGGCCGGACCCAGACGGTAGGCTTTCCCATGGGAACGCCTCCGTCTGGGCAGCCATGCCCCCGGCATGCCCACTAAAGGGGGCGTGCTGTCACTCAACATCGACAGCATGCCCCCTTTGGTGCGAGACCCGTAATGACGGCTACCCCATCATTATTTGGGTCTCGTGCATGCGCACGACGGAGGCGCCTCCGTCGTGCGCAGGGGATTTGGGCAACATCAACCCACTTGCGAGCGTACAGCACTCGTGAGCGGGTCTGAATGAGACCCAGAGTGTTGAATTTTTGAAAGTGGATGAAAACAAGTACTTTTTGACTTTGAGTGACACCTCATGTTACTTTGAACTTTTTTTGCAAGTCACCGACTACATTTATTCGATTTAAAAAAAAACTTTTTTGATATTTTTGACTGTACAAACATAAGGTGTTGTGTGACCATCCCAGTGGTTTTTTGTGCAACATCCATAAAGTTGGAGCACGGGATTTACATTGTTTATAATTATATCAAGAATCCAACTGAGATTGATTGAATTTAGTTTTAATAATTGAACTATATAAAAAGTAAGTCTGAGAAACGGAAAAGAAAACACTACCAAAAAGGAAAGCATCCACGATCCCAATGAGATTGATTCCTCAGCATTTATGGCAGATTAACGGCCATGTCAAATTGAATAATGAATTATTATTTATATGATTTGATGATACTAATCTGTATCTGCTGAAAAGCTGCAGGAAACAGGGCCTAACATCTTGATGAGAAGCTGGTGATGGATGACATTGCAAGATACAAAAGAACATGAACACATCAGTAAAGTATAGTAATATATAGTACACTGACTGTTAACCACACACGATCTTGGCAAATCCCATAATGAAAAGTAGTACACAATGGTATATTCTTTGTAACATGTTGTATTTTGAAAGGGATATGCACAGTTTAATAAAACAAAGTACTTCAGTGACAGAGATTTCCACTTTTGCAGCTGTAGTGCTTGGTTTGTTTGGGCCCCCACAGAACAAGCTACCAATGGGCTTAAGGAAGTGTTGTTATTAAACATATTACAGTTGGAAGATGTCATTATCATTCTCACCCTGTCACATCTCATGGATGGACAGTGGATGCTAGCCCATATTTTACGTTTTGTGAGACCTAGTACTGAGATGCAGAATCTAACATGCCAGCGGTATTCACCAAGGACCGTACAAGGAAGTTTGGACTTAGTTGTCTCTGACACACAGGTCACAGCCCTCACACTTTCTTCCCTAATACAGGTGCTGGCATACTCAAAATAGGAGTGGAGTAAAATGAATGTGTACAAGCATTGTCGACAACCTGTGTCAGAACCAAACAGACAAGACAGTACCAGAGTACAGATGTAAGCAAGTCACAGAGAATAGCCAAGGTCAGAACCAAAATACCAAGTGCAGTACCAGGGAGGAGATGGAATCAGGTCACAAATAGAGCCAAAGTCAGGAACAAGCCATAGTAATCACCAGGAATGCTTGAGTATACTCTGGCACCTGAGGGTCCTCAGTAACCTCCTTATATAGGAGAAGTCTTGAATTTGGAACCCATGTGATGTCACTCATGGCATGTTTGGCCCTTTTTAACTTTCTCAGTGGCTTGCTCGGCCTATGGGAGCTGAAGCCAATAACCAGAAGTAAGGGATACAAGCAACCATGACCGCATACATTGTGTCCCAAGAGACTGCAGAGCATGAAATCTGGCATGAAATCAGCAGGTGCCCAGAAACCACCCACCTACTGCCCTGACATACACAAGTAACTATACCCCGGGATCTGGCATGCTGTGAGACACCCTCACCCTCATCAGTGTTGTTAATATCATACCCACTGGAATCCACGATTACAGAAGTCTCTGTACTTTATTGTAATTGGTGGCAAAGATCTTCCTTATAAAATTTGTACTTCATTTTTATGAACATCAGTTTTTCCATATTTTTAGAAAGTAGCGCACAAGATTCCCAACTGTGCTAAACACTCTTTCTGAGTACACACTAGAGGGTGGGCAGCTTAAGTAAAGCAAACTAGTTTGTACAAGGGACTCAAATTTCCTTTTTTTCTTTCCAGTGTGACATGCTAAAATGTATACTGTCATTAAAAAAAATCTTCCACCATTCTATTTATGATTATTGTATCAAATTGAGTCATGGCAGAAGTGTCAATAATTATTGTAAGCCTGACCAGATGTTATAATGGTGTTTCACTCTAGTGAGCGCTGAGTTGACACATCCCCATCAACAATGGGTCTCTTAGGAAAGGTCAGTTTTTCCCTAAAAGCAGCATTTGCAGGATAATCTGAAGCAGAAGATGTCATTGTGTCTTCTTTGTTAGAAATGTTTTGGAGGTATTCCTGATGGTAAACACCACTGCACATGTTGTCGCTTATATTGCATGAACATGGAGTATGGGGTCTCTGTGATATTAGTTTGAGGGTGCAGATTAAGGGTGGGTCTACCACCGCACACAGAACAGTTATATAGGCTGCATCACTTGCCTCAACAAACAACTTCTTGAATTACGCAATATAATGTTTTAATTCAAATTCAGGTTTTTTGTTTTGGACAACAGGAAGAACATATTTTTTTTGCAATTGTATTTATATATGCCTGGGAAAAAAACTCAAAACAAAGAGAAAAAAAGCAATTATGAACTCACATACACTGGCAAGTGACAATAATGCCTGCAGTTAAATCTAGCAGGCACCTACTCCTGTCTCCAGATCTACATACTATTAAACTATAAAGACTAAACCTAAACACAACAATCTCATAATGGCACCCTCAGTGGCAGAACTCCCGGAGACAATGGAGTCATTTGCCACTGGGCGCCAGCCCTGAAGGAGGCACCTGGCTCCATTGTCCCCAGGAGCTGCATGGAGAAGGAGTACTGCTGATCGGCGCTCCACCTCCATTGGTGTAACTACGGAGGGTGCAGTCACACCCCCTGCACCCTCCATTTGCCGGGTGCCCGCTGAGAGTGTTTCCAGCGGGCACCCCGCTCCTATTCAAACCCCCGGCGGCAGCCGGAGGATGGAGCTCCCTCCATCTTCCGGGTCCCACAGTGTACTATGGGATTGATGTCAGCACTGGAGCGGGGATAAAGGTAAGTGTGGGGTTTTTTTTGTGTGTGTACATGCGCAGGTGGTCCCTCTCACTACTGGGGCAACTACAGGGGGCTCACTACTGGGGGAAACTACAGGGGGCTCACTACTGGGGGCAACCAGAGGGGGCTCACTACTGGGGGCAACTACAGGGGGTAGTTACAGGGGGCTTATTACTGGGGGCAACTATAGGGGGCTCACTACTGGGGGCCACTACAAGGGCCTCACTACTGGGGGCAACTACAGGGAGCAACTACAGAGGGCTCACTACTGGGGGCAATTACAGGGGGCTCACTACTGGGGGCAACTACAGGGGGCTCACTACTGGGGGCAACTACTGGGGGCTCACTACTGGAGGTACTGCATAGGGGGACCATTACTGGGGGGCACTAAACAGGTGGGCACTGCATAGGGGGACCAGTACTGGGGGCATTGTATAAAAGGAACTGCATAAGGGGGCGGTAACAGCTGGGGCTGGCATAGGTGCTGGGGGTGGTACATTTTAATATGGGGGGGCACCAATGTTTATCTTGCCTCCGGGCACCTGGGATGAAGTTACGCCACTGGGCACCCTTATAGTGCCCCCAGGGCTACCATCAAAAATGGTGGCACCCAGTGCTGACAAAATAGCCAGGGCCCCCTGCCACCCCTCCCCTTTTTTGAACAGCAGTGTAGGTATTAGTATTTATAATGGGATATTAATAATAATATATGCACTTGACAATTGAATTAATCTTTTTGTGTATCACTGAATGCAGTGCAGTCTTTTGGCTTCCTTTTCAATTTTGAGACCTCTAGCCCCCTTCTGTCTCTCCAGCCCAGCCCTGCTGTCTGATTCTTGTCTCCATTCCAATCCTAGCCCCAGACAGTTCAGCCCTAGCCCTAGACAGGTCAGCCCTAGATAATCAGCCTCAGACAGCCAGCCCCAGCCCCAGATAGCCAGCCCCAGCCAACCTGCCCCAGACAGCCAGTCCCAGCCCCATATAGCCAGCTCTAGCCCCAGATAGCTAGTCCCAGCCCCATACTCACCTGATGCTTGTTGCTCCTCAGTCATAAGCCGTGGCTCCTCTCTATATCAGTGGAACAGCTTGACGTCATGTGTGCCGGCTGCCGGGTCTCTCTCCAAAATAATAAAAAAAATCTAGCAGGCTTTGCAGCAGAACAGACAGCGGAGAGTTTTGCCGGCAGCCCTTGGTGCCCTGATAGCTTGCTAATGGCTTTTTCTAATACAGTGCCTCACTGTGCTCCAGCCGCCATCTGACACCCTCTCTCTCCACTCTCCTGTTTGAAATGGTGCTTAATCATGAGGGAAGGACTTTTATATGTTATCAGAAATACATGATATCCTATACCAGGAAGATGATGTTTTGTCACATTTTGGGTTACGAACTTGGCAGGGAATCCTGAGCTCAGACTGAGAATCACTTGAAACCACAAAGTTTGGGTGTGAAAATTGAACCACTCGTCTCTTTTCTAAAGTGATCTAAAGTTGGATTTTTTGGCTACTTTTTTTGTCAGTTTTGGCTATACCTTTTGCTTCAGTTCTCAGAATCGCAGACAATTTTTTGGACAGCATCTGCAATGTTCAACAAGTGATTGCTGCATCACAAAAATGTCCAGATATCTTTATGCCACAGATTGCATCTCCCACATGGACCACTTCTTACATTGTTTTCCTGAATTACTTTTTTAACTAGTAGAGATTGAAAAAGTACTACTAAGTGGAAATACAGTTTTAACAGTTGTGATTTGTTCATACTAAAATTAACTGTAGATGACTCTAAGTGTTCATGATATTTAAGAATGGTCTTAGACTCAAACCAACATATGGAGGTCCATTTATTATTATTATTATTATTATTATTATTATTATTATTATTATTATTATTATTATTATCTTATAAAGCACAGTATATTCCATTGTGCTTTACAATTGCAAATCTCAATTATAAACCATAGATTTAGTTGTTTTGAATTTGGTAAATTTATTTATTGCAAATAAAAATAAATGTCTACATCTACATTGACAAACAGAATCAAGTGTTTAGCTAAAAGTGTTATAACATAGACTTGCCATTTCCATTTTTTAATTTTAGAAAGGCTGCATTTACATCTTTATTCCTAAGTGTATAAATCAAAGGATTCAGCATTGGAGTAATAATTACATAAAAAATAGCAATAAGTTTGTCTGTACCTGATAGAGAGCTTGACCTAGGTTTCACGTAGGCAGACATAGCTGTGCCATAAAACATTGTCACAACCATCATGTGCGACCCACAGGTGGAGAAAGCTTTCTGCTGCCCAGCTGCAGATTTCATTTTTAAAATGCTTAAAATTATTTTAAAATAAGCTATTACAATAAATGTCACTGGTATCATAAGAATAATAACACCAGCAGTAAAAATAATACATTCAATTACCATAATATTTTCACAACCCAGTGATAATACTTCTGGTACTTCACAAAATAAATTATTAATTTCATTATTATCACAACGATTTACATTAAGTGTAAGAGTAACAGGAAAAAGTTAGAATAAACCCACATATCCATGTACCCATGGCTAATCTCACACATACCGCTTTACTCATGATTGTAGTATAATGTAATGGATAACATATAGCTACATAACGGTCATAAGCCATAATAGCAAGCAGAACACACTCATTTATCCCTAAGGAGCCAGAAATATACATCTGTGCTGCACACTCAGCATAAGATATAGGACCTCATTCAGAGGCGGTCGCTCGGGAGCGATCGGTCACACATAAAGTGATCTTGAATATGCAAATCAAGCGCTCATTCGCAATGCACATCGTAAGCGTGGAAACACCCACAACAAGGAAAACACACCTCCTATCTCTACGGCCTAATTCAGAGTCAGTCGCAGGTGGCAACCTACATCAGCATCGTGATCGTATTGCCGATTGATGTCACATTTGTGCTTTCGATGGTTCTTTTTCTATTTCAATGCGAATGCAATCAGCGTGCAATCGCATGTTGTTTTTTTTTCCTTTTTTTTGTGCATTATAAATTAAGCAATTAATTAACTATTTAGTTGAATTTTACTATAATATTTAGTCCAACATTTTTAAGTTTATTTTATTATTGTTGACCATGTTATGAAATTAAAGACCACACATTTTTTTGTAAACAAACATTTTATTTTTTTGGAGAAATAAAAAAAAAAAACTTAAATAGCATTTTGCAGCCTCTGTATTGCTGCATAAATTTCCAAAACAGCCTCCCCTATTACTCCCAGCTCCCTTCTCCACATATCTTGCAAGGGCTCAGCTTCCACATCTGAAATGCAAAGGAAATATGTTTGTTTGTTTTTTTTTGCATTTTTATGTGTGACAATCTTTTCTTTAATGTTTATAATATTTAAAAATGGTATGTAGTAGGGGTGAGCGGGTTCGGATTTCTGAAATCCGAACCCCCCCGAGCCCCCCCGATCCGAGTCCGATCCGAGTCAGGCTCGACTTTTCCCGCCTGACTCGGATCTGACATCGAGGCAAAACGTCATCATCCCGCCTTCCGAGTCTCGCGGGTTTTGGATCCTATATAAGGTACCCGCGTCGGCGCCATTTTCTCACTCGGCTGTGGACAGTGAAGAGGGAGGGTGGGAGTTAGTGCTGTGTAGTGTAGTGTAGTGTAGTGCTGCTGTTGTCCACTACTTCAAAGTCCATAGGGGCTGGCTGTGTTGTGCTGTGCTGCTGTTGTTAATAGGGGCTGTGTCCACTACTTCAAAGTCCATAGGGGCTGGCTGGACTGTGTTGTGCAGTCAGTTCCAAAGTCCTGTGCAGTGTCCCAGTCCTAAAGGGGTGCTGTAGTGTTGTCCAGGGGGTGCTCTGTCCATCAGGGGTGCTCCCCCCAAGTGCTAAAAAAATAATATATTTTCTGTGTTTGTGAATTGTGTGCGCAGTAGCCGCACGTGCATCAACAAAGTAGTGCCAAGCGTGCGCCTGTGTCATAAGTAAAGGGCCGGCTGGCTTGACCGTTAAGGGTGCTGTAACCCCCGAAAGTACACTCCAGTCCAAACCAAAAAAAAAATTATTTTCTGTGTTTGTGAATTGTGTGCGCAGTAGCCGCACGTGCATCAACAAAGTAGTGCCAAGCGTGCGCCTGTGTCATAAGTAAAGGGCCGGCTGGCTTGACCGTTAAGGGTGCTGTAACCCCCGAAAGTACACTCCAGTCCAAACCTAAAAAAAAATTATTTTCTGTGTTTGTGAATTGTGTGCGCAGTAGCCGCACGTGCATCAACAAAGTAGTGCCAAGCGTGCGCCTGTGTCATAAGTAAAGGGCCGGCTGGCTTGACCGTTAAAGGGTGCTGTAACCCCCGAAAGTACACTCCAGTCCAAACCAAAAAAAAATTATTTTCTGTGTTTGTGAATTGTGTGCGCAGTAGCCGCACGTGCATCAACAAAGTAGTGCCAAGCGTGCGCCTGTGTCATAAGTAAAGGGCCGGCTGGCTTGACCGTTAAGGGTGCTGTAACCCCCGAAAGTACACTCCAGTCCAAACCAAAAAAAAAATTATTTTCTGTGTTTGTGAATTGTGTGCGCAGTAGCCGCACGTGCATCAACAAAGTAGTGCCAAGCGTGCGCCTGTGTCATAAGTAAAGGGCCGGCTGGCTTGACCGTTAAGGGTGCTGTAACCCCCGAAAGTACACTCCAGTCCAAACCTAAAAAAAAATTATTTTCTGTGTTTGTGAATTGTGTGCGCAGTAGCCGCACGTGCATCAACAAAGTAGTGCCAAGCGTGCGCCTGTGTCATAAGTAAAGGGCCGGCTGGCTTGACCGTTAAAGGGTGCTGTAACCCCCGAAAGTACACTCCAGTCCAAACCAAAAAAAAATTATTTTCTGTGTTTGTGAATTGTGTGCGCAGTAGCCGCACGTGCATCAACAAAGTAGTGCCAAGCGTGCGCCTGTGTCATAAGTAAAGGGCCGGCTGGCTTGACCGTTAAGGGTGCTGTAACCCCCGAAAGTACACTCCAGTCCAAACCTAAAAAAAAATTATTTTCTGTGTTTGTGAATTGTGTGCGCAGTAGCCGCACGTGCATCAACAAAGTAGTGCCAAGAGTGCGCCTGTGTCATAAGTAAAGGGCCGGCTGGCTTGACCGTTAAAGGGTGCTGTAACCCCCGAAAGTACACTCCAGTCCAAACCAAAAAAAAATTATTTTCTGTGTTTGTGAATTGTGTGCGCAGTAGCCGCACGTGCATCAACAAAGTAGTGCCAAGCGTGCGCCTGTGTCATAAGTAAAGGGCCGGCTGGCTTGACCGTTAAAGGGTGCTGTAACCCCTGAAAGTACACTCCAGTCCAAACCAAAAAAAAATTATTTTCTGTGTTTGTGAATTGTGTGCGCAGTAGCCGCACGTGCATCAACAAAGTAGTGCCAAGCGTGCGCCTGTGTCATAAGTAAAGGGCCGGCTGGCTTGACCGTTAAGGGTGCTGTAACTCCCGAAAGTACACTCCAGTCCAAACCAAAAAAAAAATTATTTTCTGTGTTTGTGAATTGTGTGCGCAGTAGCCGCACGTGCATCAACAAAGTAGTGCCAAGCGTGCGCCTGTGTCATAAGTAAAGGGCCGGCTGGCTTGACCGTTAAGGGTGCTGTAACCCCCGAAAGTACACTCCAGTCCAAACCAAAAAAAAAATTATTTTCTGTGTTTGTGAATTGTGTGCGCAGTAGCCGCACGTGCATCAACAAAGTAGTGCCAAGCGTGCGCCTGTGTCATAAGTAAAGGGCCGGCTGGCTTGACCGTTAAGGGTGCTGTAACTCCCGAAAGTACACTCCAGTCCAAACCAAAAAAAAAATTATTTTCTGTGTTTGTGAATTGTGTGCGCAGTAGCCGCACGTGCATCAACAAAGTAGTGCCAAGCGTGCGCCTGTGTCATAAGTAAAGGGCCGGCTGGCTTGACCGTTAAGGGTGCTGTAACCCCCGAAAGTACACTCCAGTCCAAACCAAAAAAAAAATTATTTTCTGTGTTTGTGAATTGTGTGCGCAGTAGCCGCACGTGCATCAACAAAGTAGTGCCAAGCGTGCGCCTGTGTCATAAGTAAAGGGCCGGCTGGCTTGACCGTTAAGGGTGCTGTAACCCCCGAAAGTACACTCCAGTCCAAACCTAAAAAAAAATTATTTTCTGTGTTTGTGAATTGTGTGCGCAGTAGCCGCACGTGCATCAACAAAGTAGTGCCAAGCGTGCGCCTGTGTCATAAGTAAAGGGCCGGCTGGCTTGACCGTTAAAGGGTGCTGTAACCCCCAAAGTACACTCCAGTCCAAACCAAAAAAAAATTATTTTCTGTGTTTGTGAATTGTGTGCGCAGTAGCCGCACGTGCATCAACAAAGTAGTGCCAAGAGTGCGCCTGTGTCATAAGTAAAGGGCCGGCTGGCTTGACCGTTAAAGGGTGCTGTAACCCACAAAGTACACTCCAGTCCGAACCAAAAAAAAATTTATTTTCTGTGTTTAGCCGCACGTATATATCAAATCGATATAACATAAATGGAGGACCAAACTTTCTCCGATAAAAATAAAATAGAGAAAGATCAAGAACCACTTCCTCCTAGTGCTGAAGCTGCTGCCACTAGTCATGACATAGACGATAACATGCCATCAACGTCGTCTGCCAAGGCCGATGCCCAATGTCATAGTAGAGGGCACATACAATCCCAAATGGCAAAGTTCAGGAAAATGACCTTGAAAAAGACATTTAAATCAGCTGAAGAGAAACGTAAACTTGCCAATATGCCATTTACGACACGGAGTGGCAAGGAACGGCTAAGGTCGATCCCTAGTATGTTCATGACTAGTGGTTCAGCTTCACATGACGATGGAAGCACTCCTCCCACTAAAAAAATCAAAAGAGTTAAGCTGGCAAAAGCACAGCGAAGAACTGTGCTTTCTAAGAAGATATCACAAATCCCCAAAGAGAGTCCAAGTGTGGTGGTGGTTGCGATGCCTGACCTTCCCAGCACTGGACGGGAAGAGGTGGCTCTTTCCACCATTTGCACGCCCCCTGCAAGTGCTGAAAGGAGCACCCACAGTCCACTTGCTGATATGCAAATTGAAGATGTCACTGTTGAAGTACAACAGGATGAGGATACTGGTGTAGCTGGCGCTGAGGAGGAAGTTGGCGAGGAGGATTCTGATGGTGATGTGGTTTGTTTAAATCAGGCTCCGGGGGAGACAGTTGTTGTCCGTGGGATGAAAAAGCCCATCACGGTCATGCCTGGGCAGAAGACCAAACATTCCACCTCTTTGGTCTGGCAATATTTCTATCCAAATCCGGACAACAACTGTCTTGCCATATGTACCATATGTAAAGGTGAAATAAGTAGGGGTAGGGACGTCAACCACCTAGGAACATCCTCCCTTATACGGCACCTGCAGCGCGTTCATAAAAAGTTACTGTCAAGTTCAGAAACTTTGGCTCAGACCGTAAGCAGTCCAGGGACACCTAAATCCCGTTGTCCTGTTGTATCCAAGCGCCTGCAAACCACACCGTCAACTCCCTCCTCGTCAATTTCCTCCTTAGTCAGGATCGGAAGTAGTCCTGCAGGCCATATCACTGGCATGACTGACTCTCCTATCAGGGATTCCTCCGGAGGATCCTGCATTGCTACGCCTACTGCTGCCGCTGCTGCTGTTGCTGCTGCTGCTGGGAGTCGTTCATCATCCCAGAGAGGAAGTAGGAACACCACTACTTTTACTAAACAATTGACCCTCCAACAGTCCTTAGCGAGGAGGATGAAGTACGACAGCAGTCATCCTGAAGCAAAACGTATAACTGAGGCCTTGACTGCTATGTTGGTGTTAGACGTGCGTCCGGTATCCGCCATTAGTGCAGTGGGATTTAGACAATTGATGGAGGTAGTGTGTCCCCGGTTCCAAATCCCGTCTAGATTCCACTTCACTAGGCAGGCGATACCGAGACTGTACAGAAACGTCAGAAAAAGTGTCCTCAGTGTCCTGAAAAATGCCGTTGTACACAATGTCCACTTAACCACGGACATGTGGACAAGTGGAACAGGGCAGACTAAGGACTATATGACTGTGACAGCCCACTGGGTAGATGTATCACCTTACGCAGCAACAGCAGCAGCGTCACCAGTAGCAGCATCTCAGAAACGCCAGCTCGTTACAAGGCAGGCTACGCTGTGTATCACCGGTTTCAGTAAGAGGCACACCGCCGACAACCTCTTAGAGAAACTGAGGGAAATCATCGCCCAGTGGCTTACCCCACTTAGACTCTCCTGGGGATTTGTGATATCTGACAACGCCACCAATATTGTGCGGGCATTACATCTGGGCAAATTCCAGCACGTCCCATGTTTTGCTCACACAATAAACTTGGTGGTGCAGAATTTTCTGAAAAGCGACAGGGGCGTGCAGGAGACGCTTTGGGTGGCCCGAAAAATTTCTGGCCACTTTCGCCATTCAGCGACTGCGTGCCGAAGACTGGAGCGCCAGCAAACACTCTTGAACCTGCCCCGCCATCACCTGAAGCAAGAGGTTGTGACGCGGTGGAACTCAACCCTCTATATGCTTCAGAGGATGGAGGAGCAGCAAAAGGCCATACAAGCCTATACATCCACCTATGACATAGGCAAAGGAGGGGGTATGCACCTGACTCAAGCGCAGTGGAGAATGATTTCCGTATTGTGCAAGGTTCTTCAGCCCTTCGAACTTGCCACACGTGAAGTCAGTTCAGACACTGCCAGCTTGAGTCAGGTCATTCCCCTCATCAGGCTTTTGCAGAAGCAGCTGGAGAAAGTGAAGGAGGAGCTAAGACGGAGCGATTCCGCTCGGCATGTGGGACTTGTGGATGAAGCCCTTCATTCGCTTTGCCAGGATTCCAGGGTGGTCAATCTGTTGAAATCAGACCACTACATTTTGGCCACCGTGCTCGATCCTAGGTTTAAAGCCTATGTGGTGTCTCTCTTTCCGGCCGACACAAGCCTGCAGAGGTGCAAAGACCTGCTGGTGAACACACTGTCAGCTGAAGCGGAACGTGACACGTCAACGGCTCCTTCTTCATTTTCTCCCGCAACTGGGGCTGCCAGGAAAAAACTTAGGTATCCTAAGCAACCCGCTGGCGGTGATGCAGGGCAGGCAGGACCAAGTTTGGACATCTGGTCCGGACTGAAGGACCTGGCAACAATTTCTGACATGTCTACTGTCACTGCATATGATACTGTCACCATTGACAGAATGGTGGAGGATTACATCGGTGACAGCATCCAAGTAGGCATGTCAGACAGTCCATACCTGTACTGGCAGGAAAAAGAGGCAATTTGGAGGCCCCTGTACAAACTGGCTCTATTTTACCTGAGTTGCCCCCCCTCCAGTGTGTACTCCGAAAGAGTGTTTAGTGCAGCCGGGAACCTTGTCAGCGAAAGGCGTAGGAGGTTGCTTCCACAGAATGTGGAGAAGATGATGTTCATCAAAATGAATTATCAGCTCTTCCAGGGAGACCAGCCTCCAGAAGGTACAGAGGGACCTGTGGTGGTGGATTCAAGTGGGGACGAGTTAATACTTTGTGAGGATGAGGATGTACACACTGAAGAGGGTGAGGAATCGGTGGATGAGGAGGATGAGGATGACATCTTGCCTCCGTAGAGCCAGTTTGTGCAGGGACACATTAATTGCCAGCTTGTTTTGTGGGGGCCCAAACGAACCAATCATTTCAGCCACAGTTGTGTGGCAGACCCTGGCGCTGAAATGATTGATTTGTTAAAGTGTGCATGTCCTGTTTATACAACATAAGGGTGGGTGGGAGGGCCCAAGGACAATTCCATCTTGCACCTCTTTTTTTCTTTGCATTATGTACAGTTTGGGGCCTAGTTTTTCTAACTGCCATCCTGCCTGCCACTGCAGTGTCACTCCTAGATGGGTCACGTGTTTGTGCCGCCCACTCGTGTCGCTTAGCATAGTCATCCAGCTACCTCGGTGCAACCTTTTGGACATAAAAACACTATTGTGAGGTGTGAGGTGTTCAGAATAGACTGGAAATGAGTGGAAATTAAGGTTATTGAGGTTAATAATAGCATAGGAGCAGAAAAACCTACAAATTCTGTGATTTTAGCTGTTTTTATGCTTTTTTTCAAAAAAATACAGATCCAAAACACAAAACCCAGAACCCAAAACACGGAAGGGTGGTTTTGGCAAAACCAATCCAGATCCAAAACACGAAGAAAGATCCAGATCCAAAACCAAAACACAAAACACGAAAAGTGGCCGGTGCACACCCCTAGTATGTAGCAATTTGGCACATATAGCATTTTTTTTTATTCAAAGTTACATATACCGTATATACTCGAGTATAAGCCGAGTTTTGCTGCACATATTTTGTGCTGAAAAAGCACCCCCTCTATCTATTGCCGCTGCTCCATCAGCTACACACTATTAATAGAGGAATACTTGAATGTACAGTGGAATTAGATGTAGCGCTATTTGCGGACATTCATAGGAGAAAGACCGTCAAGTGGTCTGGTGCTTCATTTCCATCTGTCTCCATTTTATTCCTCAGTTATGTGGTTAATTTTTATTGTTTTGTACTAAAAAAATTTTAGATACTAATAGTGTGGCCACTTGACCTTACAAATAGTGCTCACATTTATCTTATACTTCTTGGAGTGTATCACGGTGAGTTGTGTTGTTACTGTACCTTTGTATATAAGGTATTACCTGAAGCAATTTCTCTTTCTTTCCATTTACTTTTGGGAGAGAAAAATAAAAAATTAATAGCCTATCAATGAATTAAAGAATTGATTCAAGTGCATGGTTGACAGATAAATACCTACACTAAAAAATCAGCTCCAAACAATATTATTGCAGGTGGCCACTTTCCAAGTCACACACTTATCAATTACCGAACAAAAAGTAGAAATATTCAGCTTTTCATATATAAGATATTTTACAGGTAGCTGATGAAATTTGTGCAGGTTATTAGGGGTGAAAAAAAACAAACAATCTAAACTGCAAAGAGATAATTTAGCTGGATGTAGGTTATGAAGGCCAAGCTGCAAGCTATCAGCAGCAGAAAAGCTACCATAATTTCCAACAAATTACTAACATATAATATAATAGTGTGGGGGCTCCAGTCTCCCACTACATCAAAGTAATGGAGTGGATCACATTTGTCTGCATAGCTCCCCAACAAAATGAGTGAGTGGGTGACATACACACAGTTTCCCAGCAGGTACTACCGTATATACAAAACGTAACAACACATATACATACATTCATATATAACAATTGGCTTTGCCAATGGCACTCAAACATCTGCGGAGCCAGTGGTATGTGACCACACGATTTAAATAAAAAAATCATACAAACTGAGCACTCACCATTATATTCCAAACTGTACTTATAATTCCAGGGAATATTAGTTCCAACGTATTACAAAAGTTTGACAAGCTAACCAACCACATCACAGTCTTCCCATTCTGGTCCGTCCCTACGTTGACTTTCAAAAATATTAGCATTTGGCTCTAGGTATCATATAGATTTAAATACACATTATGCTTTTCCAATAGGTTTAGGTGCTGGTTCACTGGCTTAAAGTGACAGAACCACACCAAAGCATACTAACTAATTACACCTGTGGTATATGCTAACAAAATTTGATTTACATATAAGAACATGGTGTGCAAGAGCAAGTGTGACCACAAAAATTTTACATAAACAATTGGCTTTGACCCATGGAACTCAAACATCTGCAGTGCCAGTGGTATGTGACCACCCATTTAAATAAAAAAAATCCTACAAACTCTGCACTCACCATTATATTCCAAACTGTACTTATAATTCCAGGGAATGTTAGTTCCAAAGTATTGCAATAGTTTGTCAAGCTGACCAATCACATCACGGTCTTCCCATTCTTGTCAGTCCCTTACGCTGACTTTCAAAAATATGAGCATTTGGCTCTAGGTATCACATAGATTGAAATACACATTATGCTTTTCCAATAGGTTTAGGTGCTGGTTCACTGGCTTAAAGAGACAGAACCACACCCAAGCATACTAACTAATGACACCTGAGGTATATGCTGATATATATACAGATATGTACACATACACCTTTCCTAAAATTTAGCCATATGGCAAAAATTTGCCATGCCTTTGAATCTGCAAATTAGCCACACCTTGGGATTTTGCAGCAAAAAATAAATAAATACATTTCTACTGCTCATGGAGCATCTTAGCCGTGCTGGCATCTCGTGCCAAATAAAGCAAAAAAGGAAAGGTATATGAGGACACATATATATTTATATATAAATATATAAACAGAAATCTAACATAAATTTTCAGTATAATAAATATTCTTAAAATATTGTATACAAGCATGGATGGATAAGATTCACATACAATATCAATATACACAATATACACAATATACTGGTCATTTTCTCCATTACAACAACATACCAAATTCTCTGCAAGAGTGCTGACAGTATAGGAAGTTTCATAAATGAGGGAAGGGGATTGAGAACAAATTCACCACACTGATCCTGGATAGATCTACCTAAATAATGATGTAATCTAAAGATACTAAAGCCACCACTGATATCAATCTGGGTATCTCAGTACCATAAGTATTTTAGGGTGGTGGTGATACCTAGAGTTAATATAGGATTCCGAAAAACAAAAGGTATAGGTTCATAAAGAACTTCAACCAAAAGACTCTATATGGGTGCACTCTATTAGTACAATTAGTAGTAATAAAACATAACTTTTAATATCTCTATGACAATTCAATAAAAGGACTTACACAGATAACAAGAATATCTGACAAGAATAGTGAAAAGAGTGAATAGATTAATCTCAGGTTAGCAATAACCTAGATTAAAGTAGGCAAAATATAGAATAACAAATACTAGACAATACAACATAAAACATGTATTGATAAAAAATAAAAAACACCTGGTCAATGATAATGAAAAAAAATGATTCAATTGAATAATAATGTAACACTGTACTCTAGTGACTCCCAAGAAGGGTTGTAAATAACCAAAATAGAAAATGGAAAATAGAAAGTCTGGGATATCAGATTCAATTCCAGGCTCTGCTGCTCCTTTCACTCTAAAAAGTGGAGGAAGAGGAGTGAGAGATCTCCTGGCATTGTAACCCCTAAGAAAATTAGTCAACAGTGATCCTAGTCTTCACACCAAATTACTGCTATTTGGTATCATGCCCATAGTATTGGACCGCAAATGAGTGAATTTATCGGTTGAAATAAGGACCACTGAGAATATACAGAATACTATAGAGATTGAGTTGTAACCAACTACAGACGATGAATCTCAAACTTAAATGATCATATAATTAGATATATCATAGTCATGGAAATGAAAACTCTAGTGACATGGTGTAATATCAGCTCAATATACAGGAGATGTCGGTAAAACAGAGGTATAGAAAAAGTAGGGGCTAAAGATTCCACAACCAGGCTCTGCTCCTCAGTCTCATACACAATTGTAGAGGAGGAGGAGGAATGAGAGATCTGCTGGTGTAGTAGTCCCAAGAAGGCAAAATAAGAAGAGATTCCCATCATCAACCCCAATTTCTGCTATTTGTGGTCATACCCAAAAGGCATAGGACAACAAATGAGAGAATTATCAGGTCGGTATGAGAGCCTCTTGAAAAAACGGAAAGAAATGAATAGAAATAACACACTCTGTTACCAACTGTATCATAAATTTCACCAGTACACATGAATTATTGCAATCATAGTAAACAATATAGATCACAGAGACATATCCCAATGGTATGTCTCAAAATCTGTACATTATATGCAAACCTCCTGAAATTATATCCATATAAAATAATTTCAAACTGCTCTTTGGTAATAAATAATAACAAACAACATGAATCTCAGCACAATTCAAGATGTGATCTTTTGCCATATAATGGTCAGGAATATATGCTGTAGTTCACAGATAATGTAAATGTTTAGCAGTAATTTATAAAGCATCAGGTGTTAGGTCGCTATCAACCCTCAATTGGGAAAAGTATATTGTAGTCGACAGGTTGATTAATTAAATAATCTCAGCATGACCCAGATAAAGATTAATGTTCTATACAACCCTTTGTTCACATAGTGAAAAACTATGTCAGGGAGAGAAAGGTGAATATATTCAACAGTGAAAAATGAGATAAGTACTGATGTCACTAGAGTCTTTAATTTCCATGAATATGATATATCTAATTATATGATCATTTTTGTTTGAGATTCATCGTCTCTAGTTGGTTACAACTCAATCTCTATAGTATTCTGTATTTTCCCAGTGGTCCTTATTTCAACCGATAAATTCACTCATTTGCGGTCCAATACCATGGGCATGACAGCAAATAGCAGTAATTTGGTGTGAAGACTAGGACCACTGTTGACTAATTTTCTTAGGGATTACAATGCCAGGAGATCTCTCACTCCTCTTCCTCCACTTTTTAGTGTGAAAGGAGCAGCAGAGCCTGGAATTGAATCTGATATCCCAGACTTCCTATTTTCCATTTTCTATTTCGGTTATTTACAACCCTTCTTGGGAGTCATTAGAGTACAGTGTTACATTATTATTCAATTGAATACATTTTTTTCATTATCATTGACCAGGTGTTTTTTATTTTTTATCAATACATATTTTATATTGTATTGTCTAGTATTTGTTATTCTATATTTCGCCTACTTTTATCTGGGTTATTGCTAACCTGAGATTAATCTATTCACTCTTTTCACTACTCTTGTCAGATATTCTTGTTATCTGTGTAAGTCCTTTTATTGAATTGTCATAGAGATAATAAAAGTTATGTTTTATTACTACTAATTGTACTAATAGAGTATAGGAGGTTTGACAGATTTCTTGAGGGAACAATCAAGTGGGTAGCAGCACTGAGGACAAGTTGGGCAAACCTGTTCTGGTGTTTGGTGAGGTCTGAGAAGAATAGAGGTTGTAAAAAATATTTAGGGGGTAATGGGACATCAGATATGGAAAGTAAAGAAAGCAAGCTCTGTGCATCCACGGAAACACCCTGTAAGACAGGACAGGACTGTCTTATATGAAGAAAAGACCTGGACTCCAGGCAATCTCACCAACAAAGAAGAGATGATGAAGGAAATATTCTATTATTTGCTGCAAGCAGTGACTAAAGACTGAATACAAAGTACAGTGTCCATCAGTGAGATTACTGGCAAGAAGCATTGTGTATCTAGAACATAAACAGTTCTTATAAGTTCCAGAAATGCTTTCTTATACTTTTGCAAATGTTATTATTACCTCTTGTACATACACTAACTTTTAATCATCTTAACATTCATCTAATTTGTGTGTGTGTGTGTGTGTGTGTGTGTGTGTGTGTGTGTGTGTGTGTGTGTGTGTGTGTGTGTGTGTGTGTGTGTGAAAATGATTATTAACATTTTTATATATGTGAAATAATAGTTACAGTACTTCTCTTTATTTTTAAAACAATTTACCTCCCCCTTAATGCATTAAATTAATCTTAAATAAAATAGATTGTATTCATGCCTAGTATTATACACTGTATAAAACATTTTAGTTAAATGACTAAAATATGTTTCAGAAAATGAAGCTATTTCAAAGCAAACTTGGATTAATATTACTGATCAAATGCAATCTTAATTGCTATTTCTACCACAAATATAATATTTGATAACTTTACTAAAAATCAGCTAAATATTTGCTTTGGAAACCTTGAGAAGACATACCTTATACTGACTACAGACACTAGCAAATGTCCAGTAAGGAGTTCTTATCTTTCAAATGATCCCTTATTAATACAGCTACATTATTCCTCAGTGTGTTATACTTTAGTTCATATGTCTTAAATGTACAATTACACCAACACTCTACAAAACATAAAAGCAGCACCTTTGTGTTCTGATTCACCAGGGGACTCACTTCGTGGGAGATTATTTTAAGTTGCTGCTCATGGTCACTTTTTTATAACTTTTAGTTTTAACTTTTCTAACTCCAAAATGAAAGCAGGTTACAGCACATATCAGGTGCAAATTAAAGTTCAAAGTAAAAAAAGTGAGTTTATGGGACAGATTTAATTACCCTTTATGTTTACCTCTCATGTAAAGCTCTGGAACTACTCAGAAATTCTGCATTTATTCTGCATTTTCCCAACAGTTACCATGTGTTAACCCATAGATTCTGCATTAAATGTGTCACGAACCCGGGCTGACTCGCAGATACAACAATCTGGATCAGCTGTTTGTGACGCCGTCACACCGTGGTCACTTACCAAAATACACGGTTCTTCTGCCACCACGCAGACGGTTCTCCGGAGGTCAGTGATTTCCTAACTGATTAAGAATAAATCACATTCAAATTACACACAAATATGTAGCATGGGCCCATTCAGGCACGCAAGTTTAATAAGAATCACAGAGAATATGCTAAATTAAATGTGTTTAATCCAAAAAAAATTTCAAGGCTTAGTTACAAAAATATTAATAAAATGACAAACAGATTATAATGCAAATATTTTCAAAACATAAATGAGAAATAATTCAGAGTCCCTAAAACACTTACACTAAAGTTCTTTGCACTACTGATGGGGTGGGGGATCTCACCCACAGGAATATACTGATGCACTCCCAGAATGTCTGTCTGAACCCAAAGAGAGTGAACAGCTGGCTAGGGAGAGTTGCACTCTTATCTGCACAGGGGCCCTCCTAGCCCCCACCTTTCTGATTAACTCTCCCAATGCCAGCTGATAATAAATTATGTGACTTGTGACTTGTCAGCTGACACAAGACAATATTTCAGATTTTACCCAACTGGTCAAAGTAAACAATTCTTATCTCAGCTCCTATAATATAACAAAAATCTTTAGAAGTAACACTAAATTCAATTCAATTCAACTTTATTTGACCAAGTATACATAAATACATAAATATACAAGGAATTATTTCCGGATTAACACACTCCCATAGAACTCACAACAACAATGCCAATCAACCATACCACAGTAACAGCCCACCCTACTCCCTCAACTCTTAAACACAATAACAGTGTTTGGAAAAAAATGTCTGGAAGTTCTCACCCGTTATGACCTATATTGCCTACTAGAGGGCAACATTTGAAACAGGTGACATGATCTGCCACAATGTTACCAGCTTGCTTGCTAATCCTGGCTAAATATAGCTCTTGAAGGGGGGGAGATCAATACCAATATTTTTTTTCCACAGCCCTAAGTAATCTCTTTAGTCTGTTCTTCTCCCGCTCTCTAATAGAGCTGTACCAAACAATAATTGATGTACAAAGAACAGAATGAATTATTGTTGAATAAAAAAGGACTAGCAATTCTTGTGGCAGATTAACCTTCCTGAGCTGACGCAAATAGTACAGCCTCTGCTGAGCCTTCTTCACAATGGAGTCCACACTAGTTCCCCATTTTAGATCCTGTGAAATCACTGACCCCAAATACCTAAAGGAGTCCACTACAGACACCACCGTATCACTAATGACAACATGGGACATCACAGGCGGCTGTCTTCTAAAGTCCACTATCATTTCCAGTAATTTCTGTGGAAATGATACCTAAAGTAACACAGGTCTGGTTTTTTGGGCTTTCGATCCAGGACACTGACTTCAGGGGTCATAAAAAGGACACACAGTTATATTTCACTCCTCAAATCACAAGACATAGATCATTATCAACCCCTCTTCCTTGAATGCCTTACTTCAAAAGAGGTGGGTAATACCTCAGCCCCTCTAGACACACACAGTTCAATTAAAGGACTTCATAGTTCACAAAATATTAAAAATGCCATTATTTATAAGTTTCCCCATGCACCCTAGGAGGTGAAATCAACAAGGATGAAAACGTTGTGATGCACCTAATTGAATAGGTCCAAGCTGACAATTAGTTATAGGTTGACCCCAAGTCTAATTGAAGCTGCCCCTAATATACTCACACTGAAGCAAAATACTCAGTGATGAATCATTGCATTGATTTTATTATGAAGATTTGCAGTCATAGGGGGAGATTTATGAAATTATGAAGAGAGATAAAGTACCAACCAAACAGATTCTAACTGTAACTTTACAGGCAATGCTAGATAAATTACAGTTTAAAACCTATTTGATTGTTACTTTATCTCTCTTGAAATTTTCATACTGTAAATCTCTCCCAATAGTTTTGTTTACTCGGGAAAGAGATGTAGTTATGATCCCAGCAGTCCAGATGCCTGCAATCAGAATAGCGGCACCAGAACCCCAACAGCAGTCGGAATCCCAGCACCAGAATCCCGACTGTCGGCGTCCCGATGGTAAGTAAAGAGGAGAGTGGTTAGGGTTAGGCTACAGGAGGAAGGCTTAAGGTTAGGCTGCGGGAGGGGAGGATCAGTGGGAGGGTTAGGATTATAATACTTACCTTCAAGGTGACAGGATTCTCACTATCAGAATGCCACTGTCAGTATTGTGACCGCCAGCATCCCATCACCGGGATCCTGTATCTAACCCGTATGTACTATGATGGAGGCAGTGTGCTACTCTGGACAGTGTTCTGCTGGGAAACCTTGGGTCCTGCCATTCATGTGGATGGTACCAAGCCCCATTGCAGAGGTGAAACACACGTTATTCCACAGGTCCTGATGTTGCAGAGGACCATTTCCATACACCACTGATCAATCCAATTTTCATACAGCGCAGGTATCACACACATACTACTTACATCTATCTGCCAAGAGGGATGCAGGAGTCTCGCAGGTGCATTTTGGGCCTTATTCAGAGCCGCTCGTAAGTGGCTGCTCGTTCGTTCCGAGCGATGTTTGTCCAACTACGCATGCGTATGGATCATAATACGCATGCGCGAACCAGTCAGTGCGGCCGAAAATCGTTTGTTCGCTGCCTGTTATTTTGAGAGACAGAATGAGGCGTTTGTGGGTGGTAACAGGGGAAAGGTGCTTGGAAACGGGGAGTGGAGATCCGAACGCAGGCGTACCAAACGGTTAAAACGGGCATTTTTTGGGTGTGCATAATTAATACAGCAGCGTCATTGACCACGTCACTGGGTTATTTTATAGTCAGAACAGCTCGCAAGATTGTGGTAGGAAAAACCAACCACAAGAATAGCGAGCTGTTCATAGGCTGGTCGATGTAATCAATTAATCTAATAAATAGCGGACATGATGTAGGATGCGAGCGGCCAGGGGGCGTAGTTATCCAAAAAATGACCGCAAGTTCTGTTCGTTCGTTCAGACATAGAGGCGTGAACAGACCGCAAAGAGCGAACGGTTCATTTGAATAGCCACCCCCTTTTCCTGAATGACCGTCCGCAAATTACGTCCGGCTCTGAATCAGGCCCTTTATCCCTACAATCCATATATGGCATCAGGGACAATCTAACTCCCCTAGAGAGACTACCAGTGACCACTATGACTTTATTTCAAGGGAACACTGTCCCTCTACTCTCTCATTGATAGTCCTATCCATACGGAAGATTACCAACATCAGAGGTAAAGGGACACTTTGGTGCCCCTCTATTCTTTCACCCAAGTCACTAATGATAACACCTGTATCTACAATAAGAGAAAACATTTATACACGTTTTGATAGGTTATTTTGTTACTTTGCCTAAATGACTTATGTACATGGACTGCAACAAATATATGCTGATACATAATCATAAAAAAGGACAGTGCTGATTCTATGTTATTACTTATTATGTATGCAAATTTTATATAACAAATTATATTATGCTAAATTTCAAATTAGAAAACACCTATACAATCTTTTATTATGAAATTTTTGTTGTGATGCTTCAAAATATATATATGATGTTGGCAAAATTTATGTAACACTTATCGAGTTGGACAGAACTCTCAGTGATTCACAAATAGAGTGCTTTTCTATACATTTGGTTTGTTGATAAGCAATCACTATACTTATGCTATATATATCCAACTTTATGCTAAGCACTGCTTAGCGTGGAACATAACCGGTTATAAGGACAAACATTATGCAGAATAAATTGGGAATTGATTACGAATAAGATTTACTTCAACAGGACAGGCCAATCCACACATATATGAGCCTTATGAACACGTATTTCCTAATATCGCTCAAAAATGTGGTTGTGGATAGGGGTGTGCACCGGCCACTTTTCGTGTTTTGGTTTTGGATCTGGATCTTTCTTCGTGTTTTGGATCTGGATTGGTTTTGCCAAAACCACCCTTCCGTGTTTTGGGTTTTGGGTTTTGGATCAGTATTTTTTTGAAAAAAAACATAAAAACAGCTAAAATCACAGAATTTGTGGGTTTTTCTGCTCCTATGCTATTATTAACCTCAATAACCTTAATTTCCACTCATTTACAGTCTATTCTGAACACCTCACAATAGTGTTTTTATGTCCAAAAGGTTGCACCGAGGTAGCTGGATGACTATGCTAAGCAACACGAGTGGGCGGCACAAACACATGGCCCATCTTGGAGTGACACTGCAGTGGCAGACAGGATGGCAGTTTGAAAAACTAGACCAGAAACAGTACATAATGCAAAGAAAAAAAAGAGGTGCAAGATGGAATTGTCCTTGGGCCCTCCCACCCACTCTTATGTTGTATAAACAGGACATGCACACTTTAACAAACCAATCATTTCAGTGCCAGGGTCTGCCACATGACTGTGGCTGAAATGATTGGTTCGTTTGGGCCCCCACAAAACAAGCTGGCAATTAATCTGTCCCTGCACAAACTGGCTCTACGGGGCAAGATGTCGTCCTCATCCACCGATTTCTCATCCTCTTCAGTGTTGTGTACATCCTCATCCTAACAGACTATTAATTCGTCCCTGTTGGAATCCACAACCACAGGTCCCTCTGTACGTTCTGGATGCTGGTCTCCCTGGAAGAGTTGATAATTCATTTTTATGAACATTATCTTCTCCACATTTTGTGGAAGCAACCTCCTACGCCTTTCGCTGACAAGGTTCCTGGCTGCACTAAAAACTCTTTCGGAGTACACACTGGAGGGGGGGGCAACTCAGGTAAAATAGAGCCAGTTTGTACAGGGGCCTCCAAATTGCCTCTTTTTCCTGCCAGTACAGATATGGACTGTATGCCATGCCTACTTGGATGCTGTCACCGATGTAATCCTCCACCATTCTGTCAATGGTGACAGTATCATATGCAGTGACAGTAGACATATCAGAAATTGTTGCCAGGTCCTTCAGTTCGGACCAGATGTCCAAACTTGGTCCTGCCTGCCCTGCATCACCACCAGCGGGTTGCTTAGGATACCTAAGTTTTTTCCTGGCAGCCCCAGTTGCAGTAGAAAATGAAGAAGGAGCTGTTGACATGTCACGTTCAGCTTCAGCTGACAGTGTTTTCACCAGCAGGTCTTTGCACCTCTGCAGGCTTGTGTCGGCCAGAAAGAGAGACACCACATAGGCTTTAAACCTAGGATCGAGCACGGTGGCCAAAATGTAGTGGTCTGATTTCAACAGATTGACCACCCTGGAATCCTGGCAAAGCGAATGAAGGGCTTCATCCACAAGTCCCACAAGCCGAGAGGAATCGCTCCATCTTAGCTCCTCCTTCACTTTCTCCAGCTGCTTCAGCAAAAGCCTGAATAGGGGAATGACCTGACTCAAGCTGGCAGTGTCTGAACTGACTTCACGTGTGGCAAGTTCGAAGGGCTGGAGAACCTTGCACAACACGGAAATCATTCTCCACTGCGCTTGAATAAGGTGCATACCCCCTCCTTTGCCTATATCATAGGTGGATGTATAGGCTTGAATGGCCTTTTGCTGCTCCTCCATCCTCTGAAGCATATAGAGGGTTGAGTTCCACCGCGTCACAACCTCTTGCTTCAGGTGATGGCGAGGCAGGTTCAAGAGTGTTTGCTGGTGCTCCAGTCTTTGGCACGCAGTCGCTGAATGGCAAAAGTGGCCAGACATTTTTTGGGCCACCCAAAGCGTCTCCTGCACACCCCTGTTGCATTTCAGAAAATTCTGCACCACCAAGTTTAATGTGTGAGCAAAACATGGGACATGCTGGAATTTGCCCAGATGTAATGCCCGCACAATATTGGTGGCATTGTCAGATATCACAAATCCCTAGGAGAGTCTAAGTGGAGTAAGCCACTGGGCGATGATTTCCCTCAGTTTCTCTAAGAGGTTGTCAGCAGTTTGCCTCTTACTGAAACCGGTGATACACAGCGTAGCCTGCCTTGGAACGAGCCGGCGTTTCTGAGATGCTGCTACTGGTGACGCTGCTGTTGTTGCTGCGTAAGGTGATACATCTTCCCTGTGGGCTGTCACAGTCATATAGTCCTTAGTCTGCCCTGTTCCACTTGTCCACATGTCCGTGGTTAAGTGGACATTGGGTACAACTGCATTTTTCAGGACACTGAGGACACTTTTCCTGACGTTTCTGTACAGTCTCGGTATTGCCTGCCTAGAGAAGTGGAATCTGGGGACACACTACCTCCATCAATTGTCTAAATCCCACTGCACTAATGGTGGATACCGGATGCACATCTAACACCAACATAGCAGTCAAGGCCTCAGTTATACGTTTTGCTTCAGGATGACTGCTGTTGTACTTCATCCTCCTTGCTAAGGACTGTTGGAGGGTCAATTGTTTAGTAAAAGTAGTGGTGTTCCCACTTCCTCTCTGGGATGATGAATGACTCCCAGCAGCAACAGCAGCAGCGGCAGCAGTAGGAGTAGCAATGCAGGATCCTCCGGAGGAATCCCATATAGGAGAGTCAGTCATGCCAGTGACATGGCCTGCAGAACTACTTCCGATCCTGACTAAGGAGGAAATTGACGAGGAGGGAGTTGATGGTGTGGTTTGCAGGTGCTTGGATACAACACGACAAAGGGATTTAGGTGTCCCTGGACTGCTTATGGTCTTAGCCAAAGTTTCTGAACTTGACAGGAACTTTTTATGAATGCGCTGCAGGTGACGTATAAGGGAGGATGTTCCTAGGTGGTTAACATCCCTACCCCTACTTATTTAACCTTTACATATGGTACATATGGCAAGACAGTTGTTGTCCAGATTTGGATAGAAATATTGCCAGACAAAAGAGTTGGAATGTTTGGTCTTCTTCCCAGGAATGACCGTGATGGGCTTTTTTATCCCACGGACAACAACTGTCTCTCCCGGAGCCTGATTTAAACAAACCACATCAATATCAGAATCCTCCTTGCCTACTTCCTCCTCAGTGCCAGCTACACCAGTATCCTCATCCTGTTGTGCTTCAACAGTGACATCTTCAATTTACATATCAGCAAGTGGACTGTGGGTGCTCCTTTCAGCACTTGCAGAGGGCGTGCAAATGGTGGAAAGAGCCACCTCTTCCCGTTCAGTGCTGGGAAGGTCAGGCATCACAACCGCCACCACACTTGGACCTCCTTGGGGATTTGTGATATGTTCTTAGAATGCACAGTTCTTCGCTGTGCTTTTGCCAGCTTAACTCATTTGATTTTTTTAGCGGGATGAGGGCTTCCATCGTCTCCTGAAGCTGAACCACTAGTCATGAACATAGGGAAAGACCTTAGCCGTTCCTTTCCACTCCGTGTCGTAAATAGCATATTGGCAAGTTTACGTTTCTCCTCAGATGATTTAAATGTTTTTTTTTAAGGTAATTTTCCTGAACTTTGTCATTTGGGATTGTATATGCCCTCTACTATGACATTGGGCATCGGCCTTGGCAGACGACATTGATGGCATGTTATTGTCTATGTCATGACTAGTGGCAGCAGCTTCAGCACTAGGAGGAATATTTTCTTGATCTTTCCCTATTTTATTTTTATCGGAGAAAGTTTGGTCCTCCATTTATGTTATATTGATATATACGTGCTGCTAAGGCACACACAAACACAGAAAATAATTTTTTATTATTGTTGGAGACTATGTGGGTTACACCACCCTTTAAGAAATGAGCCAGCCGGCTCTTTACTTATGGGACACAGGCACATGCTTGGTGCTGCTCCTTTGTTGATGCATGTGCAGCTACAGTGCACACAATTCACATAGACAGAAAAAAAAAGAATTTTTTACTTTTTGTGGAGCGCACTTTGAGGGTTACACCACCCTTTAACAGACAGATGCACGCTTGGCACTGCTGCTTTGAGGATGCACGTATAGTGCAGACAATTCACAATCACAGAAGAAAATATTTTATTTTTGTTGGAGTGCACTTTGGGGGTTACACCACCCTTTAACAGACAGATGCATGCTTGGCGCTACTTTGTTGATAACAGTGCGGCCACAGTGCACACAATTCACAAACACAAAAAAACATATTTTTATTTTTTTTGGAGTGCACTTTTGGGGTTACAGCACCCTTTAATGGACAAGCCAGCTTGCTCTTTACTAATGGGACACAGGCGCATGCTTGGCACTGCTCCTTTGTTGATGCACGTGCAGCCACAGTGCACACAATTCACAAACACAGAAAATAATTTTTTATTTTGTTTGGAGTGCACTTTGGGGGTTACAGCACCCTTTAACAGTCAAGCCAGCCGGCCCTTTACTTATCACACAGGCGTGCGCTTGGCGCTACTTTGCTGATGCACGTGTGGCTTCTGCGCACACAATTCACAAACACAGAAAAAAACTAGATGTTATTTGGAGTGCACTTTGGGGGTTAGAGCACCCTTTAACCGATGAGCCAGCCGGCCCTTTACTTATGACACAGGCGCACGCTTGGCACTACTTTGTTGATGCACATGCGGCTACTGCGCACAGAATTCACAAACACAGAAAAAATATATATTTTTTTTGCACTTGGGGGAGCACCCCTGATGGACAGAGCACCCCCTGGACAACACTACAGCACCCCTTTAGGACTGGGACACTGCACAAAACTTTGGAGTGGACAGAGCCCCTATGGACAACTGACTGCACAACACAGTCCAGCCAGCCCCTATGGACTTTGGAGGAGTGGACACAGCCCCTATGGACAACAGCAGCACAGCACAACACAGCAAGCCCCTATGGAATTTGGAGGAGTGGACACAGCCCCTATGGACAACGGTAGCACAGCACAACACAGCCAGCCCCTATGGACTTTGGAGGAGTGGACACAGCCCCTATGGACAACAGCAGTACAGCTCAACACAGCCTGCCCCTATGGACTTTGGAGGAGTGGACACAGCCCCTATGGACAACAGCAGCACAGCACAGCACAACACTACACTGCACTACACTACACTACACAGCCCAGCCAGCCCTAACTCCCACCCTCCCTCTTCATTGTCCAAAGCCGAGTGAGAAAATGGCACCGACGCGGGTACCTTATATAGAATCCAAAACCCACGAGACCCGGAATGCGGGATGATGACGTTTTGCCTAGATTTCAGATCCGAGTCAGACAGGAAAAGTCGAACCTGACTCGGATCGGCCTCAGAGTTGGGGGGGTTCGGATTTCAGAAATCCGAACCCACTCACCCCTAGTTCTGGATAAAATAAGGAGATATATATTTTCACCTTATATCATTAATGGATGGAACACATGATCAATTTATGCTCATGTATATGTCTCCTTTCCATACCGATTTGATTTAATACGATTTTATATAACGATTCATTTTGTCTAAGTGTGCTGTTTGTAGTTTTCATAACAAGCCTACACAACATAGGCCTGTTTTTTTCTATTTTTATTTAATCATAGTAAAAGTTATATTTTAAACTTATAAATTATACATTAAGAGTGCCCCTAAAAAAGAGTCCTATTTCTCCCTTTTTTTGCTCTTCTATGCTTCTTACACAAAGGGGCATATTCACTTAGCCGCGGGGTTTACCCTGCGGCTAATTGTCGTGCTGGACGGGATTCAATTAGCGGGATTCCATGCATGGGTGTCCCTGAGGCCCCGCGCGCAAGTCCCCGCTGTTTGACTTTACCTCACACCTCATGTAGGTGCGAGGTAAAATCACCGTGAGGCAGCCCTATTTGGCCTCGCGCAAGAGGTTATTACACACTGATTCCACAGTTCTCGCGGAATCAGTGTGTTCTCGCGCAGGAGTCCCGGTCTAAAGATGCGGGGAAATAGCTATTTATTTGAATAGCTAAACCCTGCGTCGCGGGACTTTGGCCTAACAATGGTATTCCCTGATGTAAGTGGCCTCTCAGCAGGATAATGCGCCATGTCAACACTGACAAAAATATTTAGGAATATTTTGAGGAACATGACAAAGAGAGCCAGGTGTTGACTTGGCCTCCAAATTTCCCATATATCAATCTGATCAAGCATCTGTACGATGTGCTAGAAAAACAAGTCTGGGGAACAGCATAGCAAATTGTGTTCTAAAACCTTCTTCTCAAACATTCATGTAACCAATAGGAGCAGCAATAGAGAACATACAGTAATAGGTGTAGATAAATTCTAAAATTCAAGGCCTTGAGGGTAATATGTACCTAAAAGGAGGTATACTTATATTTACTCACAATAGTGGGAGACTCTCCAGGTAAAGACATAACAATGTGACATCTGTATATATTTCAGTCACTTCTCAATAGAACAAGAGACTTTTGTTGCATTTGAAAATTCCTGATTGTGACATTATGTTATAATTCTGTTGGTGTTTAGTGATTCTTGTTCCATCTCTGTTTATAGTTTATTATTTCAACTACAAAATGGGGAGTTTCATTCCAAATAATAGAAGAATTCCATTATGTGGAATGAAAAAGTAAATGCTGGACAAGAAGAATGTCTTGCTGGAAAATGTTTCTGCAATTTACAGATAAATCTTCATACACTACTGCAGCAATCACCACAGATCTTAGTGTGCATGATCCCAGCCCAGCATTTGTTATCACGTTAGTGCATTTGTATATATTTATTACATTGTTCAAAATATAAAAATGATCTGTATAAGATCCACCAATTACCTTACCCTAAAAAGGCACTACAGTATATAATATATATAATAGTTTATATTGGCGGTGCTACTTTATGACTCAAATTTACATATGGATACAAAGAAAGAAGAAAAAAGTAATTTTAAGACAGTGCCCCTATGTCTCCTCTGACAATACAAATATATTTGTTTTATTGGTATGCTTTCAAATTAAAGGTATCAGGTATGTGTCACACACTTATATAACAAATAAATAAATTGGTATATTTTAAGTATTTCTAGCCAGCAATTTAAATTGTATATATACTTTAATGGTTCACTATTAGCAATAGTATTATAGCCTTTGCAGGGCTCAGAGAATCAAAATATTAAAATGATAGAGAAAGAAATATGTGAAAAGAGAAGAAAAGTAAAGTATAATGAAACCTGCTCTGCAATGTCTCTATTCAACTTCATTTTCAATAATGTTTTTTGTATATAGGTTAGAGGATATAGATATAGTAACTGTAAGTACAGAAGCTCCTCATTGAAAGTTATGTGTACAGTATATATATAGAATTAGCGCTGATACTGAAATAAAGTATAACATGCTCTGGAGTAATGATGAATTTAGGAGTAATGAATAGATCCCTAAATGAGAAAGTAGTTGGTCCAGTGATTACCAGATGTTTGATACTTAACATTTGCTTTGATTAAGTTTTACATTTTTGGGGGGTTTCAATAAAGAATTTCGGTCAGCACTAAAGGAAACTTTTTTTCTTTGTGCTGAAGTTAAGTCAGTTTTTTCTTTTTTCATAGTGTAAAATCTGCAAAAGAGATTATTATTATTATTATTATTATTATTATTATTTTCATTATTATAGTTATCATTGTGTTTTATAATTGGCTGTGCAGTAATGCAATTATAGTTATTAACATACAGACCAAGGAGCAATGGGTCCTGCTTGGAAGCTTACAATCAAAATGGACTTTACTACTGATATGTCCTCACATACATAACCATAATACACTATATGGCGTGAGATGCCAGGTGTGACTGAGCTGCTCTGAGAGGTGTAGAGCAGTGATTTTTTCATATAAATTTTATACCTCATTTGCATTGCAGCAAAACACCACTCACAGTGTACCAGAGAAGCCGGCCTGTGACTTTACTAACAACATTTGTTTTAAAATCATACAAAGCCACAGACAGAACTCGGAGTGAGAAAAAGCCGGGGCCGTTGCACTGTAGTATTTCGTATACAGATTTAGTCTCATTAGTACACAGTTGTACAAATGACAACCATCCAATTGATTAGTGCAATCTAGCAAAGAAGGTTGTCACTTTGAATAAGAACATTTTGAGTGACAATGATGATCGGCGTGGCTGAGATGCACAGGACGTTGTGTGCCGAGAGGGGCTGTTTGGCCAGAATGAAGCTGCAGTCTATGAGGACACATCTCTACATAAGGATAAGTGCTACATATTGCATGTTGATCATTCAGAATTCGAGGTAAAAAGTGCTTTTTGAGCAATATGATCCAGTCATACAGAAATGTTGACACCATTTTTGTCCTGGGGACAGAGAGTCACTTGGGTACAGTATGGATAGAGCAACAGCAAAGACAAATAGAGGAGCTCACAAACAATATATTTGAACTAATTACTAGTGTCAAAATTAATGATACTATATAAATAATATGGTACATCAACTTTTAGCAGTTGTCTTTTGTTATGTATGGAGTGACGCAGCCACAGTGTTTGTTTTCTTGTCTGCTGGGGTCACTCCAGCCATCTAGGAGGGCACCTGCTGTTATGCTTTACTATTGTGCCATTGAGGAGTGCTGCCTGGTTTTATCCAGAACTCAGTTCCAGAAACCCTGGAAAAACTCATGCAGCTAGCCATCAAAATAGTTAGGTGCATTACAGAAAGAAAGATGTAGAAGGAATTCCCTCCATTGGCCATATGCACCTCCTTTTCATCTGCCATGGAGGAAACACCAGAGCTCATGCAACTCAGGGCATTCAGACTTACTGCCGAGGAAAAAAGTAGAAGTTGGACTTTACATCTATGTCTCTACTGCAGAGGCAAATGTCACATTAGGCAACAATGATTAGGTAAATAAATTGCAGGTATATTCCTATGGCTGGTAGCAGTAACAGGAAATAGCAGCAGTGTCCTGAAATCCCTTGACATATTTCTCCAGGTGTATTCTCTCCTGGTTTCAATAGTAGGCTTGCCTTCTGATGAAACCAGGAGAGAATACACCAAGAGAAATGCATCAATGGATTTCAGGACACTGCTGCCTATATCAAGGCCCTGCTCTTACAAACCCGTCCACTGACACCCCCAGATACCTGTCACAGGTGGCCACTACCATCGGGACTCACTTGCAGTCCAGCTCCTCCGCAGGGGACAAGGCAGGAATACAGCCAGTGTGGACAACAGTCATCTCTTGTTGATTTTATGCACCTATGCTAATAATCAGTTATTAACATATTGTGATTATACTGTACTGCTTTTATAAAAGTGCATTGCATATATATTTTATAAAAAAATTTCTTTACTTTGGGCTCATTTTACAAATTTTGGTCATGCACAGCACTTTTTTTGTTTTTATTGTTATTGTTTAGTGGGTGGCAGATCCCACTGTGCGAGCAGCTGCCCTTATTAGTGGTGTGTGGAGGCAATTACATAGCACACCAGTGTATTTGTATATGGTGTATACACACTGTCCAACTTTGCAGGACGATATGAACGATAACGATATCGTATATCATTATATCATTCATATTGTTGACTTTTTTGCATTGAATAACCAACGATGTGTGTGGCCATATGGAGAATAACGATATCTGAGGTCGACCGTACATGCAGGCCAACTTGGTCGATATCATCATTTAAATACTGTCAGATATTCATTGTTCATCGTTCATGAAATGGTTCAATGATATCGTTAATTTTTAAAGTAGAAAAACGAATTCAACGATATCAATGATCGAGCAAGTTGGACCGTGTGTATGCACCATTAGATATATAAATATAACAGACTAATCTTATGCCTTTTTTTTGCTTTTGTCTCTTTTCTCACGGGCTTATTATGAGATTGCACTATATAATACATTTTAATTGATTCTCTACCTACGCTATGTATTCATATTTGTAAGTAAATTTTAATTTTATCTTATCTGTTGAATGCTTACTTGTTACTTACTACATTGCTAAATTATGTGAGTGCAATTTATGTACAATATAGATACATACAGCAGACTGTATCCGTTAAGTAATTTTTTATATATTTATAACCAAAATCAAACTATAATGTGTTGTAGATATAAGTGATACAAGCTACAAGGTGTTTTAAATGTATTTATGTTTAGTTTAAATGCTGGCATAAAGAAGCTGGTTTTTAGGTGTGCTGATTGGTAGAGGAAGATCATCTGACCTACAGACTCATGCTAAATTGTTCGGTTCCGAGATCATAGCGGCAAAGGAGAAAGGGCTCTCCGAAAATGTGTTGAGACTGCAGACATCAAGGGAGGACATTTAGGACACTAACCCATGTGCATAATCTGACTTTTACCATCTTACTTATCTGTGATCTGCAGTACAGAGATTTGTACAGCCTTTTCTCCATCTCTCCCCGGGACATTGTTATCCTTTCCTTTTACTTACTTTTAGGATTTGTTATGTTTTTTATGGATTCTTGGCACAAAAGAATTTGAGATTCTTGCAAATGTTATAAAATGTTTAAAGTTACATTGGTTCATGTATTGTAAAGCAGGAAAAAATAAACCTTGATAGGCGTTTGTTACATGAATGAAATGTTAGTGTCTTTCTGATGTCAGGGAACGTGTGGAGGTTCTTTAGTATGTTAATTGATTGGATAATAGAAACTTTTATATACATTCAAGGAATAATATTTATGTAAGTGTCAGGCTGATCTTACGAGGAAAACAAAGTAAAGAATGATTCCTTCTCATGAGTTATGACAAGAAATCTTTACAGAAAGATACTTTATTATTTTTATTGTTGTAACTGTGGATTTTTCATTATTATTTTGCAAGTTGGATTATTGAAGAGTTAGAGGTGTTCTCTTTCAGAAACTTACCAGCTGCTGCTGATTCAGAGAGGTGCAGGGTTGAATACTTGCTATACATTTAAAAACACCTATCTGTTACCTCTTATCTTGTTAGTGTTTGACCGCCTTAGAGAAGAGACCATATTTTCCATGATGGGTCTGCGGGGTGCTTATAACCTTCTCTGCATCAAGGAGGGTGACAAATGGAAGATGACATTTATTAACCATTCTTGCCATTACAAAAACCTAGTTATACCTTTAGGTGCCCCTGAATGTGCCCGCTGTTTTCCAAGATCTGATAAGAGATGTCCTTTGTGAATTCTTGGAGACATTTGATGTAGTCTATTTAGATGATATTTTGATCTATTCCCTGTTTTTGGAGCAACATTGGAGCCTGGTCAAGGAGGTACTGGGATAACTCAGTGAACACCATTTGTATGCCAAGCTTGAGAAATGTGAGTTTGAGTTAAAAAAGTTTCTTTTTTGGGGATATGTCATCACCTGTAAAATGTTCTCCAGGATCCAAGTAAAATTCAGTCCATCCTTGAATGGATAGAGGGCCTGATTCAGAGCCGGACGCTATTTGCACTCGCTCGTTCAGAAAAAGGGGCTGGCTATTTAAATTGACCGTTTGCTCTTTGCGGTCTGTTGATGCCTCTATGTCAGAATGAGTGAACAAAACATGCGGTCGTTATTTTGTAAAAAACACCCCCTGGCCACTCGCATCATACGTCATCTCCGCTATTTATTAGATTAATCGAGTACATCGAACGGCGTATGAACTGCTCGCAATTCTTGTGGTTGCATTTTCCTACTTTAATCATGCGAGCAGTTCTGGCTAAAAGACACCCAACTGACGTGGTCGATGACGCTGTTTGTTAATTATGCACACCCTTAAAACGCCCGTTTTGACCATTTGGCACACCTGCGTTCGGATCTCCACTCCCCGTTTTTAAGCATCTTCCCCTGTTACCACCCAGAAACGCCTCATTCTGTCACTCAAATTAGAAGGCATTCGCTATTTTGCGAGCACACGATTTCCGACCGCACTGACTGGTATGCGCATGCATACTAAAACCCATATGCATGCGCAGATGTGCGAACATCGCTCGGAGCAAATGAGCGCTCTCTTACGAGCGGCTCTGAATGAGACCCATAATCCACTAACCTTGAAAGCCATGCAACGATTTTTTGGCTTTGCCAATTATTATAATTAGTTTGTTTGTTCATTTTCTGTGCTGGTTACTCCAATCACTGCACTAACTAAAAAGTAAGCAGATAGCTCTGTCTGGACCCTACATGCTATTCAAGCCTCTGAAGCCTTAAAACAAGTTTTTGTCTCAGCTTCAGTTCTTTCATATCTGAATCCTCACTTGCCTTATGTTGTTGAGGTGGATGTTTCTGAAGTAGGTGTTGGGGCTATTCTCTCCCGTTAGGACCTGGAGGATAACAAGTTACATCCTTGTGCTTTCCTGTCCAGGAAATTCTCTGATACAGAAACTATCTATGAAGTTGGTAATCGAGAACTACTTGCTATCTAATGGGCCTTGGAAGAAGTGGCTAAGCACACCATCACAGTCTTCACAGACCATGAAAAATGTTTTGTACATTGAGTAAGCCAAAAGATTGAACTCCAAATAGGCATACTAGACACTGTTCTTTACCCAATTTAATTTTATCATCACTTGGGTCAAAAAATGCAGACACCATATCACATAATTTCCTTTGGGAGCATGAGACCACCAATACTAAAATGCCTATAATACCTGTAGCTTCCATTCATGCCGGTCTTGCACAGGATCTTTTCACTCAGCTTCAATATGCAAAATCAGGCTCCTTCTGAAACTCCTCACGAACTTTTGTATTTTCCAGAACATTTAAGGAATATCGTACTATCAGACTTTCATGCTAATAAAGTGTCCGGACATCAGGGAAATTTTAAGACTTTGGAATTATTGTCTCTTTTGGTTTGGTAGCAAACTATCACTTAGGATGTTAGAAAATTTGTTCAAGCCTATAAAGTCTGTGCCAAGAATAAAACTCCTCAAACTCTTCCAGACAGACAACTCCTGCCTTAGGCCATTCTTACCAATCCATTGCCACATATTTATATTGTTTTTATTGTGGATTTGCCCATTACCTCTGGTTGTAATCTGGTTGATGGTGGATCAATTCAGCAAGATGACCAATTTTATTCCTCTAATGAAGCTTCACAGTGCTAAAAACACAGCTACATTTTTTATCCAGTATGTTTTCAGGTTGCATGGTTTACCTTCAGACATTGTGTTCAATAGAGGAAATCAGTCCTTTGGCCACTTTTGGAAATCATTCTGCTCTTCATTGGATATTAACCTTGGTTTGCCTTCTGGATCTCATCTGCAGTCTAATGGTCAGACAGATTGAGTCAACCAGTCATTGGAACTATGCCTTCATGGTTATATCTCCAATCTTCACAACAACTGGGAAAAATACTTGCTACTAGCAGAATTTGCATATAACAAGGCTTGCCACTTTTCCACTAAAGTATCTCCTTTTGTCTGTATGTTCTAAATATGGCTTCTTGTCTCAGGGCCATTTGGAAAAAAGTGCACTTCGCCCTTAGCAAAGCCACTTTTTGCAAAAAAAATTGCGGAAAAACATTGTAGATCTGTATGTGTTTAAAGTTGGCAGAAATGTAATGTTCTCCACCTGCAACATTAAACTTTGTCAACCATCACAGAAGTTTGGGCCTAAGTACATTAGTCCTTTTCAGATTATCAAATAGGTGAATTCAGTTGCTTTTCACCTCTCACTCCCTAATGCTTGAGAATTTCTAACACCTTCCATTTCTGTTTAATACTGTCATTACTTCTAAAAAATTTAAGTTTGTATGCTCTAGCAAACCATCTCCAGTGTTGGTTCAAGGTCATCAGGAATCTATTGTGGAAAAAAAAACTTTATTGAAAGAGAGTTCAAGGACAAGTAAATTTCCTCATCTTTTGAAAGGGTCATAGACAAGAAGAAATATTGGATACCCGAAAGACATCTGCATGCTGAAGATATCAAATGGGACTTCTTCTAAACTTTTCCAGATGAACCCAGGTTTAAGGGTTCTTTAACCCAACTTCAAGGGGGGTACTGTTAGGAGCTGCAGTGGTTCATGGTGAATTCCGGCCATTGCTAGATGACTGGGACGACACATCACACTGACCATGGAGGATCATGGTCCAAACTGGCTCCTAGCAATGGGACTGATTGTAGCCAAGACACCTAGCTGTGGATGTGCAGCAGCACAGCTGCTGCTGCTTGTTGTATTACAGGGCTTGGATTTGATTGGCTTATGTGTCTGATTTAAGGCAGGGAGGGCTTAGAATCCCTCTTGGTTACAGCTCTTTGCATGTGAGTTAGCTTGCTTTTCCTGGTCTCTTCAGTGCTATTGGCTTTACTTTTATCTGTGTGCCTAGTCTGTTTGTTCACTGATCTCCTGCATCATTTGTTACTGCACCTGCTGGGATTGTGTGCACCCTGTTATCTGCTACAGTAATATAATCCTACACCTGCAATGATTTATTACACACCATTATACAATTCTATTACATTGCATTTCAAGTGTTTATCCACTGTTCCAGCTAAATCATTCGATTAACTGTCTTTTTGGAAAAACCTATACTACTCTGAGTTTAAGAACTGGAGGATTCCATCTTTTGTTACAATATGGTTTACGGGGTTAATGTTTATAAATAGGAGCAGAAACTAGTTAGACAATAAACATCAATACTGCTCAAAATCAATAGTTGCTTGTCATCGGTCAGGTACTAACAACACATAATGCAGGACAGATTGTCAATCCATACACTCTTACTGACAAAAATATGTGTGGTAGATATCTAATACCTTCCAATTGCTGGTCATCATTCTAGTATGCAGCCACCAAGAGATAATTAACCCTGAAGTGAGAAAATAAAAGCCATTTGTTGTGATGAATGAATATTATAAAAGGAATAATCCTTATCTGTGTGTCTGTAAAAAGCAATCCACAAACAAGCTGCCTTGACACATTTCTCCACCTTGGGATAGGGAATATCCCTGGAGGATAAAGCCGCATCATTTTTATATGTCAGAGGGTGAATCATCCCACTTCTGACTTAGCAGTATCTTCTAAGGTTCCTTATTTCTACAACATCACAGATGATACCATGTGTCATGCCTTATTACTAATCGCATACCAGTTACCTAAGTGATAACTGCATGTGTGTATTGCAGTGAGCACACAAATCTGTGAATTAGTAGCTCAACCATTTTAAGAGTCACAGCAATTTCACTCCATGAGTGTGCTGAATCTACAGATAACCACAGTGTGTGATGGGAAAGCATATCTGCATTGCACAAGGAACATATCCATTAAGTCTTCAGAATTTCATTGCATTTTGAAGTTTCAGTGGAATATTTACAACAGGTTACCGAAAATTTCCAAACATGTGTACAATGCTTTAATGGTACATGTGAAACCATAAGGTTTTTTGTTTATGGAATTATTCTAAAAAATCAAGTGGTTACAGATGAATATTGCTTTGTGAGTTACAGTGTCACATTAGTGCTAGCAAGAATCAGAAATTCAGAGAGTTGTGGCTGCTTGATGACTGTATCTCTTTGTCTATGTGCAGGAACCCCCAACAACTAAACCAGGAATCTAGTTTAATAAGCAAAATATTTTGAAATAATTATACATGTATTTCGGAGGCCACTGTTGTGTGAGTGCCAGTATTACATCTCTGTTAGTAATAGATGGAAATTTAGGGTAATGTGACTACCACCCTTTATATCATGTGGGAACCCCCAAAATAAAAGAAACTCTGCATTATAAAATTCATCTTTTTAATAACAGCTTGGTCTTGTGTGAGAGAGTCATTATCACTAAGATCTCTAGGGCTGAATCAGCATTGTATGCTAGTGCATTGCTGAAGGCAAATTCCCAATTATCGGACATCTGCGTCTGCACAGGCCTTGTTCAGTGCATCTGCAGAATGGGTCCTGAGTTATTGCATGCAGCCCCATTTATGCCTCTGCCTGATTGACAGGCATAGCCATTTTCAGGGTGGTGCAGTGGCCAGGATGGCCAGTGTTCCCAGAAATGGGTACATGTTACCTCCATTTTCTGGGAGTGGCAAGGCTAACATCTTCGTCCATAGATGCAGTTTCCTGGCTTTGCAAGCCGGCCAGCCTGCATAATCAGAGGTTTTCTCAGATGGCCGGAGTTGTCCACCATTGTGACTGATTGCAGCAGGGGGTGTCATACACCTATTGCTGCATTTGCATGTTTGCAAGGATGGAATTGTAAAGCTGCTTGTATGCTTACTGAATCGCACCCTCTGCTAGCAAGGGGCACAATAAAGAAAGAGGGTAGAACAAGATATTTGATAGCAAGCATTAAATATACAGGGTTGTCTAACTAGTTGTTTCTGCACAATAACCTAACTACAAACATAAAAAGCATTTTAAAGTAATAACTGGTTATTTTAGAAAATGTGATACCCCAAGGTGGGATAAGCCCCAATAGTAAAATAATGAAAAATGGGTTTGTCCTTGACCCCTTCTACCTACACAGTGTTGTATATTATACAGGAAAATCACAGTTTAAAAAAATCAAGCACATCAGTATCAGGGAATGCCACTATAATAGCAGAAGTGCTTGGTTTGATGGACCTCAACAAAAGAAATACTTTGCTGCTTATTTGACTGCAGAATAAACAGTGATTGCAACACATAATTACAAATGGGCTTTAAGCTATCAGTGGTCATTTTGTTCAATGTTGGCAATGTCAGATCCTTCATCACTAATATCAATATCATCATCACACAAAATAATTTCATCCCCCATTATTTCATTATTCATTTGTAATTCATTCAGAATTCAAAGCAAATTTTTCAAATGCTGATTTGTACATTAGCATTAAAGTTATCCTCCACCCTTCTGATATATTAATATGATATGTAACAGATTGAGGCATGGAAGAGGTGGCAATTCATGTGTCCATTGACGAGTTGTTATAATAATCTCTCACTTTGTGGGACTTTGCTGACTCATCATTAGTGTGACTCATAGAATAGGTCATTGCTTTCTGTCAGTAGATTTTGTAGGAGAAACCATAGCAGGAGACGTGTCATCTACGATTTGAGCGGACCAAGTACTTACAAGGACATGTTTGCATATCTTTAGTTCTGTGTCAGCTGGAAAGAAAAAAAATACATATGTCTTATACCTACAATACACCATGGTTGTAAAAATATACTAAGCCAGTTATCAGATGATACAAACCATTTGGACATGGTACAGCAAATAAAGAACTTGGACCAATGTACTTTTCCATAGTCACTTACTTTGTCATTCATCATGTCCTCTTTCAACTTCATTAGCTGCTTTTCCAGTACTTTGATTGGGATATGATTTCACCTAGGTTGGTAAAGTCTAAACTTAATTTGCTACAATTTTAAATGGTTTGAGTAGCTTGTATCAAACTTAAAGGATTTTCAGGATTCAAATGTAACATGTATCTCATAGCATGATGTATAGATCTTAGTGGATTGTTGCTCTTCATCCATTTGGTGATGCATATAATGTGTGAAGTTTCACCTCATTACTACCTTTCATATTAGTTCTTGGGATTCAGACAAAATTTTTTGGCAGCAGCTGCAATGCTCTACAAGTGTTTGCAGCATCGCACAAATATCCAGATATTTGTTGGGCCACAGATATTAGATAATGCCTGGACCTAATTTATATGAAAATATGAACCACCAAGTTATTGTGCTTGAAAACCTTCCAATAGTATTCAGTATGTTGAAGTGTGTCCAGTTGTAATGCACACACAATGTTTGCTCTGTTATCAGGACTGAGGATCCAGGGCAGAGTCTAAGTGGGGTGATATATCTTCCTATGACATTACTGAGTTTTTCTGCATATTGACATCAGTATGTTTCTTAGAATAGCCAGCAATACAGAGAGGAGCTTCATCTGAGAATGTCCTGTTGTTGTGTGCTAGAACTGCTACACTGACAGGATGAGAAGAATGTCAATGCTGCTGCTAAAGGTGCTGCTGATGCCAGGGGGCTGTCACAGTCATGTACCACTTATCTACATATCTATGTAGCTATTTGAATAGATGTTACAATGCATAGGTGTGCAGAAGCTGGCACAGGGGGTGCTGCAGCAAGACCTTCCCCTCCACTGGGTCCACTTATTTCCCTCAGGGACATAGACTACTCACTTGGCTGCCCAGCTAAGAAGTCCATGTCCCAGATGGAGAGGGGATGGGATAGTTTATGACCTGGTGAAGGGGGAGGTCCTGATGTGCCACCCCCTTTGCCAGCTTCAGCACATGCCCATGGTACAATGCCATTTTAGAGGCATTTATAACTTTATATTTAACCTCCCAATAAAGCTGAGGAATTTCTGTTTAAGAAAATGGAGTTTAAATGGAATTTGGTAGCATGGACACATGACCTCAACTAATCTGCAAACACCTAATGCATTGATGGTGGAAATTAGATGTAGATTTAATTATAACATAACTGTCCTAGATTTACTGATCTTCTGTGCAGCAGGATGCTGCTTGTCATACTTGCTTCCTCTTGCAAATGATTATTTCACAGATAATTATAGTTTCAAATAAACTAATCTTCAGTCAGCTGCCCTAGTGAGCAAGGGTTCTTCTTGGGGGATCATAAATTGCATTAGATGAGTTATTCTGTACATTTACAAATTGGTGGTAATAAGACTACCTACTAATGAGGTTGATGATGATGAGGATGTTGAATTTGAGGAGTGCATGAAGACTCTGTCCATGCCCTATCCATGCTGCTGGTAGCTGTGGATGGATTTCTTGCTTCTAAACATAATTTTCAGCATTTAATCAACCACTTGAATTAACTTGCTGAAAATGAAGTATAAGGGAATAGGAGCCTATTATCTTTAACTATACTTAGTTTGGCAAGACAATAACTGCCGATGCTTTGGTGTATGTTGTTTGGGTTGTGGTTAAAATATTTCCACATACTTTAGGTGGACTATTTTGTCTTTTCCCAGAAATACAAATACACTTATTGTGGGCATAAGGTGGTACTACTGGGTGTTGCCTTATTTCAATCAAAACCTTCCTAAGTATCTTGTTCAAATTCAACACATTCATCCTCATTTCCTCATAATTTTCACATCCAACAGTACTACCCTTATACCATTGCACATTAGTAACTTCCAAAGTAACATCCACAATTTCTATGTATAAATCATCATAATTTCTTCTTGTCCTTACTTTCCAAATGGCTGAGAAATTGTGGAAGGAAGCTGATCTATAAAAAGTGAGTCAGTATCTTTAATGTCAGACTAACTCATAGCACTCGCAAACTCCTTTGGGCTCTCCTAAGGATACTGTGAACTCCCAATTTTTACTTCAGTCTCAGGATTATTTTCAGGTGAAAATGGGGCATTTGCTTTGCTCTGGTATTTTTCATACTTGGAAGCTAACTCATAGGGCCATTACTAATCAAAGTGGCCATGATCTTAGCCTTTCCTTGCCACTGTAGGTGGTATATGGAATAATAGCTATTTTACTATTTTTGTAACAAATCATACCAATTATCAGTAACATTGATCTTTATTCTTTAATGCTGATATTTTCATTGACGTTATAAATCATTGCTTGGATTGGGAACGTCTTTTCTTACATTTTCTTCCTGCATGACATTTTGACTAGTAGAGATTGAAAAAGTATTACCCAAGTGGAAATACAGTATTCACAGTTGTTATTAGGTCATTAAAATATTAACTGTAGATTACTTTAAGTGAATATTAATGGTATTTAAGAAGAAAAACAGCTTTAAATTACATTATTATTTTGACCATTTCAAATGAAATAAAAAAAACAGTTCTAAAACCAAAATAAATTTGGTTTAATCAAAGCAGAAAAATAACTTTAGAATCGCAAACAATATATTGGGGTCTGAGCAAATCTCTAGTATATACCGTAGATTTTGTTATTGTAAAATTATTTTGTACACATAAAACCAAATGCCAACATTTTTAACAAGCAAAATCAATCTAACCCCTCAATTTAAAGCAGCTGAAGCATTTCTAATTTTTTTTAAAAAGGCTGCTTTTACATCATTATTTCTAAGGCTATAAATCAAAGGATTCAACATTGGTGTAATAATAAGGTAAAAAACAGCAATGAATTTGTCTGTACCTGATAGAGAACTTGACCTAGGTTTCATGTAGGCAGCCATAGCTGAGCCATAAAAAATGATCACAACCAATACATGAGATCCACAGGTGGATAAAGCTTTTCGCCTCCCAGCTGCAGATTTAATTTTGAAGATACATACAATTATTTGAAGATAAGATATTACAATAAATGTCACTGGTACCATAATAACAACCACACCAACAACAAAAATAATAAATTCAATAAACAAAATATTTTCACAACCCAGTGATAATACTTCTGGCACTTCACATAAGAAATTGTTAATTTCATTATTGTCACAACGATTTACATTAAGTGTAAAAGTAACATGGGAAATAGAGAAGAGAAACCCACATATCCATGTACCCATGGCTAATCTCACACAAACCGCTCTACTCATGATTGTAGTATAATGTAGTGGATAACATATAGCTACATAACGGTCATAAGCCATAATAGTAAGCAGAATACACTCATTTACTCCTAAGGAGAGAGAAATATACATTTGTGCTGCACACTCAGCATAAGAGATTATTTTCGTCAATGACATCAAATCTTTTAGCATCCTCGGCACAGTGGAAGATGAATAGCTGAGATCCAGAAATGAGAGGTTGCCAAGGAAGAAATACATCGGTGTATGAAGGTTGGCATCTGTCAGGATAAGGATAATGATGGAAATGTTTCCAATTAAAATGATCATATACACAAGCAGGAAGACATAGAAAAGAATAACTTGTGTCTGGGAATCACTGGAAAGTCCAAGAAGAATAAATTCCATTATAACTGTGTTATTTTCCCAAGCCATTCTTTAATATGAAATTAAAAATGATTTTAGTGATCAGTACTGTACATTGTACCTTTGAAATATCTTCACTATATTACAACAGATACAATGCTTATAAAGTAACATAAACATTATGATGTATTATGCAGATGAGATTAAGAGGTGACTGCACTTTATATCAGCTCTGTCACTCTCCAACAATAAACTGTAATAATCTTCTTATAATCATAAAACATCTGACAATGTTCATCATTTAGTATCCTCACACCAAGGACAAGGTGGTTTAGTAGAGCTCACTTTGGCTCCTGAACCCAGTGAGATAACTGTCAATGATTTTGCTCTATCTATTCCTCTTTGGTGATTTCTGCTGCCTCCCTGGTGACAGAGCTGCCATTGAACATGGGAAACTGGGCCTGACTCCAAACTGACAGATAAATGTGCTGTATGTAAGTAAATAACTTATCTAGTGCAGCACCAGCTCAGGGGGAACACTCAGTCATTACAAATGGTAAAGGACAGATATGGTTGCCTGCAGATCACTACTGTATTTTAAAATTTCTACAGTGAATGGATCCTGTTTTGGTTCCCCCCAGTGAAGCCTTGGGATTTTGCTTCTACGGGGAATATAACAAAATCTAGCTGTGATACTCTGAAAGGTGGTAACCATGGAATACCCTGAGGTGTTTAACATAGTAGGCAATAATTCTAAAAGGTATAACCAAGAACACAAATTGTGGGTTTTTTCAGCATACCATAAGGTACACAGAAGTGTTGGCACTGTAGGAACAATGGGTAGGTGCAAAAGGGTATATGGAGGTGTTGGTACTGTTTGGACAGTACGTAGTGTGTAACAAGATACATGTACAGCATGTGATGGCTCTGTGGGAACAGCATGTAGCATGCAATGAGAGGCACGAATGCTTTGGTACTGTGAGAACAATGCAAAGTACACAATGAGAGAATAGAGGTGTTGGCACTGTAGGAAATGAGCGCAACATGCAATGAGACATACAGAGTATATTGCAATATACCTAGAGCTCAAAACAGACAGCAAGTTTAACAGAGTACAAACCCACACAGCAGCTTTGATAAAGCTGTGAGTACAACACAGCGAAACACATCAGGATTGGCTGCTTTCTTTTACTATCCATCCACTAAAGGAGTGCCAACATACAGTTTACTAGCGTGCCGATTCAGTTATACCAACGGAGTGCAGAACCTCTGCCCAGCAGACCAACTCTTGCGGAAGCCTACCAGCACTGCTAATTAGGTCCCCTTAAATTACTGGACATTGGATTTGGAGTGCCAACTTACAGTTTACCAGCGTGCCGATTCAGTCATACCAACAGACTGCCGAACCTCTGCCCAGGGGACCAACCTTTGTGGAATCCTATTAGCACTGCTTACTAGGACCCCATAATTAAACTGGACATTGGATTTGGTAATTATGAGTCTGGACTGACATTCAAAACTTGACATGTTCTATATTATGCACCTTAAGAGGCTGATGTGATTGATGGATCGGATTGTTTTTATGTATATTATGCATTCATATACTCTTTTTTAACATCATTTTTTATGTCATAATACAATGCCTACTGTATTAAATTAGTACCTTCCTTTATTTCAAGTGAGCGCTGTTATTTTCCTTTTTCTGTACTACTCCCTGAGGACTGACTATCCTCTTGTACACAGCTGCTCCACGTTGCTACATACAGTTGTTAATGTGTTACTCTTGTGCCCTGCCCAGCACTTCTACAGTATATTACTGTGTTTCTTTTGTGTAATGCAAAAAGATGGCATTGGCAAAACTAATGACTATGGCACATAGTTTAAGACCTCCACTGGACCTTATCAGGAATCCCTGCAAGAGGATATGGACTTTATTCAGTAAAGGCAAAGGTCTTGGCCCAGTATAGTTGTTTTCCACCATGAAAACTACATTACTCTGGGCCTGACTCACTACTGATCGCAACTGCGATAGTATGCTAATCCATTGCAAATGCTATGCCATCACAGCACTACATAAGGAAGCCCACTTTACCTTACACATATCCATAATGTTTAGCAAGACTGCAAAACCATTGGTACAATCGAGTACCATCACAGCCTCATGCACACTTGCACAAGCTCTGACTTTACTCAGGAATTGATAACTTCATCGCACGCTGTGAGTCCTCAGGCTGCGTACAGCATCGCAGTGGCTAATTTATGCACACCCATGCAAAAGTGTTCAAACACACTGGTACACCTGTGTTTTCCTGACCACCCCCCTATCAACAGCCAGGTAATGATGGGCTGCTGTCAAGAAAAGTCAACACCGGAGTTTAAAAAACTCTAGAAGAAAACTATACTAAAGTTTATAGTTCTGGAGCAGTTGCTCCTATGTAGAACACAATAGATATTCAGGCACTGGAAGATTGCACTAAGCACATTCTTAAAGTGGCTGAATGATCGGTGATTCCCTGCATGAGTCATCAGTACTGGAGTTTAGTGGTAACACCTAAGTGAGGTGTTATGTAATCTCTAACCTAAGGTTGAGCCCAACTGGGTTGTTAAGGATTATAATTGGCAAGGCCAGCAATTGGTGGCATGCTGAGTATTGGAGTCAGGCTAATGATATCCATGACTGCTGCTACCTCCATTCTACAATCTCTCATTCAAAAACACTACACCGCCTATAGTGGCACCTAAATGCCACACCAATTATTGCTTAAATATTTGTAATTGGAGCTGAAAATACTACGTCACCTAAGTCACCTACACTTTCACCACTGATTATTATTCCACTCCCTCCTGTTTCATGTGCTCCCCATACTTCTAAGATTGTTAGGTCATTTGGGCAGGACATCTTTACATTTTCATGTCATCATTTGTCATTTGCTTGTAACATGTCATGATTCCCTCAATGTACAGAACAGTGTACTATAATATGTAATTTCTTTATAAAGAGATAATTATATGGCAGTTGCGATACGGAATTCTTCATCTGTTAGGGGTATTTTTATTGGCAATTTCACTCTCAAAGTCTCTTTATTTACAGAAAACATGCTATTATTTGCCTCTGATCTAAAAAACCCCACAAATCCACAATTGCGTTGAATATTATTTCATTGTTTGGGTCCTTCTCTAGCTATAAAGTTAACATTGCAAAATCAGTAATCCTCCCTATCAGTAACTATTCTGCTCTCTATCTCTAAATTCTTCACAACTGGCTTATTTTCATCAATCCTCTAATAAAATTAAATACTTTTACATTGATATAAAAAAAGATGTAGGGTTTCCCCTAAAAGCAAAACCAGAACCAGGCTTATCTGAGTCAGTCCTTGTGAAAATACAGGGGGGGAAGGCTTAGGAATCCCCCTTATTTTAATCAACCACCACCAGGCACAGTGAGCCAGTCCCGTTTCTGGAAATACAGGGGGCAAAATGAGTAGGGGGTCACCCATATTTTCCAAAATTAGCACCAGACTCTTTTTAGCAGGGGTGTAATGTTGTACCCATAGGACTCATTCACCGGCACACCAGGCACACCAGGCCTGAGGTGATAGCCCTGGGTTATCCCTAGTACCGCTGGATGTTCTGTAAAAATAAATAAAATTGTCTTTTACAGCAGAACTAGTTGTTGTTTGGAGCTGATCTATTAGTATCGGTATGTATATATCTGTCAACCATAGACTGAAATGTATCCATCTGTTAGTAATGTAGTGCTTATTTTACTGTTTTTATTTTGAGATTGAGGGGTTTATTATTGTTGCATTGTACAACCTGACACTTCTGTTCATGTTTATGCCCGATATTTAAAAGGGTAGTGATTTTACTATCAAGGAATGACTAAAAAAACACATAAACATGAACAGAAAAGTTGGGTTTTACAAACCGACACTTCGTAAATAAACCCCTATGTGCTTTTGAGATGCCTGTCTTTCATAATTATGGTATTTACATTAAAAAATGTGCCCATTCAAATCAATGGAAAAAGGCTTTAAGCATTTTCTGCAATCTTTTTCCTTGCCTTATGGTGCATACACACAGTACGATTTTCATGAACGATATGAATGATAATGATTTTGGTCAATGATATATCATTCATATCATTAATTTTTATGCAGCCCATGACCTTTGAGCGACCAACGATGCGCATTCCTGCTGGACGATAATGATATCATCCATCGACCATGCATGCAGGTCAACCTGGACAATATTGTAGGTCCTTCATGCTATCTTTGGTGTGTGGATGAATTATATTGTTTATCCAGCATACCGGGAATTTCAAGGGAGATCATTCAGCGATATTGTTTGCTGATCAGATCGTCCTGTGTGTACACACCATTACACTATCCATATTTTAGTAAAAATTCATTAAAAAATCCCATATAGAAACTCATGAATTATTCATGGTACTGTATGCCTAACCACAAGCATTGTAAATGTTTAATTAAGTGGGTGGGTGACACAGATTCCCAGCATAGATTCAGTATTTTTTTTAATACACTCTCATGGCTGAAGGTTCTGAATCATGATAAACTGGTTCATGCACATTAGTTTCCTCATTATCATCTATTCTGAATCATTAGTGTAACTGATAACAATATACACTGTTAACAAATTTTCCAACTCCAAATAATTTATTTAAAAATAAAAGCTTCCAAGTAACATAGAGATGTGTCCTCATACACCTAGTCAGGCCTGACAAGAGCAGCGGCAGGCATGTTTAAAAGGGGGTGTGTCCTAACCGTGGGAGGCATGGCCACACCCCCTTCGAGAAAAAAACAGTTTTGCAGCACCACGAAGCAGTTCTGCGTGCTGACGAAGGGGGCGCTTTGAGACCCCTCAGCCCAGGACATAACCAGTGGGAGGCACGATCAGCTTGATCGCTCCCCCCACAGGCATAGGAGGCTGCTGTGGCTGCTAGTTAGCAGCCGCAAGCAGTCTCCCAGTGCAGCCCAGCACACAGCAGAATGTGCTGGGCTGCTATGATGTAAGATGGGGGGAGTGGTGTCAAACCCAGGCCCCTGTGGGGCCTCTCCAGCAAGCCCGGGCACATGTAATTTGTACCCGCTCCCTCTCGGCACCCCTGCACCTAGTCTCAATACACCATATGTTGCAAGATGCCCGGCGTGGCTGAGCCACTCTGAGAGTAGTAATATATTTGCCTTTAAATGTTCAATCTTAGTTGCTTGGCAGATGCAGTGAAACACCACTCACTGTGTACTATAGATGCTGGGCTGTGACTTTCATTGCAGGAAGGCCACATCAGTGATCAAAACAAGTTGCTGCTGCCCCAAGTGTGACCTCTATGCCACGTTGCCCTGAATCCAGACATCACAAGTCCAGCACACTGCATGTGCTTGCAAAGTGCAAGGCTGGTTAAACCCCTGAACTAGATGACAGTTTGTATTGCTGTAAGCCTCTTGGAGCTGCTGCTGGCTGCCATCTGCATCTAAACAACTGAGAACGAGACAGCCGGCAACAGTCTGTAATAGTGCGCCTTACTAAGCTCAAACCTGGCCCGATGTGATACTTGGGCAGTCTGGAGAGATCTACGGGACTGCCTGCTACTGTTGTATGTGACAGCAGTCTATAAACTGAAAGACGGCTGAGAAATCCGCCTTACTAAGTGTGGTTGTAATTATTGATAATTGGTGGTACATTCCAAGGGGGCCAAATTAATTTCTACAAGGATCCAATAATGAACACTTTTGATATGGTTTTGTATGATATATATATATATATATATATATATATATATATATATATATAATATTTCTAATATTCTGGAGAGACTTTGCCTATAGTGCTGGTTGTTTTCTTTATATGGAACTTTGAAAGTTTTTTTCTGAATTGACAAATTATCAATTTTCGAATACTTTGGCTGGAAGTGTTACATTTTATGTTGTTAAAATGTGTTGCTATTATTATTATTATTATTATTATTATTATTATTATTTCTCATATAGTGCAAAATATTTACAATTGGAAATATTAATCAAGCAAAACTGAGTAATTAAAGACACACATGTTGTAATCTTCTTTTTGTTACATTAATACATTTTTTAGCTACTTAACCAGATGTGATTATATATGTGTGTATATGGGATTTTTATGAATACATGTTTTAATTTTATAGACTGTTAGAAACTTGAATTTATCTTTTCAAATAGTAGACAGCAGTACGGCTCTATCTTGCTTTGTGACTGCACAAGAATTAGTTTTAAATGTACAAAATCACAGATGAAGAACAATAGAACTTGGTGTAAGCCGCAACCAATGCAATGTAGCACTTTGTACACAGATTCAGGCTCAGTCACACAAAAATGTACAAATGTCACACATAAAATAGATCAGGGTACTCTATCAATGTAGTTTTTTCTCTTCCAGTTGTTTTGCATAGCTGAATGGGAGAGAGGAGGGAGAGGTCTTATTACTTGGAGCCCAAAAGCAAAGAAAGGGGTTAATAGGAAGAAAATAATAATACAGATTGGAGTAGGTTGGCCACCAGTCAGGATGGTCAGATCTCTGGAAGGCCAAGAGTGGATGTAATCCTGTACAGGCACTTAGAGAAATACAAGTTTTCTCCCCCACACTCACTTCTAATTATTTGGTTGCAGCCCCACAGCCCATCTCTTCTGTTGTTGCCCATCTCCTCTGTTCTCTGCAGCCTGAATCCACTGTTCCCACCTGTAGCCCAACTCAGCACCTGCAGAATTTTTCCATCACTGGAAATCCCAAATCAAAGTGACACTGCAGATTAGCTTGCTGTCACTGTGCCTGTCACCATGCCTGAGATTCAGGTTTGAGGGAGACTGCAGATTTGCTTGCTGTCACTGTGCCTATGTGTGTATACAATGTAAACCAAGAGCAAGGTGGTGCGACTGAGCCCTGATGGGCAGTGATGGCATATAAGACATGAGGGAGCATGAGGGAGCTTTGGCACGCAATCGGGCAAGACCGCTACTTATGGTATAATAAATGGTACCCAGGCTGGCATATAAAGAGCATGAGTGACAACTTGAAAATGTAGGGGCATGGGAGGGCTCTGTATTGCATAGGTAGGGACACAAAAAGGCTCAAATGTAAAGGGGTATGAGTGGGTTCTAACATTAATGGCGGCATGCCTGGGTCCTGATCAGTGGCAGATTTTGCCTAGGGGCTGCGGGACTGCAGCCCCCCATTAAAATATGCCACCTTAGTGTAGTCAGTGCATTTCGTGACTGCACTGGCTATACTGCGACTGGCAGTGGCTTCCTACTGGAAGCACTACCTGCCAGTCACTTAAACAACAGGCAGCCCCAGGGGGAGGAGACACCTCCATATGGGGCTGCCAGTCTGTGAAGCTATTAGCAGAGAGCGGCTTCCAGTAGGAAGCCTTTTCTCTGCCTTTCCACCAGCCCTAACCGGCTCCTAGGGACTGCAGACAATGCAGCCCTTTGGATGCTGGAGATATGAGCATGCGCGCAGCTCCCCGACAGTAGTGCACATGCATCGGTTCTGGCACCTGTCAGATAGATTTGATTGCACAGATGCTGGGACCTGAACAGGAGGAGCCGGTGAGATATTTTTTTTTCTACTATAGCCAGAATCGTTTTTGGCTGCTGCAGCCCTCCTCATCTAAGAGGGTAGGAGCCGTCATTGGTCCTGAAGCCATATAGAGAGGCAAGTGGAGAAGACATCATATAAAGGGACAAGTGGTTAAGATGGATAAAATAAAGGGGCATGATTAGGAGTCTGATAATGGTTCTGAAATCTGACAAATAATATGGTTGTAACTCTACTGCCGTTTTGGCCATGCCTCTGGTTATAACCCCTGTCAGGGAATCAGAAAATACAAAGGTGGTGACCCTAAAGTGGAGATAGTCATAATTGTGGGGCATATAGAAAGTGATCCTATTGGTTAAGTAGTACTGGAAATGGCATATATTGGCAATGCATGCATTCTGGATAACAGGGTTAAAGTCTGATAGAAGCTGTGATACTGGGACTTTCTGTGTTTTACTAAATATGCCAGATCCATGGAAATGTGTGTCTGTGGGCTCTATTTATTAACATTATTTTTACTAAAATAAAGTGAAAAAGGGTGTTTTCACACCCTTTTCACATTATTTTAGTATCACCTACAGTTACTAAAGGACAATTGGAGTAGAATTCGTAAAATTCTACTCCATTCTCTAATTATCACTTATTTTTAGTTATAAGATCGCATTTCCCATAATTGTAATGGGAAATGTGATCTGGCCAAAGTTACTAAAAATAAATTGTGAAAAAATACCCAGGGAAGCCCTGTGATAATAACATCACCTGGAAGTGGCGTTATCCATGGTCTTCCCCAGTTACCGGACTCCTGCTCTGCTTTAACAGGCAGAGCAGAGCCCAGAGCCGGCCCCTGTGATTAGCTGTGTGGTCTAAACAGACCACATTCTGATACACTGTAAAAAAAAACCCAATAATTAATAAAAAAAAAAAAACTTACATGAATCCAGGGACCGGTGATCTGGGCTGTATTGATTGCTCCCCTCTGGTCAGCTGGTCTCTCAGCCTGCACTGGGGCCCGGTCATCACCTGACTGGGTCCCAATGCTGGATGGGATGTCAGCTAACCGGAGACATGGAGGACATCACCAGAGCAATGATCATTGCAGGTAACTGTGATTAAGGGAGTGGGGGTCACGGTTGGGTGATGGGGGTCCGCGATCATGGGGGGCTGTGATTATCGGTGGGGGGTGGTGCTTAGTGATGGTCGGTCGGTGCATGCATCAGCACTAGTCACGGTATATTTTGCAAAAATACCGTGATAAGTGTTTGGAAGGGATTCACAGGGACAGCGCTCTGCCCCTGCAAGGGATTTTTAGTAAATCCTTGTTATATTGCTTGAATTCGTAATGCAAATTCAGTCGATAATATCACACTACAACTTGCATTCAAAATGCGGATTGTAGTAAATAGAGCCCTGTGTGTGTCTGTATGGTACCCGAAATTATTTTGAAAGATAAGGGGGATATTCAATATATAACTGGCATGTGCCAACATTAAAACATAATAATTATACAGTTATTAGTTACAGAAATGACATTATGCTAGCTAATATAATAAAATAGGTACTGCATTCTGTAAAAATAGTATGTAAATATTTCAACAAGTATTAAATGACCTTAAATATATACCTTTATTCATTTTTATATTTTGTTAATGTATTAGGTTTCATTAGCTTGTTGTTCTATGCTCCTCCAGTGGTATTTGGTAGTACATGTGCATTTTTGAAAGAACCTTATAAATTTGGAGTGCCAAGGTTTGGGCTTGGAGTGGCAAAGAGGGATAAGAGAGCTGGGGGCAACAGAGTTGAAAGTGTAGGTGAGGGTGAGTTTGTAGATAGAGTCCACCTGGTTGGGGCAGGTCAGGGTGAATAGTGTGGAGAGGAGTGTATCAAGTGTACAGGAGAGAATACCGGGGTCAAGAGTGAAGAAGTTGTGTATGGTGATGGTAGACTTGGTGCAGGAGATGAGGAGAGAGTGAAGGAAAGGAGATTGTTATCAGAGAGTGGGAAGAGAAAGTTGGAGAAGTCAGACAAAGTGCATAGGGCCTGATTCAGCAAGGAATGCAAAGGAGAGAATGCACTATTCAGACTACACGCAGTGTGTCCACAAACCCTTCCAATATTATTTGACAGGAAGTGCCATTTGTGGGTGTTGATGGGGGGGTGGTCTGGCCAACACAGGCGTTATAGGGGCATGCATAAGTAAGGCAGTGTGTCAGCATATGCAGCCATACCATAATCCTGTGGCAGGTCAGGTCAACCACTATTGTGCATATGAGTTAGATGGTTCTCAATGTTTGCCGATGTTTACGCTATCTTGCATACTGATCAGGCTCTGAGTAAAGGGAGATTGGCGGCTTAACATGGGGCTGGGCGTTGCATCTTGTGTTGCGGTCTCCATGCGTATGCATTAATTAGCATATTCTCGCAGTGTACAGGTGCGTGCGTCTGCTAGCATGCATTCCTTGCTGAATCAGGCCCATAGATAGGAGAAGAGAAGATCAAGGGAGTGGTCGAGACAGTGGGTGGGGGAGGAGGTCCATTTAGAATGGCCAAAAAAGGAGAAGAGAGCAGGAAGTTTGGTGGAAGCTGAGTCAGTGGGGATGTCAGTGGGGGCATTAAAATCACCTTGGATGAGGGAGGAGAGGTCTGATAAGTAGTAGGGAATCCTGGATTCAAAGTTGTCAAGGAATTGGGAAGTGGGGCCAGGGGAATGGTAGATGACCAGAACATAGATGAATGGGGTAGAAGAGGTGGATAGAATGGACTTCAAAGGATGAGGAAGAAAGGGAGTGCTCAGGAGGTATGACACAAAAGGTACAATTGGTGAACAGGAGGATTCCCACTCCACTACCTGGGCGGTCATCGGGTCTTATTGTGTGTGTGAAGGAGAGGCCCCCATAGGAGAGATCAGTGTTATGCAGTATTTGTAGAAGAAAGCCAGGTTTCAGTTATAGCAAGAAGGTTAAGAGTTGGAGATTACAAGATCTTGGATAACAGGCAGTTTGTTAAGGATGTATCTAGAATTCTAGAGGGCACAGGATAAAGGGAAAGATGGAAGTGGAGAGATATGCAAGAGATTGTCAGGGTTGCTGGTGGGTGGGTTTGGGCTGGGTCTGGAAGGGAGATGAAATCAGGGTTTGTGGAGGAGTATTGGCTGAAATTGAGGTCACGAGGATGCAGTAAATAGTGTAAAAAAATAAAAGTTGAAAGGAGCAAATGTAGCAAAATGTAGTACAATTCGAGCACAAGGTAAGCTGTTGAGAGAGTTATAATAGGTAAGAATGCAGGTCAAATAACAGTGACATTTGTAAGTACAGTACAACTACAATAGTGTATTGTAAGAGGAATAATCAAAATATGTTATGGGTAAAGGAAGAAAATACTGAGATAAACAATATAAAAAGAGCATGGGTATGGTGCAGGAATTATAGGGCTATAAACGTAAATTGTTATTGGTAAAAAAAATAATTATGGTGTCAGAGAAATTTTGATAAATAAAAAGCAATCACTAAGAGCAGCAAGCAAAGTGGTAAGCATTGCAATGTCCATGCTGGGAATTCAGTAAGGAGCCTCTAGGTTATGCATTCAGCAGGTGTTTGAGGTGGTGATTTAGATGACTCACAGTAGATGAAAGCAGTCCTTAGGAGCAGAGATGGCTGATACATTATAACCCCTCTGTTTTTTCCTGTTTAATTCCTGAATAACTCCGGCTTTGATTTAACATTTCTAATAGGACTTTGAACTAAGCACTTTGAATATAAGCACTGTTGCTGAAGCAGCCTAGTAGTAACTAATAAGTATGGCTACAACCAAGTGTCAGGGCTGATTATACCCCACCCCCAAACCCCTGATCCCACAATTCAGGGTAGGAAACACTAAACAAACAAACAAATGGTGAGAGGGAAGTCTACAAGCACTGATTATTACAGTAACTTCTGCCCTTTATTCAGGATGAAACTACTTATATAAAATATTGCCAGATTTAGCTACAACAGTTTGTCAAAGTTGTGCTATACAAATACACGTCAGCAGGGCCTGATGGGTGCTGGTGTGAATTACCCAAAACAGTTTTTGATGAATGAAAAATGAACAGTATATGAAGAAATAAATGGAAAAGTAATTTGAGTGCCAGGTTTTTAGATAAATGCAACGGAAGGCAGTAAAGAAGGAAGGATGAAGGAGAGAAAGGGAAATAGAAGGAAGATGAGGACTCTATGGACCATATTCACCTATAGTGACATTAACAGTAAAACCACTGACAGGTGAAGTGAAAAACTTTGATTATCTTGTTAAAATGACACCTGACAAGTCCTGGGATATATTTAGCAGTATGTGAATTATTAGTTCCTAAAGTTAATGGGTTTGAAGCAGAAAAAATGGGCAAGCATAAGGATCTGAATGACTTTGACAAGGGTTAAATTGTAATGGCTAGATGACTGGGTGAGAGCATCTCCAAAATTGCAGGTCTTGTGGGGTGTTCCTGGTATGCTGTGTTTAGTACCTACCAAAGTGGTCCAAGTAAGGACCACAGGTGAACTGATGACAAAGACATAGACTCCCAAAGTCTCTGATGCATCTTGGACATGAATGCTAGCCCGTCCGATCCGATCTCACAGAAAAGCTACTGTAGCACAAGTTGCTAAAAAGTTAATGGTGACTATGATAGAAAGGTGTCAGAACACAAAGTATATCACAGCTTGCCGATAAGCCATAGACCATTCAGACTACCCATACTATCCCTTGTCCACCACCAAAAACTCCTACAATGGAGCATCGGACCTGGACCATGTTTCAATGGAAGAAGGTGGCCTGGTCTGATGAATCACATTTTCTTTTACAGCATTTAGACAGCTTGGCCATTTGCATTGGTAATTATGGATTGTCAGTCGCACACGATATGCATGTCTTCTCAGTTCTAAGACAATAAAAACCCCTTTAAATAATTGTGCAATCAAGGGGGTGCTACTATGGACATACAGATTCAATAGCCACAAAGGAAAAGAGAGAGAGGGAATGAAATGTCCAAAATTGGTGCACTAACTCAAAAATATTATTGTTAAAACATAACTTTTATTGTTATATATCAAATAAAATATATACCTGAATTACAACAGGAAAAGCTGCAAAAATTATTTAAAATACAGGTAAGTAGTGTCAAAAGATAAGAAATAAGTGATTAATAAATTGTTCCAATAGGAACATAAATAACGGCGCCTCTACACTGTCATATAATTCCGTGTATACACTGATAGTGATTAATCTATATGTATATATAGTGTCCCCACATTTCTATATAGTATCACTTCAGTCAAAAATCCTAGTTACAGCTGAGCAATATTGACTAGAGTTGGATCACCACTGAGTTGGATCACCACTGAGTTCTAATATCATTCAGTGTGTTGCACACCAACAAGCAATATAAATATCCTCATCAGCACATTCATCTAATGTATGATCAACATCATCCTAAGATTGGCTGACATTGTATTTTCTAATACAGATAAAACCATAGGTTTCTGATTTTATGTACAACCAGTTGTTATTTAACCATGAGGGGGTGACTCTCAGAGAATGCTAGTATAATTAAGGTCACTAATATAATTCACTTCATATGACATTTAGTTCCTCCTTGAGATATCCCCATGCATTGCTAAGTGTGATTCAGGTAGTGAAATTATATTAAATCTTTATTTCAGATGTATTTAATCACATAATCCTCATTCATTTATGAAAGTGCTTCCTGGGAAATATGCAAATTAAATGATTCAGCTATAGTAATGAAAGTCAGCAGACTTATGCTGTTCAAGCAATATAGGGCCTGATTCAGACCCACACGCGAGCGGCTGTCCGCTCGCAAGTGGGTTGATGGTCTGCACTGCGCATGCGCACGACGGAGGGAGCTCCGTTGTGCGCATGCGCGAGACGCGACGAGCAAAGGACTTTCCTTCGCTCGTTGTCTCTGATCAAAGGGGGCGTGCTGTCGATGTTGATTGATATTTATATTGCTTGTTGGTGTGCAACACACTGAATGATATTAGAACTCAGTGGTGATCCAACTCTAGTCAATATTGCTCAGCTGTAACCAGGATTTTTGACTGAAATGATACTATATAGAAATGTGGGGACACTATATATACATATAGATTAATCACTATCAGTGTATACACGGAATTATATGACAGTGTTGAGGTGCCGTTATTTATGTTCCTATTGGAACAATTTATTAATCACTTATTTCTTATCTTTTGACACTACTTACCTGTATTTTAAATAATTTTTGCAGCTTTTCCTGTTGTAATTCAGGTATATATTTTATTTGATATATAACAATAAAAGTTATGTTTTAACAATAATATTTTTGAGTTAGTGCACCAATTTTGGACATTTCATTCCCTCTCTCTCTTTTCCTTTGTGGTCATTTGCATTGGTACCTGTGAAAGAGATTGCACCAGGATACACTATGGAAAGAAGGCAAGCTGGCGGAGGCAGTGTGATGCTCTGGGCAAATGTTCTGCTGGTAAACCATGGGCTCTGCCATCATGTGGATGTTATTTTGACTTGTACCACCTACTTAAACATTGTTGTAGATCAAATAAACCCTTCCATGGTAATGGTATTCTCTGATGGCAGTGGCCTCTTTCAGCAGGATAATGTTCCCTGCCACAATGCAACAATTGTTCAGGAATGGTTTGAGGACTGTCACAAAAATTTCAAGGTGTTGACTTGGCCTCCAAATTCCCTGGATCTCAATCTGATTAAGCTTCTATGGGATATGCTGAAAAACAAGTCTGAACCATGGAGTCCAACTATCAGCTCTTAAAGCATCTGTCGCTAATGTTTTAGTGACAGATGCCACAGGGAACCTTCAGGGGTATTTAGGAGTTCATGCCTGGATGGGTAACAGCTGTTTTGGTGGAATGAGTGAGACCTACACAATATTAGGCAGGTGGTTTTAATGTTATGGCTGATGAGTGCACCTAGTCATAGAAAGAATGAAGGCTCAGAAAGAGTAGCAATTATATGACAAGAGATTGAAGTTAAATGTAAGAGCAGGTACACAATTATGCTGAGACCAGGTGCCTCATGCCTTAGAAAAGGAATTGGAGGACACCCCTCAATAGAGGTCATATGCTCCAGTACAACACCAAACCATATTCTCTACAGCACTGCTGACATCATAGGAGGCTTGGCAGATTTCCAAAGGGTAGCAACCAAGCAGACAGCATTACTGAGGACATGTTGGAAAGCATGTTCTGGTGTTTAGTGAGGTCTTGGAAGGGTAGAGGGAGCAATACATATTTAGGGAGTAATGGGACATCAGACACCAAACGTGTTGACAGCAAGAACAACAATTCCTTCCAAACACCCTGTTAGACTGGACAGCGCTGCCATATACGAAGAAAATACCTGGACCTCAGGCAACATCACCAACAGTGCGGAAAAGCAGAAGGAAATATTCTATTGAGCCTTTTAGGTAGCAAGTGACTGCGGAATAATAATTTGTAAGATTTCTTTTCATGCCAGCACAGATATAGAGTATAAGGACATATTTATAAGTAACAGGGTTCTGGTGTAAAGATATTTTCTGATGGTGATGACACCAAATGCACTATTTAGCTAGTTTTGAATGGCTGTTGCATACCGAACCCCTCATTCATTACTAATATTGCATCTGCAGCCACCACATAAGGACACAAGCTGCCAATGTAAAAGAACGTTTGCATTACACTTTGTAGCTCAATATGTGAATCTGTGAAATAAACGTTGTTCTCTCTTATTTGCTGCAACAAGTGGTTAAAAATGAAATACAGTACTGTACAGTGTCCGTCAATGAGATTACTGAAAGAAGCATGGTGTATGCATGATGATAACAAGATTATAGACTTATCTAGAAAAAAAAAACAGTTCTAATAAGATCTGCAAATTACATTCAATATTAAACTTTTGCAAATGTTATTATTACCTTTTTATGTAACTTTTAATTATCTTTTGGAAATACTAATGAAAGACCAGTAATACTCAACAAATTAATGCACGTTCTGAGGTAATTTTTTGTTGTCTATTGTGTTTAAATTTGGTCTGAGGGGCTGATTCAGCATCGCCTGTATGTGCAATCCTGTACACAGATTCCCGATTTTCGGGAATCTGTACGTGCGAAGGACCCATTCAGCAAATGTGCATAACGGGTCCTGCGTGATCGCACACAGACCCTGCTATGCCTCTGTCTGATTGACCGGCAGAAGCATTTAAGGAGCAGGGGTAGGGATGGGGCCAAAGTGCAAGGCCACAGATGCAGTTTCCGGGCCTTGCAAGCCAGCCCGCCAGCGTAAGCTGAAGTTTACTCAGCTGGCCAGCAGCCTGGCGCTGTCCACCATTGTCACTGATGGTCGCGATGGTGATCCCAGCCTGCAAGATCAGTCACAGTATTGTGATCGCAAAAATGCAGCAGGGCAGGGTCATTCACCTCCTGCTGCACTTGCATCTGAGCAAGGAGGGAATTCCAAAGCTACTTGCGTGCAGCTTTGCAATTACATCCTAATCTGAATCACCCCCTGTGTGCCGTTGTGCCTGCAGACATGCAACTGTGTGTGAATTTGTTTTAACCATTTATATGTGTGAAATAATACTGTAGTTACAGACTTATCATTATTTTTAAAACAATTAATCAACTTTTACCATGTTGAACATGTCTACAGTATTGAATCATGCCTAGTATTGTGCTCTGCATAAAACATTTTATGTTAAGTTACTAAAAACGTGTTTCAGAAATGAACTTCTTTCAAAGCAAACTTAAATGAATCTTACTGAACAATCTATTTGCCTTTCAGACTACAAGTATTATGTTACATTAGAAAAATTCTACAGCACTGACTTGAAAACTTGATAAAACAATGTTTAAAGGTTTGAGCTGACAAGAAAAAACCCCCTACCTTATACTGGCTACAGGCTCTAGCAAAAGTTCTCATCTTGTAGGAGAGCCATTTATTCTACAGCTACATTATTCCTGAGAGTGTTATACCCTAGTTCATACGTCTCAAATGTACAATTACTCGAAAGCTCTAGGAAAACATAAAAGCCGCACCTTTGTGTTCTGATCCACCTGGAGATGCTCTTCCTGGGAGATTTTTTTAAGTTGCTGCTAATGGTCAGTTGATTATGACTTTTAGTTTTAAACTTTATAACTTCAAAGTAAATGTAGGTTACAGCACACATCAGGTGCATAATAAAGTGATAAACAGAAAAGGTAAGTCTATATTAGGTCTGGATTACACCTTTGGGGTGCCTGGGCATTTAAGAACCCATTCCTGCTACATATATATATATATATATATATATATATATATATATATATATATATTAGATGAGGCATTTCTCCCTCTGGCTGTTTTGGGGTTCCAACTTGTGCAGATAAGCTCTATTTGCATCTATTTGTATTTATGTCCGCTTAATAATTGTTGTTTTATTGAGTGTAATAAATGTTTTTAAATCATATGTTTTCACTATGGTTTTGTTTTTCAGTTTTTGAATTTAGAGGAATTCCCACATTGTTCTTTAGAACATCTGATTTTAATCATCCAGGATATAAGACATACTTAAGGCATGCTTTATTAATTCATATAGTACCTGTGCATTTGGATTTAATTTACAAATTCTCACTTAAATACTAAAAGAGAATGTGCTATTTTTCATCTATTATATATATATATATATATATATATATATATATATATATATATATATATATATTATATATATATATTGATTAAGACCTCCAGTGCCACTGACTATCGGGACTATATATAAATATATATATATATATATATATATATATATATATATATAATAATAAATACATATACTGGTGTGCGGTGTGTCCATATCCACCGCATAGTATTAGAAAAAATGAGTCCTTTAAACACCAGAATCCTTTTAAATTATAGGACCGCTGCTCCCATATCTTCCACATGGAACTCCGTAATACCACGGATATAAACACTAAAATAGAAAATGTGACAAGGGGCGCTCCATAGTGCATAAATGTTTTAATATAATATGGCCTAGGTGATCCATCCTCTGGTCCTTCCCGGCAACTGGCTCCGATCCTGGTGTACAACGTGGTTCCAGACACTGCACCTGCAGTGACATACACTGTGAAACGGAGTTCCTCCAGATACGGACGGTTAGCAGATTGCCATTGGTTTTCTTGTGTTGAATCATGTGGTAACCAGCCCACCCTGTTATATATTTGGTACAAGTACATCTGTTGCCTATTTATTCCTTTTATATGTTTTTATTATATTAAAACATTTATGCACTATGGAGCGCCCCCTTGTCACACTTTTTATTGTAATATATATGTATATATATTTATTTATATATATAAATTATATATATATATATATATATATATATATATATATATATATATATCGATGGATTTGGATATTAGTGTTTACCAAATAAAGTGCTAAGTGCCTGTCCTCTTCAATAAATTATACTAAAATTGTGGCTGTTATACTTAAGAACATATATTTATTGCAATACATTTTCATAGACCAATTTCATCAAATACATAAGGATAAAATATGAATAGTCAATAAATGAAAATGGAAAACATAGAAAAAAATTAAATATAAATAAAATGTAGAAAAGGTAGAAAAATGATACTTTTTTTTTAAATGCCTATCTTGATCTCATACAGGTAAGTTCACCATAGGCAAGTAAGGTCATCTCCCAATGAGTTTCATCACTCACTAGACTTCATCAAGGTGATTTTAAATATAAATATATATATATATATATATATATATATATATATATATATATATATAATTTCCACAATAATCCGGCACTCCCCTATATATAAATGCAACTCACTGCATGCCTGTGCTGTATTGAAATAGAAGTCCTGTGTGGTGTATGTAAGGAAATACACCATGCACGGCACTGCAGTATGCAAAGTGTAATTAGTGAAATGGCATTTTGGCAGCAACGTTTCTGGACCATGCAGGGTCCTGTCCTTAGGCTATCATGCACACACATAACAATAAGAAAAAAAGAAAACTGATCTTAACTTATATCTCCACCTCGGTGTTGCGTGCTGTCCTGGAAGCTGCAACTGCCCTATTGTGTGCCGAGGCACTTGTTTATGATGTCACTCCATCACATGGGCGAGACACATTGGCAGGTTGCATAGCAATGCGGCTATGAAAAAGAAATGAAAGCAATAAAAAAGTGAAAACTATTGAAAAAAGGGAGCACAGTTAATGCCAGTATATATACATACATCATGATGTCCAATTCATCATGGTGTAATCTAAAAAGTGCTGGGACCTTACTAACAATTTAACACTGGACTGAAAATAACTGGCATGGATCCACAAGTATATTGTGGATGTCATAACTGTATGGTAGACTAATGTAGATCTAAGGCGATATTCAAAAAATGAAGAGATGAACAATGCACCAAGGGGTGACTCAAAAAAAGTTTGAGAGATATAATGAAACAATAAAAAAATGAAAAAAAAATGAACTCTGCCCAATAAAATGTAGGTGCACTGTCCTGCCTGCTATAGGCAGACAGCAGGGCAAAATAAGGGGGAGGTGAAGGTCCTGTATGGAGCAGATTAATGTAAGGTATTCCAATTAACATGTTTGTTGAGTTCCCTAGGGTATATGGTGTCCAGTTTGTATATCCAGCAGGATTCCAATCTCAATAAAGCTGCGTTCTGGTCACCTCCTCTTGATGATTCTGGTACCTGATCGATGATTTGGTATATCAATGTTGTTAATGCATGTTGTTTTTGTTTGAAGTGGTGGGCCACTGGTTGGTCACTGTCCTTCCCTGTGAGCACTGACCTGATGGCAGTTCTATGAAGCGCCATGCACTCTTTGAACATATGGCTGGTCATCCCGATATAATAGAGGCCGCATGGACAAATAATGCAGTAGATAAAAACTCTAAATGTGCACGTCAAAATATGATTGACGCTGAAGGAGATATCACTATGAGGATGTTTAAATTCAGATCCTGTTATCAGTTAGTTGCAAGTTGTGCATGAAGGGCACCGATAGCAACCAGGCATTTTCTTCTGTCCAAAGATGCCCAGCTTCCTGATGTCTGTTCTCACTAATAGGTCACGTAAATTGTGTCCTCTCGTTTAGCAAGTCTTAGGTCTAATATTCTTAAAGGATTTTAAAGATTGGTCGGTAGAAATTATTGGCCACAGTACTTTAGTGGCTCGTGGAATGATAGGGCTCGAAGTGGAAAATTTTGGTGGTCCAAATGAATCTATCTTCTTTTTTGTTTTGTCCTTTGGTTGTAAAAGACTTGCCCTTTCCAAATCCAGAACTTTGTTCTTTATATCCATGAGTGAGTGATAACTGTATCCTCTTTGTATGAATTTGCTTGCTACTAGATCGAGTGCTCCTGGAATTTCTGTTCGATCGCTAGTAATCCTGGCCACTCACAATATTTGTGAATATGGTAACCCCTCCTTAAGTGCCTTAGGGTGGTGACTACTTGCATCTGGAAGAGAGTTGCGATCTGTATTTTTATGAAAAATGGACGTGCTTAAACGACCTTTTTGTAGCCGTATTGTGACAATCATATTGCTGCAGTTGTAAGTGAATTTGATGGGTGTCAGTCGTTGATTAATTTCTTCAATTATAGATTCAAATACTTCCCTCTCACCATTCCAAACCATGAAGAGGTCATCTATATAATGGATGTACCATATAATATACTTGTTGTACTGATTGTTGTCAAGAAAGTAGCTTTTTCTTTTTCAAACATATAGATGTTTGCGTATGCCAGAGCAACGCTATATCCCATGGCACAGCCGCTCTTCTGTCTGTAGTACTTGCCATCATACCAGAAGTAATTATTCATTAGATCGATTTTAAGAAATTGCAGAAACAGATTTTCATCCAATTCAAACTGGTGGTTTAAGAGTCTGAGAAAATTACATACTGCTGCTAGGCCTTCTCCTTGGGATATAGATGTATATAAGGAACAGACCTCCATAGTTCACAGCATGATGTTATCCTCTAAGTTTTCAAATTTGGTCAGGTGGATCAGAAAAGTGGTAGTGTCTTTTAAATATGTTGATTGATACATTATATGAGGTTGTAACAGTGCATGCAGGAATTCCGCTACTGGTTGGAATAATGACCCCTGGTGGAAATTATTGGCCTATCAGGCAGGTCAATCAGGATTTTATGCTCTTTAGGTACAGTATATATCAAGGGGATGACAGGATTTTCTTGTAAAAGTGCTTGTAAAGTTTTGTTGGTAATAAACTTGTTTTCAACTGCCTCTTTAAAGGACCATCTCCAATTCTTTGTATTATCTATTGGTCGGATTATTATCCAATTTCTCATATGTATTGGTGTCCCCCAATTTATGATATATCTAATTTTTGTACTGTGTCATGTCCTGAATTACTATGCCACCTCCCTTATCGGCTGGGCTTATAGGGATGGAATTATCTTCCCTAAGTTTCTTGATTGATTGATTGAAACTCTTCTTTTGTTAAATTAGGAAAAACACGAGTCAGTGTTTTAGTGTATCTCTCCACTGAATTATTCAGTAAGTGCGTCTACGTTCTGTTGGAAGATTTAGATGACTACAGTTCGAAGTTGGATCTAATGTGTGTCTGGAGAAGAGGATATAAATTTTCTTGTCCAGAAGTGGGAGTCATGATGATTTGATAGTATTCTTTTAATCTTAATCTCCTATTCACGTTATGAAGATGTATTTGCCATTCAAAGGCATTATGTTTGTTTGCGGGCACAAAAGAGAGGCCTTTATTGAGAACTTGTTCTTCTCTGGAAGAAAGTGGGCATGAGGAAAGGTTGAAAATTTGATTTTCTTTCTTGCTAAATTCTGCACTTCTTCAGCTTATAGTAGGACTATTTCAAATTATGAATCCCCTTGGAATCAGTTTTTGCCGTTAGTAATCGGATAAAGATGATCCGCGAAGTAAATAATCCACTTCCCTCTTGCGCATTCATATGTATTGATAATATAAATCTTCAATAGCGAAATCCAATTGTTCTGGGAGTGTATTAGGTTCAAACAAGATGTAGTCTGCTTGTTCTTGCATAAAACTGAGCATATCTCCTTGTTGTAGTGTCAAATTCATAAATCTAGGTATGTAAATCGCACTGTGAGCTCTCTATATGGTCCATGTTTTCTCTAAAATGTGATGTAAATGGTATCTAAGTGAATATGAGATTCCATAGGTAATGATAGTAAAAAAGTTCATAAGGTGCATGGAAACTAGGAGTAAAGCAACTCCACTGTAAATCCAATTTCTACAATAATTCTGCACTCCCCTTTATAAATGAAACTCACTGCATACCCGTGCTGTATTGAAATAGAAGTCCTGTGTGGTGTATGTAAGGAAATACACCATGCACGACACTGCAGTATATAAAGAGTAGATTAGTGAAATGTCATTTTGGCAGCAATGTTTCTGGACCATGCAGGGTCCTGTCCTCAGGCTATCATGCACACAAATAACAAAAAAAAGAAAAGACAACTGATCTTACCTTATATCCCCACCTCGGTGATGCACTGTGTCCAGAGGCTGCATCCTCCCTAACGTGTGCCGGGGCGCCTGTTGAAGGCGTCACTCCATCATGTGGGCGAGGCAAGTCGGCAGGTTGCATAGTCAGCAGGTTGTCTTGTTGTGGATATTTGGTAAGATATTCCTGACTTCTGCCTTTTTGGATAAGGGGCTGCTTGGAGTTTTATGGAACTCTCCTTTTTCCAGACTTTACAAGTTCCACTTGTTGATCTGGTGAACCCAATCTCCATCTGTGGGTTCGATGGAAGTCCTCTATTCAATGGGCAAGTTAAATTTAAGACACCATCCATCCATCCATCTGTTAGCACTCTACATTCAGATAATAGATTATTCTACCTCCTGCATTGTCCCTTGGCACCAGTTTTCTTCGGGCTTACCTTCGCTTAGAACACATAATCCTGTTTTGGACTGAAGTTCTAGTGAAATTGTCAGGTGTGGTTCCGTTTGTAGTACCAGGTGTCTCACTCTACCATTATGGGAAGTATAACCTTCTCCATCCTATGCTCCCACAGCACTTCCAGTCCCATACCAAGACTTTTTTGATGTATTCTCCAAGAAGAAGAAGTCTGACTTGCTCCCTCCTCATCGGCCATATGACTGTGCAGTCAAACTTATCCCTGATGCTAAACTCACTATAGTAAACTTTTACCCTTTGTCTTTTCCTTAGACTCAGACTATTGAAGAGGAGAGCCTAGCCAAAGGGTTCATTCATTTTTCCAAGTTCTCCTTGGGGGCCATATTTTTCTTTGTCAAGAAAAAACATAGTTCATTTCGACCTTGCATATACTACAGGGGACTAAACAAGGTGACTATTAAGAACTTGTATCCTTTGCCTTTAATCTCAGGTTTTTTTTGATCAGTTGAGACAAGCGACCATCTATTTAAAGATTGATATCTTTTGTGAGCTTACAACCTGATTCACTTCAAAGACAATGATGAGTAGACAGCATTTAATAACTATGAATATATAGTCATGCTCTTTTGCCTTTTTAACACCCTGGTCATCTTCCAGGATCTAATTAATGATGTGCTCCAAGAATTTTGGGGGGAATTTGTAGGTCTACCTGGATGACATCCTGAGATACTCCAAGTCTATGGATCAGCATTGTCATCATGTTAAACAGGTCCTACAAAAACTTTGTGAAAACCACATGTATGCGAAACTTGAGAAGGAGCCCCCTAAAAGGGTCCACCTACCTCCCCAGTCTCATCATCACTCATCACTGAACCCCACCCACCTGCCAGGGATCTTAACAGAGCAGCATTGTGACTACTCAATAAAAGATTTTGCCCAAAATTACTATGTCTCGCTGGCCTCATTTTGATCCTATTCCATTCCCCTTTTCACATTACTCCAAACTACACTCCATACCCAATCACACCCTCCTCACTCCCAAAACATCACCACCACCAGAAGAAACATTCTAATTAACACCACTCACAAACACACACAAGTCATCACCAGTACTAGCAGGAAGAGCCCACCTTACCCCCCCTACCCCCATATGTTTTCAGTGCGGGAAAGGTACTCCCACAAAAAGGTGCAGCACCCCGAAACCACAACACACCACCCCCTGGTCAACGAGAGCGCAGTTCTACCGCCCATCTTCACTGGTCATATTGACTATGAGAGATCCCGAGGACATCAATCTGCACCATTGTGCATACTTCTCTTGAAAGTTTTCTCCTGCTAAGAAGAATTATGATGTTGGCAACTGGGACATGTTGGCTATCATGTGGGCTTTTGAGGATTGGAGGCATTGGCTTGATTGGGCTGAATATTGGATGCAGGACTATTTCTGATCATTATTGAGGATGTTTTTGATTAGGGTGTTGGTGGTGGACATTGCATGTGCTTGGATCTATCAGAGAGAAGGGAGCTAGCTGATGCTGGACTGTTTATTGCTACATTGGTATCATAAGTTTCTGAGTTTAACAAAAACTTTTCATAAATGTGCTGCAAATGCAGCAACAGGGAGGAGGTTCCTAGGTGGTTAAAGTCCCTAGCTCTGCTTACTATGGCTTTACAAATGCTATAGGTGGCAAGACAATTGTTGACATTATTTGGGTAAAAAAAAGTTTTTGTCTTATGCCCAGACATGACAATGGCCTTCTTCTTATCAAGGGAAAGAACAGCTTTCACTGGTGCTTCATTTACACAATCAACATCCTCATCATCAACACCTGCATCATCAACATCGTCATTAGTATCAACATCAGCAACACAAGGATCCTCTCTCATCATGTTGCACTTCCATCATAGCATCCTCAATTTCTAGGAAAGCAGTTTTTTACAGTACAAACTGTAGAAACATATAACTTGATGGCAGATAAGAACCACATGACCCATCTAGTCTGTTCTTTTTTTAACCTGTTGGTAACCTCAACCCTATTTGATCCCTAGTCCTTTGTAAGGATATTCCTATGCATATCTCAAGCATGTTTAAATTGCTCTACTGTCTTAGCCTCTAGTATAAGGAGTAACAATCTAACAATTATAGCACCAATCTTCTAACCCAGACCAATGAGATACAAGACAAATTAATAAATTTAATTTATTGCATAATAAAAAAGGATAGCTATCATATACACAAATATAGATCCTAAATATAAGACATTAATACAATGTATGAATACATAGTAGCAATAAAAATTAGTTAATACATGACTTTACACAAAATGTCTCTCTAAAATAATAACTGAATGAGACAATTGTGTAAAGACTTCTAAATGCAACTTATCAGCACTGGACAATGTAGCCTACACAGATGAATATGACAATTGCCTGAACTACTTCTAAAAGTGTTATGCTAACTTGAAATAAAGTGAGCATATAGTGAACAATAGTATCCAATTGGCCTGGATGGATTTCAATTGAATAAAGACGTCCAGAACAGCATACAAATGTCAGAGAGAAAAAGGATTTTACAAAGATTTATGTTGAATCTGCCTGAGATACAATTGCAATCAGGGTGCACACCAAGCTCTGTAAAAAAAAAATGTAATTGTGTTCTTTCCAGGACACGGAATCCAGATACACTGCAATTAGTACAGGGAGCGCTCCATTATCTTCTTATATATGAATCTTAGATCTACAAAGTGGCAGATATGGGTGTGGTCATAATAGCCAGCTGGTGGGAGTCATATGGCCAATGGTGTGTATTGTCCGCTCACCTTATGGAATGATGCCACCTGGAAATAGGCTCCATGTTGCCTCCCTCAGTTAAGGACCCTCCTAGGCTGACACCGATATGTACCAGCTGCCGATGCTGGGACACCAAACAGGTGCAGCTGGAGTGCAGTCCACATGTGCAACCTAGGGCAGTTAGCGCTCGCCTCTCCTCTCTGGTCTCCAATCAATCTCTGTGGAGGAGAGTGGGCAAGGAGCCAGCAACTGGAACAGAGTAAGTCCCGGAGCAGCTGTTGAAACAGAATGTGACAGTGGGGAAGTGCAAATAGGTGCAGCTGAAAGCCGATTCGGCATACAAATGTCAGAGAGAAAAATGATTTTTCAAAGATTTATGTTGAATCAGCCTGAGATGCATTTGCAATTCGGGTGCGGGTGGAGAGCAGTCCACGTGTGCAACCCAGGGCTGTTAGCGCTCGCCTCTACTCTCCAGTCTCCAGACAATCTCTGTGGAGGAGAGAGGGCAAGGAGCCAGCAACTGGAACAGAGTAAGTCCCGGAGCAGGTGTTAAAACAGAATGTGATAGTGGGTAGGTGCGAACAGGTGCAGCTGAAAGCCAATTCACGAGTGTGACCAAGAGCTGTCAGTGTTCGCCTCTCCTCTCTGATCTCCAGACAATCTCTGTGGAGGAGGGTGGACACAGGGCAGGCAACTGGAACAAAGTAAGTCCCGGACCAGATGTTTGGGCAAGATGTAACACCGGTGGGTTATGATTGTAACAAAAAATTTCCTTAGGGAGCAAAAGTCTAACAGGTTGGAGGCAGAGACTCCCTTAACGCATTTATTTATCTGTGATAATTTCTTCAGAAGGATGTCAAACAATAGGAAGGTGTCATCTTTTAAAGAGAATCCTTTCCAATCCAAATCATTCATTAGTACAGCCACCACCTGCAAAATAGTTTATGTCCCTGTCTCAACTTGAATTGTACTGACTCTAATTGCAAGGAAATCCAGCTTAGCATTTAAATACATCCTTTTTGTGTTTTTTTGTATTTTATAGGATACTTATATCTGCAATTGCTACAGCAAATAGGACCCACCCAGCCTCTTCCTATCATATGAATTTTGAAAATCAAAATAATCACATTTCTTTAGATGCAGATTTGATCAACAGCCCCTTACAGACTACACCATTAAGGAAACTTTCTGAACACAAAGAAGAGGTATCATCCCATATTAGACGATCCCATATAGAGAGAGATAATTATGGAGGGGCTAGACCCAAACAACATCGATTTCACCCAAAAAAACATGTAGAAACCATCCAAACCCCTTTTTGGAGGAGGCACAAAGCCCCAATCCAAGAAAATAATTCAGTACAGTTTCAGGAACAGATACAAACCGCTATGTCTAGGCACCCCAAAAAGTACAGATCCAGATATAGAGGAAGGAGGGGAGGAAAATGTAAAAAGGAAAAAAATCAAATCCAAGATTCCATTAAAGCCTGTCAACATCTTTAATTTATCTACACAGACCCTTAGTGAAGCAGAGATCAAACTCTTATCTAAGGGTATGAAATTTGCTCCCTCTTCAAATCCTAATTTTTTTAAACTTTTTATTGAACTCCGTAGATATGTCAGAGCACTGAGTCGTAAACGTTACTTTGCACATAAAAAATTGAAAAATAGAGAAATTGAGGGGTCAAATATTATCCTTGATGATGGAGATAGAGAAAGTCTAATTCAATTAACATGTCCAAAATATAGACTATCAATAGAGAAAATTTGGTTGCTATGCCAGCACCCACAGAGAATAGGAATAATAACAATGTAACTGTTACTAAGAGAAAAATCAAAAAGAAAAATAACTTTATAGATTTTTCTTTAGCATTTGTTTCTAAACATAATGATTCTGTAATAAAAATTAAAAATATCATTAAAAACAATTATTCTCTATTACTTTTGGATCCGTTATTACAAGGAAATCTAAATAAACAACCAACTGTGATTTTTAAAAGCTAGAAATATACAGAGCTATTTAGCACCTAGCATGTTCAAAACAACCCCTGAAAAGGACACATTGTGGCTAAGATCAAAAACTGTAGGCAATTTTCGTTGTGGACATACTAGATGCGTATGTAATATATTTATTACAATGCCCCTGTAAAACTCAATATGTGGGACGTACCACTCACCCACTAAAGAAATGGTTCCTAGAACATCGGAGGAATATTCTTAATAAAGTGTATACTCATAGTATTCATCGCCATTTCTTAGAAAAACACAATGGAGAAGTGGAGGGTCTCAAATTGTGGGGTATAGAACATGTATCCACCAGTCTGAGACAGGGAGATAGGTAAAAGAAATTATGCATGAGGGAGGCATACTGGATCCACACTTTGAGCACCCTTCTTCTGAAAGGGCTCAATGAAACTGTGGATCTAGAATTCCTATGAACCCACAAGTTGAATATCTCTTGGTCATCAATCTTAGGACATCTGGGTAGTTCCATACCTATTTGCTATACACCTATGCTTGCCCTTGGTCCACTCCATCTTCTATCATATCCTTTCCTTTCCTCCTCCCTTACTCCTATGATACCCTTGGTGTCTTATCATAGACTCAGCTCATAGACCAATACATTAGAAGTGGATTATTATTGTTTTTCTCACTTTCCTAAATCGGTTACAGATTTAGTTTTAGGGATTGCATCACACCAGCTTATGATGCACACATATATCTAGTCCTCTTTTGAATAGAAACAAGGATCTAGATATTCATTGGGATCACATCATTGGGTGGGATCAGAGAGTTCTAAATAGAAATTGGAACTAATTACTATATTGGTTTATTCCAGATTTTGGTTAAACTTTTATATATAGGTCCTTCCAGTTATATACTTTAAATGTTTAAGTCCTTTTTGTTTTTGTTTTATTTGTTTTAGTCCTATTGATTACAAATTCAGTCTTTCAATAGTATTTTTATATATATATTTATATACTTTTGTCATATTGTTATTGGGACAGACAGATTTTTTTTGTCTTTAAGACAATTATACTGTGACTTTGTGTAAATCTTATATCCATTTAATAATGAATCAAGTATTTAGATTTATATCTAATATATGGTCAGGATGGGAATTTTTTTTCATATACTTTTTATGGATTTTGTACTTATGATTTAAATACTGAGATGCAAATTATTTTTGCTATAGCAATTGCAGATATAAGTATCCTATAAAATACAAACACACACACAAAAACACAAAAAGGATGGATTTAAATGCCAAGCTGGATTTCCTTGCGATTAGAGTCAGTACAATTCAATCCGAGACAGGGATATCAACTATTTGCAGGTGGTGGCTGTACTAATGAATGATTTGGATTGGAAAGCATTCCCTTTAAAATATGACACCTTCCTGTTGTTTGACATCCTTCTGAAGAAATTCTCACAGAGAAAGAAATATGTTAAGGGTGTCTCTATCTCCAGCCTGTTAGACTTTTGCTACCTAAGGAAATTTTTTGTTACAATCGTAACCCACCACTGTTACATCTTGCCCAGACATCTGGTCCGGGACTTACTTTGTTCCAGTTGCCTGCCCTGTGTCCACCCTCCTCCACAGAGATTGTCTGGAGACCGGAGAGGAGAGGCGAGCACTGACAGCTCTCAGTCACACACGTGAATTGGCTTTCAGCTGCACCTGTTCGCACCTACCCGCTGTCACATTCTGTTTCAACACTTGCTCCGGGAATTACTTTGCTCCAGTTGCTGGATCCTTGCCCAACCTCCTCTACAGAGATTGTCTGGAGACTGGAGAGTAGAGGCGAGTGCTGAGAGCCCTGGGTTGCACACATGGACTGCGCTCCAGCCGCACCTGTTCGGCATCCCAGCATCGGCAGCTGGTATATATTGTGTCAGCCTAGTAGCATCTTTAACTGAGGGAGGCAACATGGAGCCTATTTCTAGATCTCATCATTCCACCAGGTGAGCAGACAATACACACCATTTGCCCTATGACCAGTCACACCAGCTGGCTATTGTGACCACACACTAATCTGCCACTTTGTAGATCTAAGATTCATCTATAAGAAGATAATGGAGCTCAGGGTGCACCCTGATTGCATTTGCATCTCAGGCTGATTCAACATAAATTGTTGAAAAATCATTTTTCTCACTGACATTTGTATGCTGTTCTGGACCTCTTTGTTCAACTGAAATCCATCCAATCCAATTGGATACAATTGTTCACTATATGCTCACTTTATTTCAAGTTAGCATAACACTTTTAGAAGTAGTTCAGGCAATTGTCATATTCATCTGTGTAGACTGCATTGTCCAGTGCTGATAAGTTGCATTTAGAAGTCTTTACACAATTTTCTCATTCAGTTATTATTTTAGAGAGATATTTTGTGGAAAGTCATGTAATAACTGATTTTTATTGCTACTATGTATTCATACATTCTATTAATGTCTTATATTTAGGATCTATATTTGTGTATATGATAGCTATCCTTTTTATTATTAAATAAATTACATTTATTAATTTATCTTGCATCTCATTGGTCCAAGTTAGATGATTGGCGCTATTATTATTAGATTGTTATTCCTTAAGGTTTATGGGTGCCATTGGACCCCTAGAATAGCTGCCTGAAACTTTTCAGCTGTGAACCTGGAGGGCACCCTGTTCAATCTATATTAGCCTCTACTATCTCTGATGAGATGCTTTTCCTTTTATCCACTACCCTTTCTGTGAAGTATTTTTTCCTCATATTTCCATGAACCTACCTCCCTTCAGTCTCAGTACATGTCCTCATGTTCTTGTACTTCTCTTTTTTTGAAGAATGTCTCCCTCCTGCACCTTGTTAAAACCCTTAATACTGTATAGTTGAAAGTTTCTATCATGCCCCCTTTTTCCCTTCTCTGTTTTAAACTATACATATTAAGATATTTTAGTCTGTCCCAGTAAGTTTTGTGTTATAGGTCATTCATGATTTTAGTTGCTCTTCTTTGAACAGTTACAAATGTATTTATATCCTTTTGGTGATATGGCCTCCAGATCTGAACACAGTGTTCAAGATGAGGCCTTACCAGTTATCTATAAAGGGGCATTATTACTTATTTCTTCCTGCTACTGATTCCTCTCCCTATGCAACCAAGCATCTAACTTACCTTTCTCTTTGCTTTGTTACATTGCTTCTCTGTTTTCAAATAATCTGAAATAGTGACTCCTAGATCCCTTTCCTCTGTAGATTCAATTATAGCACCCTTGATACTATATTTAGCCATTGGGTTTTTGAAACCCAAGTGCATGATTTTCCATTTTGTACCATTAAACTGTAGTTGCCATGTTTTTACACATTTCAATATTCTGTCTAGGTCCTCAATCATTTGTTCTACCCCTCCTGATGTGTTTACCCTGTTATCTTTCTTTGTATCATCTGAAAAAAGGCATACTTTCCTTTTAATATTATTTTCAACGTCTCCCAGAAAGGTTATTAAAAAGCACTGTACAGACCCATGGGGTACCCCACTGGTAATCTTTCCCTCCTGTGAATACAATCCATTTATTACAACTCTGTATCCTAACCTGCAACCAAGTTAAAATCCAGTCAACCATTTTAGAATCCAATCCCACTCTTTTGAGTATATTTAGCAGTCTGCGATTTGAGACTGTTTCAAAAGCCTTATTAACATCTAGATCAGCTACACCTAAAAAAAGTCAATATAATTTGTTTGGCATGATCTCCCCCAAGGAAATCTATTGATTGGGATCCTGTAACTTCCTGGATTTAAGATATTCCACAACTCTTTTCTTTAACAGTGTTTCCATTATATCCCTTAATACTGATGTAAGGCTCACTGGTCGGTAGTTACTTGCCTCTTCCTTGCTTCCACTTTTGTGCACTAGGATTACATTAGCCTTTTATCAGTCCTCTGAAATTACTCTTGTAGCTAGCAACTGGCTTAATAATTCTTATAATTAATAATTAAGGGTGTTACCAGCACCCCTTTTATCTCTTTTAGTATCTTTGGATGTATCACATCTGGCCCCATTGATTTCTTCACTTTCAGTTTTAAGAGTTCTGTACTGTAAATGTACTTTCATCTACCTCATTAGTATGTATGTCCTTGAAACTCAACTGTGGCACTTTCCTCTATCCTTCTGTGATGAATACTGAGCAAAAATATTTATCCAGATGATCTGCTATTGCCTTGTCTCCCTCCACCAGGCTCTCACTCTCTGTCTTAAGTTTTATTATTCTTCCATTTGATTTTGTCCTTTCACTTACATACTTAAAAAAACATTTGTCCCCTTTACCTTCTGACTGGTTTATTTTCTATTCAGCCTGTGCCTTTGTACATCTGATCACATTCTTAGCTATCTTTCTTTCTGAGACAACTTTGTCTTCATTATTCTGAGTCTTCTTATATTTCCTAATGCCATCCCTTTTGCTTTCATGCTAGTTGTAATTCTTTTGTTAACCATACTGGCCTCCTTTTGCTTTTCCTAATCCTTTAAATACAAATGTCTGTTGCTTTTATTATTGCACTTTTAAATTTTTCCCACCTCTCCTGCACTCCTTCCAAGTTCGGAAACAAAAGAAAACATTTTTCAGGTGCCAAGGTCTATAGGTGTAACAAAAACTTAATGTTGCTCCCTCATAATGGGTGATCAGTCCCTCCAAAGTTATATAGAATATGCAGAAAAAACTGGAAGTGCAATTAAGATCTGTGATAATTTTACTTCAATTAATGTGCCCCAATTTATTTAAAACAATTCAATAGGGATTATAAATTAAACACAGCCAATATGAAAAATATACATTAATTAATATATTATTTATTAGATGCATATGATGCAGTAATGAATTAAATAACAAAAATAACAATAACACTCCCCTGAGACCACTAAATGGTCAAAACATATAAGCTTATATGGAAAATTATATAAAAAATAGCATAAAAATAAGGATGTTTAAGATGTGATAAATCCTGTAGAAAAAGATTTTGTTCAGACTAGTGCATCTTTTCCAGATGTCTCTTATTGAGAACTCCAGTAATTTGCATCCAAATAAAAGTTTGTATATGTCGTATAGTTTTGTCAATAAAAGATAGAAAGTCTATCATCGATAATATTTTACAATTCTGGAATTTAATTCCAAACATTGCCCCTGTAATATGAGGGGTAAAAAGAGGGTATGATTTGAAACATAGACCGATTCTGCACTTGCAGCATACAGACCTGGGTGGTATCACAAACCACAAGGATAATAACCGTGAGTAGTTTAGCTGGCTGTCATCCAGGCTGCTTGTAGGATTTAGTAAGTCCTCTTTGAAGTGAAGGAGGCTGATCTGGATGGTAATGGGATGGAATTGGCAGCCGCCTCATACCCCTAAGTCTCCTTCCTTCAAGGTTGATAGTATCCAGTTCTTGTAGCGTGTTTAGGCATTCCAGCTGGATGTTCCATATGGACGGTCAGGCTTGCTTTACACTAAAAAGTTATAGTGCCGCTATATAGGACCGTGGTTCAGGAGAGAAAATCACAATTGCTCTTAACGTGTTTCTTGACCTTAGCAACTGCTTGTTTCTTCAGAGGAGAAAATTAATTGAGTAAGAGTGGCCTCTAACATCCCGTCTTTTAAAGGGTGTTGTTGATGGTGTCAATTAGAAGTAATTGACTTGATTATGCAGCTTGTCAATAGTTTCATACATAGACTGACATAGTTTGAAAGGATGTTCATTTTGAATAGATGTTTATAAATGGATTTTTATAAAGAAAAATAATCAATATTAATATATATATATATATATATATAAAGAGAAAAATAAAGAAATACAAAGTATATATAACCATAAAGATTAAGTGAGAGTGCACACATATGGTGGAGATTTTAAAAAGTAATAATAATGAAATAAATATAAAAATAATATATATTATCGCAGATGAGGACTAGAGATATAGATTGTACAATAGTTATCAGGCAACATATCTCATGGACAACCATTCTTATGCACATTAAAACAGATAATAATGGAGACCACTGTAACCATTTTAAAACATAATAATAAAAGAAAATAGCCAGAAAAAGAAATACATAATAAATTTAAGAAGAATTGAGAAATAAATAAATAAATATCTATAGATCAGGATTTCTGATAGTTGATGTGACCGTTATTTAAATTGAGAAGAGAACAAATATTACTTGATATTAAAAATAAATGAATTAAAAAAAAAATATCACCTGACACTTACACGAGAATTTTATGGAGATATTTATATAATAAGAATAAATAGTTAAAGCTGAATATATTCCAATAGCCTAAATCTATTGATGTTTAATATACTAAAAAGTCGCCATAGTCTGGTGACTTGGAGGTCAATCTATATATGAGAAAGAAGGGGAAAAATGTAATTTGTTTGAACAGTACAAATATGAGATACTTCCAAGATCCTCCAATCTACCTATGAGTCACTTACACATATCCCCATCTCTGCAAAGTCAGCCTTCCTAAAATCAAACATCATTGTTTTTATGTGACATGAGTTGGCCCTCTCTTTATACTGTCTGATGGTCACTGGATCTTAGGTACTCCCCAATATTTACATCTGATATCCTGTCACCATTTATGAGTTGTAACTAGTTGGCTGGTTGGAATGATAATCGTCTAGTGTGTGGAAGCAAATGATAATCATTTGTATGCTCCCACACACCAAATTATAGAAAAAAATGGTCTGTCCAACTAGTTAGGAAAATCAAACATGTTTGATTTATCCCAATTAATTATTCTAGTGTAGGGGGAAAGTTTCTAAATTTCCCCCAACTGGATGATAAGTAGACGGACCCTGCTGGCAGTGTCAGCATACTTTTCTTTAACCATTCTTGCCTCCATCACAGGGGCAGGCTGCGGCAGTCTATTACTGCCAGGTTGCCCCTTTCACCCTGGGACTCCTGACACCAGCAATGGTGGAGTGGAAGGAGGATCAGGAGCAAGTTGCATCAGTCCTTCAGGGGCTATAACTGTCATCCTGTGATACCTGTTTATGTGTTTCGGTGGTATACCTGCTGCTGCAGGCACAAGGTAAAAGGGGCCTGACAGCAGAGATTTGTGACTCGGCTCCCATCTCTAACTGTCAGCTCAACATTGTACACTGCTGAGCCCTCTTCATAAGCAGTAATAAGTAGGAGCATATTATCATCTGGATGAACACCGGTTAAAAGGTCTGTATGGCAGGCAGTGCAACACCTGGGAGGGCTAAATACTTTTAAAAACTGGAAACACCAATGGAGGGTGAGAAATGACTTTGTGTATGGATGGCTGCTACAAAAATACAAACCATGGCTTTTGGTAATTTTATGTAAATTGGCTACAAAGTGGAACCCCTAAAAAGGGTCTTAAAGATAACAATTAATGTTGTTAAGAGGCAACAATATCTAAATGGTACTGGAACTGTGCATTATAGTAACAGATTAACAGATGTTGATACTTGTTGCATATAAATTTATACAAAGTTATTTGCACTGAGATACACATAGACCACTGTAGATTTTTACGTAAAAGGACAACTGCGTGCTTTGATTCAGATGATATCAGCATAAGCATTCCAAATTGTTTACAAATTTCCGATTGTTTTCAATTTGCATATGATTACAAGTTCCATATATAATCGATAGATCAAAGTATATATGTGTGCAGACATGTTTTATGATGTACTAATGCTAATTTAAAATGTTTTACTTTATTGTGATGATCTAATTATAAAAATATTATCTCTATGTGGACAGATCTCCATTCTGTTCTTTTTTAGTAAAATATCTGCAAGCATCAACTGTGCACTGACTTTGTACTTCAAGTTGAAGCATTTCGGAGCTTGGCTCTGATAGGATATCATCTCCAGATGGCGTTACCCTATAGTAGTATATAGGCTACTAAATCTATACATTTTTGGGAGAGGAAGTCTCTGGCTTTTTCTTCCTCACCCCCCCCCCCCTGTGATGCATGGTCCGGCTGATGCAGTAAGAAGTGTGACAGTATTTTGCTATCACAATGCTTCCAGATCTTTGCCAGGTTGGGCTCATATCAGAGACCATCTTCAGGTAAGAAGATTTTAGTAGATTCATGTGACGATCTTCTTCTTCACTTTGTGAATTTGGGCAAAATATATTTATCCTTCATTTACCTGGTCCCGTTGTCCAGAACTGGTCTGAAGGGTACATTTTAAATTTTAAAAACAAAAATCACTGCAGGAGATACTGAATTACAAGTACAAGGGCAAGCTTGCACTTGTGGTTCTCCAATAAATGACATGCTGGGTCCTGTAGTTCACTGTAAAAATGTGAAATAAAATAACTCAGTTTTAATGAATCAAAAATATAGACATGCAAAAGTTTTTATTTTCCTTTATTAAAACCATGACACTGTCTGCCTACTTTTGTGACATCACAAGTTGGAGAAAAGTTGGCTGGTCTGATGAAAACTTTGAAAGGTTGTCTGGTTTGATGAAAAAGTTGGTTAGGTGTGTGGCACCATTTTATTTGGACAAACAGGTTGGACAGTTGGTCAGTTGGATTGCTGGAGAACAGTTGGTCTTACGTATGACTGCTATTAGACTCTCCTGTGGTTTTTTTTACATAGAGTGGTTATTTTCAGCACTAATTTTACAGTTTTCATTTTGCTGACAATTCTTTTAGACTCAGAGTGAAATGGTCTTACATTGTCATGTGAGGTAGAAGAAGATTCCTGACTGACAGCAGTTTCAGAACCACCACTCAGAAATAAAGGACAAGGCCTTTCCTTGCCAGTGCATGTGGTGTATGGCATGTTGGCAGTTTTATGTTTTTCTGCAAAAAACTTTCTTTTTATCAAAGATGTTCTATTCTTTAGCAATATAAAATAGGGTTTTGATTTTAGATGATGTGACTGGAACCCTCTTTGCCTTTGAGCATAAGTTTTAGTAGATGACATTAAAGTGATATCATCATGATGATTGGTGATGGCAGCAGCTGCAGCATTATGCTTGATTGCTGCTCCTTCTGAACTATTGATTGATTGTCATGACAATATCAATGCCTAAAGTTCTTTAAAAAAACACTTTTAAAGAAAACAAGAAAACAAACATACTGTCCATTGATTGTGATGCACTGTGCATATAATATTAAGGAAGTGGCCCTTGACCTACTGACCATTAGTGGTCAAATTAAAAAAACACACTATCACAGCCTGAAATTTTTTGCACAAAGTATTTTTTTTTACTTACAAAAAGACAAACTGCCCACCTAAAGCTTAATCATGATTAAGCTTTAGGTGAAACATACGATGGATTCTGTGAGGGATGCCTCACTGTTAGCATTTCTTCCATGCTCCTATACTAGTACACCATGATGTGTTACCCCTGTTTACTGTACAATTTGGGAGCTTAATATATGTCCAAAATGCAAGGGGAATTTAATAATAAATAGATAGGTTTGTGTGTCTCTGAAAAAGTATTTGTCGCCAATTAAATGGCCGAAGCCTGAAACTGATATTAATGAGAACTAACACTCATGAACTGAACTGCTAGTGCTCTTGCAGGTAAAGGGTGTCAAACTGACTATCAAAACCTATACTTACAAGGGATCTTATCCAATGCTACAATCCGACTAACACACACAGAAGATATTATGGAATTTTTTGACCACAATATTATAGATCTGTATAGGTAATAAAGTGCTTAAATGAATTGAAACAGTAGAGGATAAAATAAAGATCCCTTCTACTTTCTAAAGTAGTTGATTTAAATATTTCACCATTTATATACAGAATATTTTAATCAATTAATTAAAAGTTATATTTTAATGATATATCAGACCAGTGTGCTCAAAACACTTATCTTTTTGTTAATACTGGATCTCAGTGTGTGCATTTGTGTTATGTACTGTATGTGAGTTTTATGAAACAAACTCACTTTTTCAAACTTGCACCTAATTTGACTAAGCCTAGGTGTATCATCACTAAAATGACCTCAATTGTACCTGAAAAGAAAACTGAGACAGAAGAAACATTTTTTGAATTTACAGTATCCTGAGGAAAGTCTAAAGGTATCTGTGAGTGCTATGAGTTAGTCTGAAATTTGATATCCTGACATTGCAATTACAGAGCAGCCTTCTTCCACAATTTATCATGCATTTGGAAAAGTGAGGATGAAAAGAAATGGTGCTGTTAGGCTTATCTTCCTCACCAAATTTTCTACATCTGCCTCCCCACTACTACAAGCAATACAGTGGCTCCCATTCCACCTCAAGACCACATTTATTGGTTCTTACACACACTTACAAAGCCCTTACCCAATCCTCTCCCATTTACATCTCATATCTCATCTCATTTTACACTCCTGCCCACCTGCTTTGCTCAACAAATGCATGCCACCTCTCTTGCTAACTGATTACTTCCTCCAATTCCCACCTCCAAGACTTTGCCCATGCTGCTCCCTACCTCTGGAACTCTCTCTATATCAGACTCTCCACCTTTTTACATATCTCCAAATGGTCTCTCAAGACCCTCTACTTCATCAAAGCCTTCCAGATCTCATCCTAACCTGCTGCTCTATGCTTCTTCCTCACTCTCTATCCCACCTGTGTCACCCCTTTCTGCCTCATTCTATTTAGAATGTAAGCTATCATGAGCAGGGCCCTCTTTATTCATGTGCTTCTCTCCCCTCATTCATATGATCGTCTACTCCAAACTTCCCACAAGGGCACCTAGCACTTGGTTGCTGACACCCTGCTGATTTTTAGAGTGTTATGATCACTATTGCAGCAACATTCATAAACTACGTCCTTGTCCTGCATTGTTTTGTACTGTATGTCGCTGTTCTCTTGTTTGCTTATCTGTTTATGTACTTTGTGAGGTGCTGCGGAACCCTTGTGGTTATATATAAATAAGGAATTATTATATATATATATATATATATATATATACCTAATATTTAAAATATGTAGTTTAATACTGATAATAGGATTTTGACATTGTTATTATTATTTCAATATATCATTTATATTTCCTTTTCATTCCTTATATATAATGATACAATGTAATAAATATAGCTTCAATTTGTAGCTGTATACATCCAAAATCATTGCACTAGCAAAAATCATTATAATAAATATAAATAAAAAAATATTAAAATAAATACAAAAGTCTTCTATTGAGATTAATTCACTTATTCATTATAACATCTATAATGCAAATATTATGCTCCCATTTAAATTTTTATTTAAATACAGATTTCTGCTTGAGAAACAACTATAGGTAAGGGGTTGAGAAAAGGGCGTTAAATGAATATAAATGAGGAGTCTGCTGTCAAATTATTTTATTTTCTTCATTTATATTTTTCAACTTTTATTCAATAATTTATAGCAGTAAACTGGTATTAAAATAGACCATGGTATATTTAATAAGGTTTCTTATTTGTGCATTAAACATGATATTCCAATTAAACACACACACACACACACACACATACTCACAAACATTTGTGTTTACTTTTGTGTGAGTGCCAGTATCATATCTCTGTTAGCAAATGGTAGGAATGCAGGGTAGTGTAACTGCTTGATGATGGACACTCTTTATATCATGCAGGAACCATCCAAAATAAATGTTAAAATTCAACTGTTTAATCACAACTTGTGTGAAAGGATCATTATCACTAAGCAGAGCCGTAACTAGACATTTTGGTGCCGTGTGCCAGAAAGAGCATTGGCGCCCCCCTCATTTTTCAAAGGGACATAATGCACCCAAAAAAGGGCCATGGCTTCATGGGGAAGGGCCAGGGAAGAGATAAGAGAGGCCAGGAGATGCTGGGGATGAAATAAGAGGAAGCTACAAGCAAGAATGATAATTAACAGAAATTTGACAGGCCCAAATAGCACCTCCTGCCCTGCGGTGCCCTGTGCGATGGCATCGGCCGCACTACCCTAGCTACGGCCCTGTCACTAAGATCTCTGCTAACAAGTAACAACAGTATAAAGGAGGGCAGAATCAGATATTTGATAGTAAGCATTGAAAATACAGAGTGTTCTTGCTAAGTCTCTCGACTTAGTAACCCCAATACAAAAAAACATTGATCTACCAGTAACTTGCACTTGTGGCTGCCATTCATAAATACCTTAATATATATATATTTTTTTTTTTTTTCCTTAGTCAGCACTAGTTTTTTCCACAGCTTTAATATTACAGAACCTGTGCCTCAGGTGGCAGATCAGCAATACAACAGCAAGTCATTTACAGTTTAAACCTACACATGGGGGTGAATTTACTAAAGTCAGAGTTTTTAGAAGTGGATATATTGCCCACAGCAACCAATGAGATTCTAGCTATTATATTCTTGAAGGTGCTAGTTAAATGTCAAGTAGAACCTGACTGGTTGCTATGGGCAACATCTCTACCTCTAAAAACTCTCACTTTAGTAAATATACCCCATAGACTTAAAAATTGTGCTCCTTTGTTACTGCTGTTAGGTGGTCTGAAAAAATGTCTGACATGGAGAGGGACAGCAGCAGCAGTTGTAAATGGCTGATTTAGAAAAGTGATACACCAAGGTGGGATAAGCCCCAACATTTAAAATAGTGTAAAATGGAATTGTCCTTGGCCCCTTCTACCTACAATATGTAGTATATTATACAGGACATATTTAACAAACTAAACACATCAGTTACAGGGAATGTCACATTTATGGCAGAACTGAATGGATTGATTAGCCCTCAACCAATTACTCATGGGCTTTAGGCTAATGGTGGTCATCTTGCTCATTGTTGGCAATGTGATCATCCTCATCACTGATATCACCATGACATAATGAGAGTGATGCATAACGCATCACTCTGCATGCATACGGCATTAATTAGATTGGTATGCATGAAGGAACACAAAGGACAGCTCTCTTGATAAGAGCAGTCCTTTGTGAATGAGGGACTTCAGAGTCTATGACCAAGAAGTCCCTCTGACATTCTTCTGAGCATGCCTCCCAGGGGGGCTTTGCGAATAGAAGCCCATTGGGATTTATTGGGCAACGCCATCTGAAGATGTGGTTGCCCACCGCATCAAAGGTACATTCTGGGGCATGATGCATATGAGAAATACTGTCACCCCCTAAAAACTGCATTTCCAATGTTTGTTAATTCCATGCAATTTCATTTCATCCCCCATTATTTAATTATTAATTTGTAATTTATTCTAAAAACAATCAAATTTTTCAAATGCTGATTTATACATTAGCAATAAAGTCACCCTCCACCTTTCTACTATATTAATACAAAGTGTAACTCATTGAGGTACAGGTGTCAGTGTGACTCATAAGAAAGGTCATTGTTTTCTTCCAGCAGCATTTGTAGGAAAAGCTGCAGCGGGGATTGGTCATCTGCAACTTAAGGTGACACATTGCTGATAAGGACATGTTTGTATCTCTCTGTGCAGCTGGAAATAAAGAAATGACAAATGGCTTAAACCTACAATTAAGCATGTTTGCCAAATGTAGTGATCCAGTTACAATATAACGCAAACCATTGGGTCCTGGCACAGCAAATAAAGAACTTGATCTACAGGGCCAATGTACTTTTACAAAATCATTTAATATAATTATGTATCTTTTTACTGGTTTTATAGTAGTTTGGAGTACGCCTTCACACAAGCTGGTAATGTGTGATATTTAATTTGCTACTATTTTAAATAGTTTATGTAGCTTATATCAAACTGAATAATTCACCAGTGTAATACAGCAACATAACACGTCCCCCGCTTTACTTATCTCATGGCCTGATGTGTGAAGCTTGATGGATTGTTGTATTGTTATTCCTCCAGTTGGTGTTGCATGTAATGTATGGAGGGTTTCAATACATTGGGTTTACTAGCAATACAGAGGGGATGTAGTCTGGAACCCGACAGTCTAAATGCCGACTGCTGGCTTCCAGACTGCTTTGTCCCGACTAGGGATGAATGACAGGCGTCTAAATGTAGATGCCTGTAATTTGCCCGATGTCGGGATACCGGCGCCCGGCATCCCGATCAAGCAGATGCTGGGCGCCGCAGCGTACAGCCACGTGGGGGGGAGGGTTAGGTTTAGGGCTCCCGGGGGGGACTTAGGGTTAGGCACCCCCTGGGAGGTTAGGGTTAGGCTAGGGGGAGGGAGGGTTAGGGTTAGGCACCCCTGGGGGGAGGTTAGGGCTAGGGGACTTAGGTTTAGGCCACAGGGGAGGGGGGGTTTGGTTTAGGCACTTAGAAGGGGGGTGAGGGTTAGGCACAGAGGGGGGAGGTTAGGGTTAGGCAACCGTAAGGAGGGTGGGTTATGGGGGTTAGCTTAGAAAATACTTACCTTTAGGACGATCGGGATTTCCTCCTTTGTCGGGCAGCCGCTGTTGGGAATTGAACCACTGGTAATACATATCACACCCATACAGAGAGTAGCTGTCTGTGAATGTCCTGATGCTGTGAACCAGCACTACTACACTGACAGGATGAGGAGGATATTGATGAGGTTGCTGCTGCATTGGGTTGTCATAGTCATGTACCACTTGTCCATAAATCTATGTAGCTATGTGGATAGTTGGTAAAGTGGCATTTTCTATGGATTAATTACTTTGTCTTTAACTTTCTGTTAAAGCTGCATAATTGTTTTTTGGGATAAATGGAATGGATATGGCATTTGGAAGTGTGGACACTTGACTTTAACTATTCTGTGAAAACCGGAAGCATTGGGGGTGGAAAGTGGATGCATATTCAATGCTAACACAGGTGCCATTGCCTTAGTGATATACAGTACATTGCAGAAGGATGCTGGTTGTCAGACTTGCTTTCTCTTGAAAACAATGGTTTCATAGACAACTGCTATTAAAATAAAAAACATGCTTATTCTTTTATAATGAAGTTTCAGTCCCGACAGCTGAATAAGCATTCTTCTTGTGATCTAGGATTGCGTAAGATAAATCAGTTTGCATTTGCAATTTGGCTAATGAGGAGGGTGATAATAATGGAGTTGGTATTGAAGATGTATATATCCATGCTACTAGTTGTTGCTGAACTTCTTGTTATTACAGTATACATGATTTTCCTGCTTCAGATTAACCATTTAAATGAACTTGCAGTAAATGAAGTAACAGGGAGGAGATTCATAGATGGTTAATGTCCTTACCTCTACATGGTTTAGTATGACAAACATTACAAATGTTATCTGGTTTGGGGTAAACATATTTGCATGCACTTTTTAGGTGGATTAATTAGTATTTTCCCCAGACATGACAATGCTGTTTCTGCATAACTTCAACACAACCAAAAAGACAAGATTTCAAGTGCTACTATCTGTAGGGTACCAATAATAGGTCTATATACAGCTCCAAAAAACTTTATATACAGAGACTTCATAAAGGATCAGTTCATAAGCAAAAAAAATTATAGTCCTTCATTTCTGAAGATCTTCCTTTCAGATATTCCTCGAAGAGAAGAAAATAAGGCATTGGAATAATATCAATCAAAGTGGGTAGATGTTATTACTCCTACTTACATCAATGACTTAGTGATTATGTTCCTCTTATTCTTCCTTCAGGTATGCTTTTCCCACAGAAAACACAGGTCTTATTACAGCAGCTTGTTCCAAAAAATGGCCTTCACACCAAGGCAGGACAAATACACATGAGTTGGTGGATGGAGGACTCGGGTTAAAAACCACCTTGCCAATAGTTCCTCAGTCTCGTTAAAAGTCCAAAAGTGGCAGCTCTTCCCTCCAGACACTCTAGCATGTTTTGGCAGATGCCTTGCTCAAAGTGTGACTAGATGGTGTCAGTGCAGGGTTTAAATAGCAACAATCATAGTTCCGCCCACCACTGGAGTTTAGTCATTAGATCATAAAACAATTGAAATATATAAAAACTAATATAAATAACACAATACAATATCATTGCACCACACTAGTAGACATTATTGCAATAGGAATCATTCCATTTATAACTTCTATTAATATACTACTACTATCAAAATAGGGCATATCCATAATCTAATAAAGGGATTATGCAGATTGACCAGCAGCATTAGTTGGAATATTAAAGTTATGTACCCTTCCACCAGTTGTTGGCATCCTCATGGTTATAGGATGAAGGTGACGCACAAACAATATCATCATACCGTGTGTCCACCTCCGGCATGCAAACAGGGCTGGATGTGGACAACCACGTGTTCACATTGCCGGAAATTATGTCCAGTAGGTGATGGCTTTGTATATGTTTATTTCCGGCCAGACATGTCCCTGATCCGTATCAAGTGGGTCACTATTCAATCCTTTTGGTTCTGTAGTTTTTAATGTATAAATTAATTCCATCTCCACTTGGACTAGTGCTTTCTCACACATTTGTATGACCCACATCTGTGGAACCCCACTGTTTTAATATGTCCTGTTTTTTTCTTTGGTATAGCACTTTTAACTAAATGATTCTTAATATTATGTGCTTTTCTATATATAAAATGGGGTCCAGATAGAAAAATGTCTTTAAGAATGGGGTCCTGAGTTAAAAAGTACAAGTGTTTTTTAAAAAGTTGCTCCAATATTCACTATTAAAAGTGGTAAAAAAAGGAAGACAAGGTTGATCAGTTATTTTCAAGGTATTATTTTTATATACTAGAAGATGATCTTGAGGTATAGTTTTCAACTCCTCAATTTTGAAGACCATCTCCTCTCCATCATATACTTTGGATGTAAACTGTAACTTTAGTTCTTCTACTTGTTCCTTATATATAGTTTCATTGGTGTAGTTACAACAGACACATTGGATTTGACCTTTTGGAATATTTTCAAGCCAACGGGGATGGTGGTGGCTGTTGACATCAATATATGAGTTGCTGTCTGTAGGTTTGGTATAGTTTTTCATATATAACCTACTGCCTTCTTTATAAATTAAGAGATCTAAAAAATTTACTTGTATACTGATATTATATGTTAAAATAATATTAAAATCATTTTTGTTCAAAAAGTCACAGAATAAGTCTAAAATCTTTTTATTGCCATTCCAAAATGAAAAAGATATCGTCAATATAAGATCTGGGTGATAAAAGGGTTATTGTTCCAAATCACCAGATCTTCCCACCAGCCCATAAATAAATTTGCATAGGCTGGTGCATAGGCATAAATTTGCATAGGCTGGTGCAAATCAGTCCCTCTTTTTTGCATGTAATATTTGCTATTGTACCAAAAGAAGTTATTGGTTAAAATAAATAAAATTGCCTATTTTATAAAATCTACTTTATTTTGGCTTAAACTTTCTTTCTCCTTTTCAAGTGCATATTTAACTGTCTCTATACCTAAATAATGCTCTACGATTGTATAGAGAGAGCCAACGATGGCTGTCACTAAGAGACAGTAAGGAAGGTCTGTGACATTTTTTCGTTTCTTTATAACTTCAATAGTGTCTTTGACACAAGATTTGATTTTATTAACTATGGGGTGAAGGTAGGAGTCTACATAATGGGACAAATGTGATGTGATGGAGTCAGTCCCAGGAATTATAGGGTGTCCTGGGGGTTATTAAGGTCTATATGTATTTTGGGGAGACTATACATTACCAGTAATGCTGGCTCCTTTTGAATTAAATACTCCTGTTCTGTGATTGTACCTTCTTTTTCATATTTGTTCAACATGCTTACATAATTTTTCTCAATTTTTTCACTCGGGTTAGCTCTCAAAAGGGTATATGTTTCTTTATCACTAAGTTGTCTCTGAATTTCGGAGTCATATTTGTGGGTGTCCATAAGAAGATGTATATATCCATGCTACTATTTTATGCTGAACTTATTGTTACTACTGGATACATGCTTTTTTTGCTTCAGACTAACCACTTAAATGAACTTGCAGTAAATGAAGTAACAGGGAGGAGATGCCTAGATGGTTAATTTCCCTACCTCTACTTGGTTTAGCATGACAAACATTACCGATGCCTTGACAAATGTTTGGGATAAACATATATCAACACACTTTTTAGGTGGATTATTTAGCATTTTCCCCAGACATGACAATGCTGTTTCTGCATAACTTTAGCACAACCAACACCATCTTAATTCTACTGTTCAAATTCAACATATTCAACATTGTATCCTCAGTTTTGTCATAGCCAACTTTAACTCTGTCACAGTGTGAAAGACACCAGCACACACTTACTGGGTTTTGCAGCACTGGTCAGTGGCAGGGCAGCAGGTAGCAACTCCCCATTACCTGCTGCTGTGTAATCCTCCTCCTCCTCCTGTTGGCATTGTGCAGGCATGCCTGCAGCTCCCTTGTGGCATGCGTGCTTACCTAAAATAGATTTAAAGGACCAGACCACTTTCTATTGTGCTCCCTTTTTGCACCTAATTCGAAGCCCTGTCTATATAAGAAAGTCACTTGGAGCACGTGTGTGCCAGAGTATAGGGTCCCAAACCTTACTCCACCATGCTTCCTGTGATACTATTAATCATTCCTCAACTTGGCTAGTTCATGACCTGAATCCTCCCTTGTACTGTGCTTGATATACTGGTTTGACCCTTGGGTTTCCTCTGTGACTTGCATGCATCTGCTCCCTGGTACCGTCTTGTCCATTTGGTTCTGCCCAGGCTTGTTGACTATTTTATGCCTTCATCATACAAAGCTCAATATTCCAGAATATAAGAGCACATGTACTAGGGAACCCAGGCTGAGGCCATGACCTGCATGTTTGATGCAACTAAGTCCAAACCTGATTGCGGTTGTTATTGGTAAACACTGCCAGCACATTAGACTCCCAACAATCTCCCTCATATGATTATGCATTAGTAATGTCCATAGTGACTTCCTTAATTTCTATGTACAAATCATCACCATTTTTTCTCTTTCTCACATTTCCATATGGATGATAAATAGGGGAAGAAGGCTGCTTTGTAATTGCATTGTCAGGTTCTAAAATGTTAGACTCACACATATCACTAACAAATACCCTTAGACTCTCCTCAGGATACTGTAAACTCAGCATTCATTTTTCAGCCTCAGTTTTCTTTTGAGGCACAATTGTGGGCATTATAGACATGACACACCTAGACTAAATGGGGTCATTTTACTTTGTGTTTGCCTTCTATTAAGATCTGCTGGACATTGGCAGCAGATTTCTGGCCAAAAATACAGGATTGACTTTCCATCGGATTTCAGCGTCTATTGCAAAGTGCTGTAGTTTCTTGTTTCTGTCTAAAAACCCTGTTGGATTGTCCAATTATGTTAGAAGAATGAAGCTGCCCTCATTCTGTTTAAAATTTAAAGCTCTGTACTGATCAGTATAATCTGTGCAGGCTTTTTTACTGTGTAAAAGATCTGAATTAGTAATTTATAAAAAAAAAAATGTGGTCACCTCCCCCTATATCTATAACCATCCCCAGACCTCTCAGACAGGGCTGGCATTGTAAAATCAGGGAAGTGGCATGGAGTTCTAGTACATGTAAGATCATTAGCATGACCACAACTAACATAAAGTAGCCATTATCTGAGCCTTTTCTTGTCACTGTCTGTGGGGTATGGGATATGTTATCTATTTTCCTTTTCTTGTAGCAAATCACCATATTCATCAGTAACTATTACCTTAATACTTCATTTAAGAGCTGGGGCCAAATGGAATAGGATGAGAGATTAGAAAATGTGAGCATTTAGCAGTAAGCTTACTCACTTTTTAAACTTTCCCAATATAATAGAGTCTGAGAACATGCAAACTGACCGTTTTTTATATTTAAAAAACTCTCATGATTTAAACTCTCATCAGATGTTTTCCCATTTTGAAGATAAAACTTGACAAATGTGAGAGATGACTGCTAAAATCTCTCAAATTTTCTAAACTTTCACCCTATTATATTTGGCCCCTGATGTTGTTATAAAAATTGTCAAACATTGTTTGGATTGGGATTTCCTTTTCTTACATTGCCCTTCCATATAATTTGTTTGACCAGTAAATTTTTAAAAAGTACTATTTAAGTGATATAGGGCCTGATTCAGACCCACTCGTGAGCGGCTATCCGCTCGCAAGTGGGTCGATGTTCTGGGCTGAGCATGCGCACGACGGAGGGGGCTCCGTCGTGCGCATGCGCCAGACGCGACGAGCGAAGGAAAGTCCTTCGCTCGTTGTGTCTGATCAAAGGGGGCATGCTGTCGATGTTGATTGACAGCACGCCCCCTTTGGTAGGCATGCCGGGGGCATGCCTCCCTGATGGGGGCATTCCCACGGGAACGCCTCCCGTCAGAAGCCGGCCCACAGACATCACTAGTGATGTCAGTGGGAGTGATTTTGGCTCTGATAGAGCCAAAATCACTCCGGAGCTTGCGGTTGAAAACCTCAACTGCAGGCTCCGGCTCGCAATTTCGATGGTCGCGATGGTCACGACCATCGCGGCCATCAAAATGCACGCTCGTATAGCCTGTGGGTGGTGACCCACAGCTATACGAGCGTCCAGGAGGACGCTCCATTTTCATGGAGGCCGGCCATCATTCAGAGCGTGCGCTCTGCTCAGAGCGTACGGCTCTGAATGAGGGCCATAGACAATAGTAAGGAGGTAATTAAAATATAAATTGTAAAGACATCAAAACATTTTTAAAGATACAGTATAAGAATTAATGTAGGAACAAAAACAGCTCCAAATTACATTATATTTTTTTACATTTAAATTAAATAAAAAAAACTTAATCAAAACCAAAATCAGGGTTGTTTTGGAAACACGAAAATACAAAGATGGGTTTAAAATCAAAACCAAGACATGGGGGTGGCTGCACAAATCTCTCATATACCATAGCTTTCCTTATGGTAAAATTATTTAGTATAAATAAATACAAATGTCTACATTTTTGATACATAAACTGAGTGTTTAGCTAATAGTAACTTACAATAGACTTACTCATCTCTACTTAACACAGTTATCAATCTAACCCCTAAATTTTAACAAGTAAAATCCCCATCTAATTTTGAAATTTAAAAAGGCTGTTTTTACATCATTATTCCTAAGAGTATAAATCAATGGATTCAGCATTGGTGTAATAATTATGTAAAATATAGCAATAAATTTGTCTGTTCCTGCTACAGAGCTTGACCTAGGTTTCATGTAGGCAGCCATAGCTGAGCCATAAAACATTGTAACAACCATCATGTGAGACCCACAGGTGGAGAAAGCTTTCCACTGCCCAGCAGATTTCATTTTTAAAATGCTTGCAATTATTCTTAAATAAGATATTACAATAAATGTTACTGGTGCTATGAGAATAATCACACTGACAACAAAAATAATAAATTCAATAACCAAAATATTTTCACAACCCAGTGATAGCACTTCTGGCACTTCACATACAAAATTATTAATTTCATTACTGTCACAACGATTTACATTAAATGTTAGAGTAACAAGTGAAGTAGAGAAAATGAACCCACATATCCATGTACCCATAGCTAATCTCACACAAACCACTTTACTTATGATTGTAGTATAATGTAATGGATAACATATAGCTACATAACGATCATAAGCCATAATAGCAAGCAGAACACACTCTGATTGCCCCAATGAGAGAGAAATAAACATTTGTGCTAAACACTCAGCAAAAGATATAGTTTTCTTTACTGACATCAAATCTTTTAACATCCTTGGCAGAGTGGAAGTTGAATAGCAGAGATCCATAAATGAGAGGTTGCCAAGGAAGAAATACATTGGTGTATGAAAATTGGCATCTGTCAGGATTAGTATTATTATGGAGATGTTTCCAATTAATGTGATCATATACACAATCAGGAAGACATAGAAAAGAATAATTTGTGTCCTGGGATCACTGGAAAGTCCAAGAAGAATAAATTCCATTATAACTGTGTTATTTTTCCAAGGCATTCTTTAAAATAAAATTAAAAATGATCTCAGTGATATGTAATTAAATATTTTGCTAATTAATTTTGCTTTTTAAATTCTAAAAATTTAAATGGAAAACACCTTAATTGTACTTTGTATATATATATATATATATATATATATATAAATCACTACATTTTAGCAGCTATAATGCCCTTAAATTGACATAAACATTATAAAATGTCACATGGATGACAGGAAGAGGTTGCTGCTCTGTAGTGTCAAAGTCAAATAATTGGATATGATCACTTGAAATTATTATCTGATGATCTAATCGTCTATGGTCAGATGAAGTGTTACCACGACGCTACTTTGCATCAGCGCAATTCAATGCACACAAATGCGATTTTACAACACACACATACTGATGTACATAACACACGCACATATACATATATGCATACACATAGACGCTCATATGCATAACACATAGACACTCATATGTGTATCCACATACGTACACAGACGCTCATATGCATATTCACATACATACCTACGCACATTTGCTATTTTAATATACAGACACACATATGCAAATGCGTACATATAAAAGGGTTCCTACACATTATAGTTAATAACCAGAGTTATTAACTGTATTTGTTAGCTAATAATTATAATGTAATATGTACTTAAAAGAGATCTAAGGTTCAGAATACAGTGGACATGTTAAGTTTGGTATCATACTAAATCCCTGTTTATTTGCAGACATCCATTTCTATCAGCGAAGGATTCAAATCTTGCGTTGGCTAGTTATGGATTATAGGGAGTTATTGGTTAGATTGCTATTACTTGTATGTAGTGCCTGTAGCCAGTTTTAACTAGTTCTTTGGTGGCAAGCTACACAAAGAAGCTGTTGGAAAACTGAGTCATTCCTCCGATAACACCATATGAACTGACCAATGACCAGATTGACCAGATGCAAGAACCATTAAAACATGCCAACTTGTCCCTTTGTTATCCTTGTAACCTGTACCGTATTTATGCTGTGTGGTGGTCTCAGTATTCAGTCATTCTCCATTTTTGGGTGACCGCAGGATTCAGGATTGAAAGACTGCATACTGGGACAAGTAGTGCATGCGTATGTATCGGCTTGTACTATTTTAAGTGCTTTTTATTATAATTGTTAAATATTGACATAAATAACTTTTTGTGCTTTGGAACCACAAGATTGGACTGGAAAGCAATTATATCTTAAGCGACTTGCAGTGCTAAATAGTGACTAGCAACTATTAGGAATCAATAGTAGATTAGCTCTGTCCCTCTCCACCCACTTACTTTAATCATCTTCTCACTAATTTCTTTATTAAATATCTGACATTATGAAGTGTTATGAAAGAATAATGGTACATAATGAAGTCTCCTTAAGATTTATTATGCACATCTGTATAGAGCAATGGAAATCTGATTTGCAAACTACAGTACATGAAGTACAGGTCATTAACTCTATAAACCAGATTTGTTAAAAACATACAGTATGCCAATCAAAGTTTTGATATACAGTCACCATGAGTCTTTTAATTGAATGACTTATGACTAACGTATTAAAAATACTAAGGAAAATTCCAAAAATGCATTCTTTGTTTAATATGATAAGTCCCTAACTGCAGACTATCATAAGCCTGATGATTCATTAACTGCTTATATCTATTTCTAAATATACATATATGTATATATGGAATTAACACAAAAGAATGTATTTCTTACATTTATAATTTGAGAGTTAAAGCTACAGTTTACACCATTACATTATATGATTATTCAGTTATTCATATTTAAAGGCATTAGGAACCGACTGTACTGTAATTGCATCAAGTAGTGTCCTCAAACCAAGGACAATGTGGTTTACTAGAACTCATTTTAGCTCATGGACCCAATAATATATAACAGTCATTGATTTTGCTCTATCTATTCCTCTTTGGTAATTTTTGCTGCCTCCCTGGTGAGAGTGCTTCTACTGAACACGGGACACTATCCTGGCTCTTTATTCAGCAGTAATGTTGACATTATGCCAACAACAATTATTGCTTTAATATTTATAATTGGAGTCTGCAAATAGATTGAGGAAACTACACTTTCCCTACTAAATGTTATTCAACTATCATATGTATTATCTGTTTCCCCCACCTCTTATATTGTTAGGTAATTTGGGAAGGACAACTTCATCTTTTCATGTCATTATTTGTTATTTGGTTGAATAATGTCCTGATTCCCTCAATGTACAGTTCTGTGTAATATGTAAATGCTTTAGAAAATAAAGTTTATAGAAATTCTAAAATAATCCAAAAGATATAATTCTATAACCTGTTACAATGTGTTCTAATTATGTGGCTGTCACAAACCATGCTAGAGAGCTCTGCCCCAGGCCCCTGCATCTTCCCATATGTCTGTGCCATCTCTGCTCGCTGAGCCATCGGCCTGCTGTTCCAGTGGTTTCTGATGCAGGGCCTCTGCTTGAGGATCGTCTGCAGCATCCCCACTGTTGCCTGAGTCCCTCTGCGGCAGATCCATATGCACATGGCACACCAGTATACACGTTTTCTGGAACATGGGTGCAGCCATCTTGGGCCAGGTCAGGTGATACTCGTGCATCCAGTCAGCAGCAGTCTCAAGTTGATTCAGCCAATCTGCTTCAGCCTGATGGTATAAAAGACCTTCCTGTAACACATGCTTGTTGCCAGTGCAACAATGTCCATGGCTGCAGCATGACCTATGTTCCTGAGCACCCGGTGTGAAATCTATGCTTCCCAGCACAACAAAGCATATACAAGTTCTTCAGTTCAATCCACAGTACCCCAGTCCCGAGTCAAATCCAAGTTCTTCAGTTCAATCCACAATACTCCAGTCCAGAGATCAATTTCATATTCATTCCAGTTCCAAGTCCACAGTTCCTTTTCCAAGATCAATGACTAATTATAGACTTTCCCCTACAGTCTTATTCAGCATCTTCTAGTTGCATTATCTCTGCCCAGAGGACTCTAATATTTCACCTTATATTACAATCTTCTTTTATTTCAACTGTATGAGCAGAAATTATATTAAACCGTTCAGTTTCAAACCATCTACTGATCAAGGTTTCTCTGACCAACACCCCAGTTCAGGTACACAACTCCAAGTTCCTCAGTCCAGGACAGTGGCATTGAGCATGGTAACTAACAAGAAACTGGATAAACAATTACTTTTTGCAACTCTTGCTTGTCTATTCTGGAATTCAAAGAAGATATAATGAAGTTTATTTGTGAAATTTCAAAAATGTATTAACAAACACATTCAAATACAGTATGATTGAATTAAGATAATTTAGTAGCAAGGATAATTTTGAAGTCAAGTCTCTTAGTTGGACAAGAGAGTAAGCACTAAATTTACTAAGATTCGTGTTGCTCCAAGATAGCATCTTGGGTGAAAAAATTGAATACTGTCAGACTCAGGGGTTTTTTCATTTAGGGGGTTTAATTCAGCAATGTTATTCCTGTAATATTGGCCATTTTTTACACTACAAATGAACACACCATCGACTCGAATCGGAAGTACTTTTCATTTACTTCAGCATAACACGGGAATTTACTATTATTCATTTTGTTCTATTTGGCCATTTTTGCAGGCAGGTTTTAAATTTGGAGGGAAAATGCATAGGGTTCCCCTATATTTAAAACCAGCACCAGACCCAAACTGACCATGGTGTAATGCCACAGCCAGGGGACCCTATCACTGGGTCACCCCAGCCAAATCATTACCACCTCAAGATGGGGACTCCCCCAAGTAGGGGTCCCTCCTCTCCTGACACCCCAGGCTTAGACTGAAGCCCAGTGCTCTTTCCCACACCCCAGGGCTGTGTGTACATTGGTAATAGCATTGAAAAATAGAGAAACTATTGTATTTTACAGTGGAACTACAGGTGCCAGCATGCCTTTCCTTTGGCACGTTTGGAAATACAAGTGCCAGCAGGTGGCCAGCACCTGTACCCCCACTGTAAAATAAATAGTTAAAAAAACACAGTACACACACATCGTCTGAAGTACAACTTTATTACATTCATCTACCTCACTCACACATACCTACTGCCAGTTGATCTGTCCACTTCTCCATGTAGAAATCCAATGGGAGTACCTGGAATAAACATACTATACTCACCTCTATCCTTGTGGTGCTCTCCATAGCATCCCTGACATTTTTCAAAACAAAAAGACCCGTTCCAAGCCTGAAAAGTATAGGTATGTGTTGCCACACATACCTATACCTCGTGGAATGATGATGGCAGTAATCTGAAATTTACATGGCCTGCTAGACAAACAGAGGCTGCTTTACATGTAATGCCCACTTATTGGCTGTAACACACGTTGGATCACTCTTAGACATACAGTAACTGGAGTCCATTGCAGATTAGAACTGGGCTCTTCCTGTCGCCCCTGGTTCCTGGTTTCACCTACAGTACTCAGACAATTTTTGTTTATGAATTTATATAAACCTTGAATGTAAAAACCAACAGTTATAAAGTCCGGCATTTTTCTAGTAGGGAACATTTAAGTAGTACCTATTATGTTGTAGATACAGCTTCTAAATGATACTGGTCAATCATCAACTTCCTTACATACAGTGTGGCTTATGCCAATGCTAATAAAATGAACAACACTAACAAAAATGGGGGTCATTTAGAAGTACACTAGATGAGTGTGTGCTTGTGGTGTACATTGCAAAAGATATACTGTACACAAGAGAGTGTCCTTACCCATGTCTATAAAGTCTGTGGCGTGTATAAGTGGAAAATGCAAATATTATACCAAACATATCATTTCCTGGTGGGAGAGCAGAGAAGGGCCTGGGACATTTAGATATAATTCTTATTTGCATCTACATTCCTGGCCTGCAGTTGTGAGAATCAATGTATTCTTAAATTAATGTTGTTATATTTATAAAGGGACATACGTGTTATTTTATGTGAATCATATTATATAGGGAATTATGCTCAATCTTTCTATTAACTGAACTGCTGTGGAATTTTAACTCTTCTATAGAAGTTATATGTGGACATTTAGAGGACATTTTAGAACCCTATTAAGGAAGATCACTGTCCATTAGTGATTAATATTAACCAACTCAGTGGACTTTGGGCCTGACTCAGAGATTTACACTAATGCAATCGCAACTGAGATTTAAATTAGGCTAATGCCTTTCAAAGCTTAGCCGAGCATATGGATGCCCACTGCTGCTGCCTTCCCATATCCATCCAATGATGATTAGTAGCATAAACATCCATAACATTGATGCATATTGGTCAGCCATATAGCCTCATGAAATGGTGTTTAAATAGTAAGACATGTTTACATTTTTGTATCCAGCCCCTCGCCGTTACCTTCCCCAAACGCTGACTACCTGTCACTCAACTTGCAAGTGAATCTCTGGGCAAGCGTAATCACAGTGCTATCGCTGTGCAGTTTGACTTTCGCACATGAGCAGTGGCTAACAATTGCTCAATCTTCATAACTATTGGCTTTGTGTAAATCTCGGAATCATTTTTCTTTGTTATTTTATATAAAATGTTTTTACAGTATGCGAGACATTTACCAATTTTTTCACAATGTATTGTCTCCAACATTGTGGTGTGTAAGTGCCCTCTATTCACATTGCTTTGGGTTGGTACTGTAAGTACTTACATTTAGCAGTTGTGTGCATTCTTGTATGTGAATTTGCAGCACAGGAGTGCTATAAACAAAATATATTATATTTAATATTGTCCCTCATATAGTTATATATTACTGTATACTAGCATATTGTTCCCAGAATATGCCAGATTGTCTCAGTCTCTGTTTTACCCAGCCCACCAATCTGTCTGGCCCTTCCCCTATCATGAACTCCACTGCTATGTCCCTCCCCTTGCTCCATCCCAACCCCAGGGCCGCAACTAGAAGGGGGCTAGGGAAGCATGTGCCCTAGGTGCCAAACTTGGAGGTGGAGGTGCTGAGTAGAGGCTGCTGAGGAGGGGCCCAGGCAGCTGGCTGTAAGGAGTTTGGAGCCACATGCTGGGACTGGCAGACAGTCACTCACTGCCCTTCAGAGACCCATTGCCACCATCATAAGCCAATGGTGCCGGTCACAAACCAATCAGAGCTTGCGGACCGGCAGCCAATCAGCAGTGACTGCCATTCCATGAGCTCTAATTAGCCCTTGACCGGCAGCATGTTAGAATGATGGTGGCACTGTGATTCTCAAGGGATGCAGATGGCTGTCTGCCAAGTGCCAATACAGAGGTGCATCTCCAAATCCTGGGGACAAGGCGAGAGGATTCAGGGAATGACGACATCATTATGTAAGGGGCATGAAGTTGACATAATGTATAAGGGGAATTACTGTGTGGTATAAGGTTTTATAAGGGGCATTATTGTGTCACAAAACCATGCACCCCTTTTGGGTGTGCACCCACCTTCGACCCACACAGAAAAATGTCCTCTTTGGTTTTTGGCCCTGCCAACCCCCTGCCTTGCTCCTCCCCTGCTCCCATACTTACCCCTTTACGGCTGCAGGTCTTTAATGGTAAGCCTTTTGACACCTATATAATGTAGAAGCCATTCAGGTATGCCTTTCATGTTCTCTTTGAAAACTGGGATCAGTGGTTCCCTCTCCACGTGCAGTATCTGGGTAGATGAAAAAACTACATGAAGAATTGACCCTTGATTTATCTTTACTCAGAGATTTCTATTGTTTATTTTATAGAAAGGGGCTCAACCCATAAACTCATAAATAAGTACAGTAATTGAAGATTACTAGAGAAAAAGTGTAAGTTTTACTATGTGGTGCAGTTCCGACTAAAATGATTTTTTATAAAGTAAAAAATGTATTCAATACAATTTAAATAAGTATACATTTATGGCCCTCTCAATTATTACTAGAATTTAATTTCATAATAATAAATGGCACTGTGCTATTATAAGTTATGAAATTGTTATGTAGAGACACATCAATCAAGACATATGTAAGTTCACATTTTTTACACTTTGATAAAGCCTCCTTTAGAAGCAAAAATAGAGGATTTCTGCATTTTCATCATTGATTGTCCAGTGCATCTCTGCTTATACAGCTAAGCCTCCCCATTGTGTCTTTATTACCTGCAAGACACTTACTGCAGCAGGCTCTGGTCATCATGTTCACCGGCAGTGGCAGCTAAAAGAGCACAGTGATATGAGCATGTTCTGCTAATTCAGTGATACACCTACACTTTCCACAATTGCAGCTTCTACAAACATTGGACCTGATTCAGAGCCGCTCGCTGATGGTGTGCGCTCGCTCTGAATGTGGGCATTTTTTTTTTTTCCTCCTGCCACTCACTAAGCTGTGGGAGGCCACCCACAGCTTGTGCGAGTGGCCAGGAGACTGTTGCGATAATTGCAACCAACGGGTTTGTGATGAGACCCTATGGTAGGGTCTAGCTGCCACAATACTGAGTGTATTCCCTGCTCTAATAGAGCAGGAAGAACACTACTGACATTACTAGTGATGTGAGTAACCCCTCCTAACAAATGCCAGGTGTTCTTAAGGCAATGCCTGCATTTGTCCGGCCACCCCCCCTATCCGCCCACAAAACAGGAAGAGCTGTCAATCAACATCGACAGACGCCCCGTCTTGTAGCGAGCCCTGTAGCGACTGAACTTCAGTCGCTCAGCATGGCTCATGCATGCGCACGCCGGACACGGCGCATGCGCAGGACATTAACATCGAGCTGCTAGTGGGTGCTGTGCGATCAAGAGCATCTCTGAATCAGGCCCATTGTTAATTCCAGCAAATTACAACAGCTGTACAATACCTGTAGATGTGCGGTCAGGTGAGGCAGGTTCAGAACATTTCCTGTCATACTTAGGTATACTCCAGAGTTTCGACTATAAACATAAGAAAAAATTTAAGAAAATATTATAAATATCTTCTTTGTATTATTCTAATCATTTTAATAGCAAAAACTCTGGAGTAAAAAGTGTATGGCAGGTGAGGCGCTGCCTCCCGTCTATGTTTTCTGCACATCCTGGATCAAAACACTCCAAATTCCCAGCACTATGTACTGCTGCACATTTGTATACTGTCCACATGAAGCCTCAGGTTCATATATATATATCTGTAAATCTGGCTCAATTTACCTCACCGCACGTTATTGTGTGTAACCTGGGATAAGCAGCCCGCGATTGACCTTGTCACTCACCTCAATTCACAGTGGTCGCTCTGAAAATTCTATGTAAGCGCATTTTGGATACATTACTGTATTTCACAAGCAGTATCAACTCTAATCCAGCTCATCCAATTGGTTTGTTATGGGACTACTTTAATTCATGCCGGAATCACACTGGTAATGGAACTTCTCATACAAGTTGTAGACAATTCAGGTAAAAATTGCAACATTTTATAGGATCTTTTTATATTCTGTTTGGGCTGTATTTTAATTGGGGCAGTAACCTCATTCAATGAGCAGAAACTTAATCCCATCTACCTCACAATTAGATGTGTTCAGTATTTATTGGGAGTCAATATGTATATGGTTATTATACCATTGTGTTTTGTTCAATTATATATTTATTGTGAGTTATTAAATGTTTTTAAACTTCACATGTGTCTTGATTGTTGTGTCTCTACCATGACAAATTTAAAATTTATATTAGCACATTAGCAAAATGTATTATTATGTTTTTGGATTTGTAGTGAGCATCCACAGACTCACATTGAGACACTGCTGCTTTTATTTATTTTTTCATTTTTGTATTATCATATTATATTATTGGGTAACAATATTTATTTTCAGTTTTTAAGCACCTTCACCTGCATTAGCACCTAAAAAACTCTAGAATATTATTTCAACATTTTAAAGATGGAACTGCTTCCAAAAATAGTAATCTCTCCTCATGCCACCATTTAATATAAAATTACAAAAAGAAAATAAAATCTGAACAACATGATACAACAAGCCTCAAATAAATACAAAGTGTACATATAGGTGTGAAGGTAGGTGGAAAGTGTAATCACCTGTCATAAGGAAGGTGCTATAGTGTACGGAGAAATATGTGAGTAATAAATATAAAGAAAAATATTATAGGTGCATTATAAATGGCACAACTACCCTCAAATGTACTTAACATCTATGCAAAAATTCTAGATAATAGAAGATACTATCTGGGGAACTATATATTTCATATGTAACATTTCATAGTGGAGTGAATCCAATGTTTTTCATACCTCATGAATACAGTAATTTCTGTACAAATAATGCAATGCAAATAATATTAGTCAGAATCAGAGAAACTATTTATAACATTCAGGGGTGCTGCATGCCACATCAAGCCAGGTTGGAAGGGGGCATGGTCTAATTGCGGGTGGTGTTGCCAATCCTCCCATAGAATAAAATAAAGAAAATAAATACATTTTTGCAGCGCCGGAATCAGCATGATTGCCCCCCCCCACAGGCAAAGGAGACTGCTGTGGCTGCTGTGAAGGAAGAGGATTGTGGGGTGGAGCCTGACCCGGACCCCCACCAGACCCTTCCAGAAATCCCTGGTAATTAGTAAATGCCCCCCCCCCTCTCGGCACCCCTGAGAACATTTCACACTGGCATAGAGGCTGTATTGTAGAGACAAATTACATATCACAGGTAAAGAGATCATGGAAAAGAGATTAAAGAGATAATTAAAAAGAAATAATGGAAAAGTATTGATGAACTGTTAGAAATATATAGTAGCGGGATATTGATCTCTCCCTACTCACCATGCATCAAGCCCAAATCCTTGTTTACATCTCTCCTCCTAGTGCTCCCTAGTGCAGTCCCTGATTTCTTTGGGTTTTTGAGAGATCCACAATAGTTGCTCTCAAATAGTTTTTTTATTAGTATATTTGTTCTCTGGGCCATGCAATGTCTCAAAAAGTTCAATGTTTGGAGTTTTAAACTCTAATGGTGGTTTTGGGTTTCATAATTAAACCCTTATGTTAGAGATATCAATATTTCCTAGTTTGCGATTATCAACTTTGTCAAGCAAGGAGCATACAGCATAACCATAAACAATGATTGTCTGCATTGTGTATTACTCATTTACTGGGCAACATTGTTTAAGTTATTTTTGCTATAGCCTGTCCAGTTAGGTGTCCTGTTTTTAGTCAGTATAATTTAATTACCTAATTTAAAATACTACATAAGTATAGGGTGTATAACAGTATTTATACAGTATATGCCTTATACAGATTACTAGCAAGTTGGATGATAGAAAATAATATGAAAGAATATAAGTACATTGACAGCCTTCAGCACATGGTGATTAGATTTGTTGCTTTCTGCTGTCCTAGAAAATGTTACAGCTACAGCAGTGGTTAAATATGATTTATTCAAAATTAACTATTTTGTGTGATACTTTGTACCATGTGTTAAATGATTTTTTTACTATTTTGGAGCAAGTGATGGAATCACAAGAACATATAACCTTTGTCTTAGAGAGTACATATTAATCACTCTACTGGGACTCACCTGAGTCCAAGTTGGACCTCACTTAGCTTTTTAGATTATCCTAACTGCTGTCAGTGTAGTGTAAGTTGTATGTTTCCTAAGAGATGCGTGTCAGAGAAGGGCCCAAATAAAGAGACAAAGGCACTAGAATATCCTATACTCCCCCTGTAACCAGGTCCAAACCAAAGACAAGCCTGCACAATTACTGTATGTGTTTCCTTTAGCTAAAGATTAGATTCTCTATCATGGGTTTTGATACTAAGTTCTGGTTTACTGACACTAATCATAGTCTAGTTAGTCTGTGTATTTGCATATACAGATATGCCCAGCTGCATCCTTGTTCGTAAATCAGCGCCTCGCACCATGAGTGGTGCAAGACGGACTCCGGAAATTGGAGACATGCATTCGTGTCTCTATAGGTTTCAATGGAGATGCACTCCCGTGATCGGGGATGTACTATAGCATCACCATAGGTTTTAATGGATACGCACTTCCGCGATGGGGGATGCTCTATAGCATAGCGTGGCGCATAGCGCGATTCGTGGGTACATTTATGGTGCAATCAGCCACAATAAAATTTGGCGCATCTGTAGCAAGCAGCAGTGACTTGGAGAAGATTACTCAAATTAGATTTAAATATAGACTAACGGCCTGATTCAGAGATTGACGCAATGGGGATTTTTACACAGAATGAGCGATTATTTTACCATTGCGTATGCATATTAGCTGCACTGCGCACACGTAGCGATTGGTTTGCTATTACACATGCACAGAAAATACATTTGCAGAGTGAGTGACAGGTAACAGTGTTTGGGGGATGTAAGATGGGGTGGTATGAAAAACGCAGGTATGTCTGACCGTTTAAACGCTGTTACATGGGCGTGCATAAATTAGCCATTACTATCTCCTATGCAGCATGAGAGCTCTCTGCATGTCAGGAGAGATGCTGTATCTGAGCCAGGTCTGACCTGCTGCAAGGGCTACATGGCTGGTCAATGTGTGTCAATGTTATTGATATATACTGAGGTATGCAGTGTGGTATGCTGATGAGAAAGCAGCGGTGGGTGTCCCTATGCTCGGGTAAACTTTAGAAATGTTAGCATAATTTTGAATCTGCGTCCAGTGCGAAATATCAGCTGCGATTGCTTTAGCGTCCATTTCTGAATCAGGAGCTAAATTTAATACATTGTCTCAAGGTTACTTTAACTAATTGGAAGTTCAACAACCACATAGCATCTGGAGTGTTACAAACTACTGATGATTTAAATAAGAAGCTCGGCTTTAAATAAAAAAAATACCTTCACTATACCATGGTAAACTGTGTATGATATTATTGGTGATTTGGCAAAAAAGAGAGTAGCATTCAAATCTAATGGGAATTGTTCAACTACCATAATAATCTTATATATTGTCATACAGTATGTATTTAGATTATATGATATTTATTGATATTCACATAGCATACCCAAGAAAGTACACATTGTTGTTTATAAAAGGTATTAGGCAAACATATTTTTGCATGTTTTAAATAGATACCTGTTTATTAACCAGAATGTTCTTACAAATTGTTCTGACAAATAGACAATATTACTAATATCTATTAATTGACTACAGTGTTGCCACAATTTTAAAATATTATAACATACAGTATACTAAAAATTAGATCATTGTCACTTCTAAAGCTGCCCATCCATTAGAAGACAGGCAAAAGGCTGCACAATTATGACATTGTAATCATTCAGTCATTTGTCAGTCCGTGATGAGCCTGCACTGATTGAGCAGTCATTCAGTGTAGGCTCATCAATCATCTGCAAACATGCTGAACCTGACTTTATAGTCAGGTTGTCCAGCATGTTTGCCTGATGATAGATGTCTAAACGACCATCGGGAGCACGCATCGCTGGTCGTTTTAGACATTTTTGCAAATGATTTGCAAATGATTTATGGATGATTGAACAATAATGATATTGCTCAATCACTCAACTTAATCGTCTAGTGGAAGGGCACCTTTATAAGTAAAAATCTTTTTCAGATTAAATTATACAGTTTTAAGAGTAAGAAGATATAACATGACACACAAGGTTAAGGTAATTTTTACCTTTACTATTCAGTTACAGAAACTAAAGCAGGTTATTTTGTCATCTACTGTGTCTGTGGTTGTGTATGTGCTGTGTGTGAAATAATAGTTACAGTACTTCACATTATTTTTAAAACATTTAACCCCCCCGCCCCAATGCATAAAACACAGCTTAAATTTAAAACAAAAATTAACTAGTAATGTTCTCCACACAAAACATTTTGTTGTCACTAACATATTAAAAAAATTAACCCATTTCAAAGCAAACTGAGATTAGTTATACTGCTTTTATACCAAAATTTTGGGTCTGACACAGAGGTTGGAAAAGGGTATTAATCTGGATCATACCTGGAATTTCCCCGATGCCATCCAAGGAAATTCCTGATTTGGCGGCGTTCACACCGGAGCCAGGTCTGCTTTTCCAGCGTTGAAGTGGATGCTTGGAGATGACGTCATCTCCAAGCACCACTGAAGCCAGCCAACTGGCACGAACCAGGTCACCGTGACATGGATCTCTCTGTTTACACTGCAGGGTTTCATGGGTTATTCCCATGTTAAACTCTGCAAGTTACACGAGTTGGATTTCCAGGTTACTCCAAACAGGAATCTAACCCTGTCCTCTTTTACACTAAGGAGCTACCAGGGTTAACCCTGCAATAACCAGGGTTTTAACTCTGGTGTAAAAGGGGTATAACTGATTAAACAATCTTAATTGCCTTTTAGACTACATATTATCTGACACTAAAATAATTCTGCAGAACTGATTTGATAACTTTACTAAAAATTGACTAAAGATTTTTTTTGGAAATGTAGTTAAGACATACCTTATCCTGGCTGCAGCAGATGTGCAATAATGATTTCTCATAATTTAAAGAGCCTTTAAAATAAAGATATATACAATAGTGTGTTATTCCCTATTTTATATGTCTCAAATGTACAATTACATAAATATTCTACAAAAACATAAAAGCAGCTCCCTTGCGTTCAGATTTACCAGGGGACGCTCTTCCTGAGAGATTTTTTTAAGTTGCTTTTCATGCTCAATTTATTATGACTCTTAGTTTTAACCTTCATACTTAATAAAGTTCTAAACGAAAAAAGTGAGTCTGGAAATTCTCATGCCAAAGCCAAGTACTCAGTAATAAGCCATTTATTTGCCATTCTTTGGAAGAGTGGCACTTACAGTAGTAGTATCATAGTTCTTGGCATTGTATTCCTGGAGCTTCATAACATGTTTATTGCAAAAGTCATTTTGCATGAACTTTTTCTGCAAATTAACTTCTTTGATTGAGCTTTTATTACATTTGTCAATTAAGTGCATTGAATAAGTGTTAATTCAAGGGATGTGTCCTGGCTGGTGATCGGAGCAGATGTGCATCATCAAAGCTCCTCCAGCCTATGATCTCTGAGGGCACTATCAGGTGCACGATCAGGAATCCTTGCTGCCTCTCCATTGTCACTTCCTCTCTTGTAGTCCCTTCTGGGGCTGGATGGGTAGCAGGTCCTTGGGATCATGGTTTAGCTGGATCCACAGGACAGAAGCCACCTTGCAGGAGTCTGCCTATATGGTGCTTTTCAGTCTTCACCATCTGTGAAGGAGCTTTGCACAGCTCTGGCTCTTAGACTGGAAGAGAAAAGTAGACATGAGGCTGGTGGGACACAAACGCTTTTACTAGTAGTGCCTCTTTTTTTGCACACTGCTCCTGAACTGTGGCTTGTACTTCTCCTCTCATTACTCCATTTGACCCAGATGCCTCTTCTGTGACTCCTCCACTATCCTCTAACACTGTCTCTGATCCCTGATGAATTCACCAGCAGTGTGTGGACATAGTTTCTAGAGGGACCCATTATGGCACAAACTGTTTGGTGGTGCCTATGCCACAGTTTAATGTGCACACCATCATCATGATGGTGACCGATAAGCCATGGAGAGGGGATGTGACCAGTGATGGTCTTGACCTTAGTACACTCCATCCTTCACCCAACTTTCTTGTGTATAGCCTACTGGCCTCTTGGTCACTTCTACCAACCTTTTCATGGGTAAAAATAGAAAGAAAGCTCCCAAGAAGGATCCTGTCTGCCCCACTGACACTACTTCCCATTCTGGTATGTGGCAGTTCCTTCAGATATACACTTTCCGGGGACAGTCCTTTATCACCTTCTCTATAACATTCCATATAATTTTATTTGCTTTCTCAGATTGAGAATCATCTTCAACCAGGCAAGGCCACAAAGGAGGGTGGAATCATCAAAGTCTTGCAGATTATGTTGTCAGTGACAACCAAACAAGACTTTGAGCTGCTGGAAAACAGGTTTACAAACATAATCCATAGAGATTATAAAATATCCAATTCAAGGTGAGTATACTATACAATGTGTATGATCATGAATTAGGTTAATTGATCTATACCATGGAGGCTTGTCATATTAATTTCCCCATTTACAATATATGACATGTGGGAGGAAGTGACAACCTTATTGTAAAGATCAGCATTGCATTCTGTAACCACCATAGGCAAATGGTGAAAATTGAGTCCAATGCCAAAAACTCACTCCTGAAGGGTGAGTGCACATCTATCTCTCACAAATAATAAGATATTGTATTTTTACAGTTTTACACTATATGTTGTTCTTTCTTCACATATTTTTGAGAAAAAACACCAGAAAGAAAAGGACTTTTATTATATCAAAGAAAGCGTCGGAACCAACTTTTGAAACCAAGTATTCTCTATAAGGAGCCCTGTTGAAAGCTCCTGCTGTTCCTGGCTGCAATTCTGGGTCTATTATTAGACCTCACAGGGAATGTAGTGCCAGTCACTTACAATTGTATCATATAATCCACAGGGAAATAACTTCCTTCCAAACTTATGAGACCTATCTGTGTGCCCGGTTGCCCTCCCTTGAAGAGTTTACTGATAAACTGGCCCCTTTAATTCTATAAATGAAGCTATAATACATCAGATGACAAAATGTAAACATATTCAGGGTAGGCTCAATAATTTTGATAAGAGAAAAGAGAAATAACCTTTGGATTAAAAACAATTCTGAGGACATTCTGACACAGGGCCTCAAAGACTTCCTTGCCAGAATTTTTAATGAAATTTCAGAAAAAGATCCAAACTCCTCTGTAATGTTTGACATAGCACACCGGGCTCTCCGATGTTTAACATCCAAATTATTACATTCTGAAAGGGGACCTTCATCATACTGTATGGTCCACCATCTCTACGACATTTATATTGATGGACAGATGAATAAAATCTTCCAGGATCTCTCATGGGTCTTGCAGCCCCTTACTCCGGCATTGGGCAAATCAAGCATTAAATACAGATGGGTCACACATAATGACAAAATTACTATGCTTAAGGAGCCAGCCTTCTGTTCTTATCTGGGCATTCCTACAGTGGCCTTTCCAGATTTCCATGATCCTATATTAAGCTCCATCCCACCCTTCCATACTAAAGGTAAGAACAGCTGGCAGCTTGTGGACTAGTGCTCTCACCTTACTAGAGACCCCATGACATTTGTAAGAGTTGTGCCACTCTGAAAAGACTTGTCACTGTTAACTGACTCTTTTCCCGAGGCTTGGTGACTCTGATGGTCTGATTGAACATCTTTTGCTCTATGTTACTTCACTTGGCTGTGTTTCACTGCAGAACTCCTGCTAACTACCTCATATATACCAGGGGTGCCTTGTGAGTGCAGTATGCTGTTGGGAGCCATGATACACTGCTAACTATGAGACTCTTTATTACACTTTTTTCTGTTTCTTTTTGTTTTTGCTCTAGTAACCTTTATCTTTTTAGGCCACAATTCATAAATGCCTTTTTGTGCACTGCAATCACATTACTTCTTAGTCTATTGTACCTGCTGGTCTACTGCCATACCTTTATACTGTGAATGTACCTGTTTTTAGCTTTTTTTCTAAATTTTTCTAGTTGTTCAAAGGTTGTTGCTGTCACCGACTCCCTGTGACCCAAGAACCACCCATGTTTTTCCTTGACCCTTGCTGTGCTCCTCATGCCTGGTCCTCCAACAGGTGGTTGTTTCTTACTTCTACATATATTTGCTTTTTCATTGCGTTAAATATATTTATTGTCTCTTATCTCCTCATCCCTCCAGGTATACTTCCTTACCTTAGCCCCAACCTAGTACTGTTTACTAGGCTGGGGATAGGGTTGCTAGTGCAGGAGCAACAAATATTGATATAGTCTCCATTAACAACAAGGGTATGAATATCCTAGAAAAGTGCTTAATAGCTATTTTCAGGTCTGTTTGCATCAAAGGTGGATGTTGCCTTTATTAAAGAAATGCACATTAAATGTTGTGCTGCCGCCCCTCCACTTAAAGGACCTAATTCAGAGATGTATGCAAACCCAATGATTCACATACAACTCAGATTGTGGGGTACATCTCCACATGTGCAAGACCTGCTCTTTGCTTGTGCATGACAGGTACTGTCATGCATGCACGGCTCCCTGAGCTACAGCATGATTAAAAGGCTGCAGTAGTTCGGAGATGGGTGGGGTAGTACCGGCCTCTTTTCTGGAAAAAGAAAGTGTCAAGGCCCGAGTCTGCAACTTCTAATGCAGACTTCCTGGCCACAGCTACGGAGTTAACAGGGCCAATTTGAGTAACCTCAGGGTTGCTCAGATGGCCGATGGTCTCAAAGATGATCCAATGCTGCGGTGATGCCAGCAGGAGGTGTATTTTTAATTAGATGCCTCCTGCAGCATAAGCATATAAGTTATACGATATTGCACAGCCACTTCCCTGCCACTGTGCAAAACCATACAACTTTGAATCAAGCCCAAAACACTGCAATTTACCTACAACACTTTTCAGCAATAAAAGCAATGTTAGGAGTTGTTTTTTTGTATTCCAGATGATTTCCTTATCAATATATAGAAAAGTTTAGGTAGTGGAAAATGGGACAATTCCTGTCAAATGTAAACTATATGGCCAAATGTAAACATTTATTCATCTTTATGTTTTCAATTAGAACCAGCTAGCTTTTCTTGCCAGAGCATTAGATCAAGTGGACTAAAGGCCCCCATACATCAGAAATGGATTGCTGCATTCCTATTGGAAATGCCGATCCATTGGTCATGAAATCGAAGTACCATGATCCGTCACAGGATCTGTGAAATTCTAAATGTCTAATTTTACAGATTTGCCAATTACAATATTTTTTTGATCATGGTCAAAAAACATGTCCAACATGTTGGATTTCACCGATGTTCTGACCCAGCATCTCTGGATCGTGGCATTGATCTGTCAGTGATGTATGGGGGCCTTTACTCACCAAAAAAACACTCATAGCTGGGTGTATTTAAACTGGACCATCCAGTTGGAGTTGGAAATTTCTGGGAACTCTACCAGATACTCTTCAAAATTTGCTCTCTCAGGTAAGGTGCACCTTGCATGAACACCAGCTGGCTGACACATGAAGACTCTTGAACCTGGAGAGCAGGGATTACACATTCTATTCCAACCCCCACAACATCTATTCTAGATTGAAATACTTAATACCACATGGTTTTCAACATCTGATAAAGCAGCTTCTTTTGGCCTCTCTCTATGGCACATTCACACTCTCATCACCCTGACACTACTGACCTCCTAACCCTGCACCAAACAATGTATGTGGCAACTTAATTAGCATCTTCTTAAGCAGGCCATCCACTATACAATTTGCTGTCAGATATCTGTCCAATCTGGCTGGTTGGAAGGAAAAACTGGTAATGTATGGGAGCAAATGACAATCGTCCATTTGCTCACAAACACTAGAAAATAGCCAAAATTGGGTTTTCAGACAAATTGGTTAAAACACACAAATGTAACCAATTTGAACATTTTTTTGGCCTTTTTTCAGTGCTTAAAACTATATGATTGACTGTCATTTGCTCCCATACATTACCAAGTTTTCATTCTAACTAGCCAGATTGGACAGATATCTGACAGAAAATTGTATAGTGGATGGCCAGCTTTACTGATTCTTATTGTAAATCCCAGTTTGATGAAGCAATCAGTGAGTATTTTGTTCATAGTAAGACCCCTGTGTTGTCCAAAGTCATGGTGTGGGAAGCTCATAAGCTTGTACATCATGCAAAGCTTAACCAGTTGAGTTCAGCATTAAAAAAGGTGAAGGAAGGTCAGAAACATCTCATTCTGCAAAAGTTTAGGACTATAGAAATGTCAGATATGACCTCCATATCTCATACTCAAGTTACTAACCAAAACTCTATAAGCTCAGAGAGCCACTTAGTAGATCCACATCATTAAACACCCAATGGACAATGAACGCACAATCACTCAAGATATTTCAGATACATTCTACTACTACTACTACACTAAATTGTACAATTCCTAAGTCTCCCAATAAGACAGCATCCTTAGGGGATCTCACAGCTCAGTACCTGAGGGACTCAGATTTCTCTAATACTGTGACAGATGACAAGCTTTGGCTTGATGCCTTTTTCTCCTGCAGTCCTGGAGGAGCCCCTAAATTGAACTTCCTCTGAAAAAAAAAGCATAGGCCCAGATGGCTTTAGGTTTAAAAATAAATGTCAAAGACGTCCACCAGTATCCCTGATGTAAGGTGCAAATCTGCTAAAGACAGAACACCATAATATGAATATCTTGCTTACCACACAGCCACCGCTGATAGAAATTACTCAAAGAGGCCACCAGTTCTCTATTTAACTAACAATTGTGCAGCCTCAGCAACAAGGTTCCCACTCATAGAAACATAGAATTTGACGGCAGATAAGAACCACTTGGCCCATCTAGTCTGCCCCATTTTTAAACATATTATTACCTCAACCCTTATTGATCGTTACTTCTTCTGAAGGATATCCTTATGTCTATCCCATGCATGTTTAAATTGCTCTACTGTCTTAGCCTCTACCACCTCTGATGGGAAGCTATTCCACTTGTCCACTACCCTTTCTGTGAAGTAATTTTTCCTCAAATTTCCCCTGAACCTACCACCCTGCAGTTTTAGAACATGTCCTCTTGTTCTAATACTTCTCTTTCTTTGAAGAATGTCTCCTTCCTTTACCTTGTTAAAACCCTTTATATATTTGAACATTTCTATCATGTCCCCCCTATCCCTTCTCTGCTCCAAACTATACATATTATGATCTTTTAGTCTTTCCTGGTACATTTTGTGGTGTAGACCTTGCACCATTTTAGTTGCCCTTCTTTGTACAGTCTCTAATGTATTAATATCCTTCTGGAGATATGGCCTCCAGAATTGAACACAGTATTCGAGATGAGGACGTACCAATGACCTATACAGTGGTATTATCACTTCTTTTTTTCTGCTACTGATTCCTCTCCCTATGCAACCAAGCATCTGACTTGCCTTCCTCATTGCCTTGTTACAATATTTGCTTGCCTTTAAGTCACCTGAAATAGTGACTCCTAGATCCCTTTCCTCTTCAGTACTTTCCAGTATAGTGCCATTAATACTATATTTAGCCTTTGGATTTTTGAGACCCAAGTGCATGATCTTGCATTTTTTGGCATTAAACTGTAGTTGCCACATTCTTGACCATTCCTCTAGTCTACCTAGATCATCAATAATTTGTTTTATTCCTCCTGGTGTGTCTACCCTGTTGCATACCTTTGTGTCATCTGCAAAAAGTCATAGTTTCCCTTCAATTTGCAATGTCACAAATAAAGATATTAAAAAGCACTGGTCCAAGTACAGATCCCTGAGGTACTCCACTGGTAACATTTCCCTCTGGAGACTGCACTCTGTTTACTACAACTCTCTGTTTCCTATCCTGCAGCCATGATCTTATCCATTCAACTATCTTTGTATCCAGTCCCATGCTTTCCAGTTTATTTAACAGTCTGCGATGTGGAACAGTGTCAAAAGCCTTACTAAAGTCTAGATAAGCTATATCTATGGCCCCCCCTTTATCTATTTCCTTAGTCACCCAGTCCAAAAAGTCATCAAGATTTGTTTGACATGATTTCCCCCAGTAAATCCATGCTGATTGGGATCCTGTAAATTGTTGGATTTGAGATAATCTATGACTTTTTCTTTTAAGAGTGTTTCCATCAATTTCCCTACTACTGACGTAAGGCTCACTGGTTTGTAGTCACTGGTCGGTAGTCACTGGTCAGTAGTCACTGGTCGTTAGTTGCTTGCCTCTTCCTTGCTTCCACTTTTGTGCAGTGGGACAACATTTGCTCTTTCCCAGTCCTCTGGAATTACTCCAGTAGCTAGTGACTGGTTGAATAATTCTGCTAATGGTGTTACCAGCACCCCTTTAAACTCGTTTAGTATCCTCGGATGTATCCCATCTGACCCCATTGATTTATCCACTTTCAGTTTTGAGAGTTCTGATATGATCTTCCTGACCTGGTGGTCTGTAGATCACCCCAATACGAAGAATCACTTTCTCCCCTGTTCCTATAGTTACCCAAAGGGACTCGTTTTTTTCTTCAATAATATGTATTAACGAAGTATTTATGCTTTCCTTGATCTACATTGCTACTCATACTCCTATTCTTCCCATTCTGTCCTTTCTTAATAAAGTATATCCTGGTATAGCTATGTCCCAGTCATGATTTTCATTGCACCATGAATCCATAATAGCCACAATTCCCAGATCATCCCTTGTCATTATTGCAATTAATTTGAGGATTTTATTTCCTAAGCTCCTAGCATTTGCACACATTGCTCTTAGACTTGTTGGCTTATTTCTCCTGTTCCTAGATATGTTCGTGTTCATCTCTCTGCCTATGTTTATTTGGTTTTGTTCTGAATCATCTTCTGTTGCTGTGGATATGCTTCCTTTTCCATTTGCCAGCAGAAATAATACCTCTTTATTGGGGGAGCAGATTTCTTTTTTCATGTTTGGTTCACTGTCCCCCTCTTCTAGTTTAAATAGTTCTTGGTGAAGCCTTCAAACTGTTCACTAGTATTCTTGTTCCATTTGAAGATGGGTGCAAGCCATCATATTTGTATGAGCTTCTATCTTGCCAGATGGCATGGCTATGGACTGTCAGTCCAAATCCCTCCTCATAACACCACTTCTGTAGCCAAACATTGAAGTTTCTGATGCAATGAATTCTATCTTCCGCTCTGTGTACTGGTAATACTTCTGAAAAAGTTACAGTGGTTGCCTCCTGCTTTAGAGCACTCCCTAACTTCCTGAATTAATCTTTTACTGCCATGACTTCAGCATTGGCCAGTTCATTTGTCCCTAGGTGGACAATGACATCCACCTCTCCATCTTTTCTTGCTGCCTTCACAATTCTCAGCATGCGCTCTTTATCCCTTGGAGCTGTGGCTCCAGGTAAACACCTTACTTGTCTCTCTACTTCAGCAGTGTTTCCCATGTGTACTCCTCTAATAATGGAATCTCCCAAGAGAAGTGTAGTCCTTTTTGAAGATGTAATTTTCCTGTTGCTATTCCTTTTTTCTATAGACAGTGGAAGACCTCATATCTTCCTGTTCTGTATTGCCTGAATTAGCTGTACCTTCCAGCCCTGAAAAAGCAGCATATGAGTTTTGCAGTGTCACAGCTTGTGGGAGGTGTCTGTGTCCCTCTGGAAATCTCTGCCTTTCAGAGCCCACAGTAGTCCAGGAAGTATGTCTTTGGGGGGCTCTCTGAGGCAGTGGTTTCTTCAAGGATACAGACATCCTACATATCTCTGCATGAAGTTTTGCTATCTCCTCCTGCAGCAGAGAAAATTGCTTACAGATTGGACAGCAGCTGAGTCTCCAGCATTCCTCCTGTAAAACAAATGCATTACATCCCCTGCACTGCACTAGGCCAAACATTGTCTCAGATGTAAGTTGTATTGAAAATATACGTTACTGTTTGTGTAATCTAACTCACCTGCTTCTGTTTCAAACTCACAATTCACTTAAGAATGCAAGCTTCTCTCAATGAGCAAGCTCTAATGAGTGTGAACACTGTTTATATAGTCTCTATATAGTCTGTTATCTGTTGCCTGACTCCTACTTCTAGCAATTATCAACAGTAATCGCATAACCTCTATTCCAATTGCACAGGCTCAGCATTTTAGATGACCACACAGATTGCAGCGACCGCCCCATGCTTCTGCAATTCACACACTTATAACATTACCTCTATCCCAATTGTTCAGGCTCAGCATCACAGATGACCACAAAGTTTGCTGAGACCACCGCTTGCTTCTAGCAATTAACAATAGATGTAGCGTCACCTCTATCCCAATTGTGCAGGCTCAGTGTCACGATTCCAAATGGTTTCCATAGGCCAAATGTAATAGGGTGAGAGTTTAGAAAAGTGAGAGTTTCTGACACTTTTTAAACTTTGCCAATGTAATAGAGTCAAAAAACAAAGTAACAGAGCGAACTTGCATGTTTTTTAGACTTAAACTCTCACAATTTAAAATCTCATTCAGATGTTTTCCAATTTTGAAGATAAAACTCAACCAATGTGAGAGTTTACAGCTAAACTCTCACATTTTCTAAACTCTCACCCTATTACATTTGGCCCCATGTGTGCGTCTGCATGAAGTACTCAAAATGAGGTTAATACTGCTGTCAGATGTAATAAAATAATGATTTATTTAGCAATAAGGGTTACTCAGGAATGCAGAAAAAGTCAGGTTTGAACAGAACAGTACTGAAGTAATGCAGATGGACAATCACTGGAAATGGACAGAATTCTGTTTGCTGATGCAGATAAACAGTTACAGAGTTCTGAATGGGGATAATAACAGGCAGTCTATGAAAACAGGTACTGTTTACTGGCTGGACATAATGGAACCAGACTGGATACACACAACACAAAATAATTAAATGCAAAAAGTCCAAGGTAGCAATGCACTGCTTAAATAGGTACTGATGGTGTGAGGAAAACGTGGTAAATGCTGATAACAACAAAGTCCCGAGTACCTGATATGTAGTGATCAACAAGTCCTGGAAAGCTGGTGAAATGTAATACTGATGATGTATGATAATGTCCCAGGTAACTTACAGAAGGAAGCACAAAGAAACATGGTTACAGTGAGCCAGGTTCCAAAGTAGTAAACATGCAGAAAATATCTGGGAACTGATAACCTGGAGCACAGTCCCGGTGGTAGACCTGATGACCTGGCACTGATTGCTCAGATCTGTAGATATAAATAGCCAGTTCCCAGGTGCAACCCACAGCTGCCTGATTAGGTAATCAGGCTGCAATCATAGACTAGCCAGGGTTGAATGTGCTAGACAGGCCTCAGGCAGAGAGCGACACCAGAGGCAAGGAGGTGGCACTGCACAGATTGTGACACACAGATGACCACATAGTTTGCTTAGACCACCTCCTGCTTCTAGAAATTAACAATAGATGTAGTGTCACCCTTATTATTTCAATCTGGCTTAATTACTTTTACTCTCACTGGTCTCACTCTGGCCCAAACATGATATCCCAATCTGGTTGGCTGCTGCTATTTCCAGTTCTACTTCGATTCAAGCCTGTGGTCCCACTCCAGCTGGCTACTGCTATTCTTATCAGTCGCACTCTTGTCCAAGCCTGTGGTCCCACTCCATCTAGGTGCTACTTTCACTGTTCCCACTCTGGTCCTTGCCTATGGTCCCACTCAGGATGGCTGCTTCTCACCGGTCCTACTCCAGTCCAAGCCTGCAGTCCCACTCTGGCTGGCAGCTATTTTAACTGGTCCCACTCCGGTCCAAGCCTGTGGTTATACTCTGGCTGGTTGCTGCTCTCTACAGTTGCTCACCAGTCTAAGTCTGCAGTCCCATTCTGGTTGGCTGCTGATATCACCAGTCCCATTGCAGTACAAGCTTGTGGTTACACTCTGGCTGGCGGCTAACCTCACTGGTTACACTCCAGCTACACTGCAATTACCTCCGGTCCCAGTTCATTTAAAGCCTCTGGTTCCACTCCAGCTATACTGCAGTTACCTCTGGTCCCAGTTCATTTGAAACCTTCAGTCCACTCCAGCTTCTTTGCAGTTACCTCCAGTCCTAGTCCAGTTCAAGTCTATGGTTCCACTCTGGATACTCTGCAGTTACCTCCGGTCCCAGTCAAGTTCAAGCCTGCCATACCACTATGTCTACTCAAATGCTACCTCCAATTACAGTTCAGTTCAAGCATGCAGTTCCACTACAGCTCCCTGTTACTCCCGCCGGTCCCATTCTGAGTCAAATCTCCAATTCCATTTTGAGTAACTGTAACCTACAGTTCTTTTATGGTTCATCTACAGTCCATGTATGCAACTTATTCTTCAATTTCAGCCTGCTTGTATTCTGAAGTATCCTGGGCATCTCAAAACTCTCCTAGTGCTTCCAGTGCCAAGTCTTGTGCAATAGTGACCTCATCTACTTGCAAGCTCTCTGAGTATATCACTCCTGCTCATTGCAGGTTAAAGTCAACTTTATCCTCACTGTACTTCAGTTTACTCCTGTCCTGCATTCTATAGCTTTTACTCAGCATTGCACCTCCTGACCTACAGTACTCTGGGATTCACTACTAACCATTCCATTGGTACCTCTATATATTGTAATTTTTGCCCTGTGGGTCCTCTCCTACAGTGCTGGGGTTCATGCTGAGTTTCTGCTACAGTGTTTATTCAGGTTGTTGCTGGGTGCTGAATCTAAGTTTCTCTTTGAGGATTTAGGCTCAAGTGACCCAGTTCTGACAATCTTTCTGCAGCATCTGTTAGCAGATTCCAGGCAGGCTACCAATTACCTGAATTACTCACTGTACTTTACCCTGAGTTTTCAAACACTGGTTTCAGCCCCTTATCCCTATGTTAAGGATAAAAAGTTGAGTTGCACTAAATTGGTTCTAGGGACAGGCTGGGAGCCTTGCAGATATTATTGACCTCTCTAAAGGCCCCTGCATTTACAACATGGGTTGTGTCCATGAGTATACATCTGATCCTACCACAACTGTTCTGCTACTGCCTGTCAGCAAAGTCCATGGGTCCTGACTCAGAATTAAAAACTATGTGCAGTTCTGCTTTGGTTCACATCTTCCCACCAAGGTTGGATCTCAGAAAGGGGCAAAATGTCATCTTTCACAGAAATCTTGGCATAGATGTGGATAATGTTTGTCCGTGAAAGATGATTTTTTTGCCTCTTTCTAAGATCTAATATTGGCGGGAAGATCCAAATCAAAACCGAGCCTCACATCTCTACTGAAAACCCAAAACATGGCACAGTTTATCAAACCAAGCACATCAGTAGCAGGTCAAAGGTATGGCGAATAGCCTTTGATAAAGCTGTGGGTTTTCCACAGCGAAACACGTCAGGGAGTGGTTGTACCAGTCTCCACCACCTACTTTTATTTGGAAGTGCTACTTGGAGGATCCCAGAAATGTGCTAAATCGGCTGTACCGGCTATTCACCATACCTTTGACCAGGGGACCAGGATTTATGCGGAAGTTTGCCAACACTGCTAATTAGGATCCCCCAATCTTATATGGACATTGGACTTGGTAATTATTTTGCTTGGAATACACAGCATTTGAGCATCGATATATGGGACTTTTTATTTGGTCCAAAAGCACTTATGGACTAGAGACTTATGGTGGATTGGATGACAATTTTATGAAATTAATGCATATGCATTTTAATTAATAAATATTAATGTGCTAGATTTATTTACAGCGCTCTATTCTTGTATTTCAGTGGACACAGGAATGAATTTCCGATGAGGACAGGGCATTAAAGAGAGCTCCGAAATATCGGAAATTCATTCCTGTGTCCATTGAATACTTTTTCAGAGTGCCGCCATTGTGGAATAAATATACTGTGTGTATATATATATATATATATATATATATATATACAAATATATATATGTTGGTAAATGTCAGTAAACCGGCACTCCACAAATAGCTTAAGTATACTTGCCCAGGTAAGTTAAAATCAGATTTTTACTGATACAAGATTAAAATCACTAGCATAAAGTATGTGTGATACATTGTGGTCCCACGATAAAAGCATAGGAGGTGGAATGATTTGGAGTACCTTTATTAAATTATTATCTGTAAAAATAAATGATTTGAAAAGACTTGTTTTGAACAGCGCTACAGTATATGAAAATCACTAGCAAAATGGTACATGATAATGTTGCCAGAACAGTGTAATTATAAAGATACAGTATGTCCATAAGAATTAGTGGTCTACAGTAAGATGGCGCCAGACATTTAAATAATAATTTTAGGGATTATTAAATAATGATTATATATTGTCTTATGAAGGTTGGTGCTTATAAAAGTGTACTGTAGTCTGAATGCACTCATATAAGTGAATAAAATGATGTACTGATTGTCATACTGTATGAATATAATATGGGCTCAGGTAATATAGAGACTCATTTATAGTATAGGGGTCTCCTTAAAAATGGTGTCCACAAAGTGAGGACATTTCCTTAATATTATGCATTCCAAGATTATCCTGCCATTGTTGGTATAATAAGTAGGACTTGAAAATTGGATATTTGAAATCATTTGACCTGATGTAACACTATAAAAGCACAGAGTTAGAAAGCCACACCCCACTGAGGAAGTCTGATTGGATGAAACACGTCTGGGCATGGTTAACAAGGACGTGAATGTGGTTACGCCATGGGTAGGAAGGTGTGTGGACAGACATCAGGGATTCCGGCTCAAGCCTTGTGATCGGACCATTCCGCCTCCTATGCTTTTACTGTGATAGAACAATGTATCACATATGGTTTATGCGAGTGGTTTTAATCTTGTTTCTGTAAAAATCTGAATTTTAACTATTGTGCAGCTTCTGCATTTTCTTTTAAATATACAGTATATATGTATATATATAAGAGAGAGAATATTTCAATTTAATGACTCTTTTTCAGAGAACTTGGATGCTACTTCGCTGTGACAGCATCTCATATACTATTTGGTCAACTCCCTTTAGTGCTGCCCGCATTCTATACATGCTTAGTATTACACTGGGAAGGCACCTGGGATACATTTTCTATATTGCTGACAAGTGCCATCTGCAATTTATTGCAGTGTTAAGATACTGTCATATATTTAGGAAACAAAGATACATGAAACAAAATCACAACAGCCTGTTTGCTTTGCAGCATTAGGTTGCAGGTGCTACTATGTCTGATAAATACACAGTAGCCTGTATGAACTGCAGCGCACTGGATTGCAGTTGTAGTTGCTAACAAGTGTGTAGTGTGTCTAACAAACACACATACACATTGAGAAGATGCCTGCAGCAAGTCATCCTTCCACCTACTCCCCATCTACCTAACACTACAACTATCTGTCCTGCTAATGGCATATTTTAAGACCAACTAAAGCCCACCACCCTCTCCCTACACTTACGGCCAGCTCTACCATTATGCAGCTTTAGGCAGCTGTCTAGGGCACCAGGATATGGTGGGCACCCTTGAGTCTGCCTATCAAGGAGGACTCAGAGATGCATCTTGTTGCACTTAATACAGGTGGTACTGTGAAACTTTTAAGATGCTACCTCCACACTTTCTCCTGAAGGCTGAAAAGTGGGTATTGGTGTGTGTGTGTGGGGGCAGTAGTTTAAAGTTTTGTCTAGAGTGATGAGAAACCTTTACCAGCCCTACTTACTCTCTGTGTGAAATGGCACCTGATCACAAGGAATGAACTATTATTTGCAATTCAAAACACATGCGATCTGAAGTTTCCAGAAAAATGACTTTTTTTTCTCATTCTGAGATCTGTGCTTGGAGGATAACCTCAGCTTGGGCTCAGGTTCTCTCTGAACTCCTAAATTAAACTATCCCTTTTTATTAAACATTAAATTGTAAATAATGTCAATAAAAAACTGTATGTATTAAACTATTTGTGTCCACATTAATATATAATATTTTAATTACAAATGCACCCTAGACAGCAATCTTATTATAATCATAATACCCTAGGAGGTTCCAGCACAGATAATATCCAGAGACCAGTTCAAGAATGATCATTCCCTAAAGCTAGTAAATATATCCTTAGATAATGATTAAGTTTTATACAATTACTTTTTGAATAAACATATGGATCCTATGGCACATTTTGCTCAAACGGTGGATGCACAGCTACAGTACCAATGACAGGATGACCTCTTTTAGATAGGAACATGGGACTTTCCATACTTTATGACTCTTGAATTCGTGCTAACATAACATTTTAGCCTGATGCCTGTTAAAACCCTGAGCTTGGAACAAATGTTGACCTTTATGTTAGTTTGACACAGGATTTGCTGTTAATGGATTTCTGTATTTAAAAGTATTTTTTCTTTAGCCAATAGATTCTTGGAGCAAGAGTTTTGGGGGAAAGTGGATAAAGGCCCTCATTCAGAGCCGCTCGCTATTTGCGGTCGTTCGTTTAATAAAAAGGGGTGGCTATTCAAATGAACCGTTCGCTCTTTGCGGTTTGTTCACGTGTATAAGTCTGAACGAGCGACCAAAACTTGCACTCAAAATTTTGATAAAATCGAGTACATCGAACAGCGTATGAACTGCTCGCTATTCTTGTGGTTGGTTTTTCCTACCACAGTTTTGCGAGCAGTTCTGACTATAAATCAACCAAGTGACGTGGTCAATGACGCTGCCATTTTAATTATGCACACCCATAAAACGCCCGCTTTGACATTTAAGCACGCCTGCGTTCTGATCTCCACTCCCCATTTTCAAGCACCTTCCCCTGTTACCACCCACATACACCTCAATCTGTCACTCAAATTTGCAGGCCCTCGCTATATAGCGAACAAACGATTTTCGGCTGCACTGACAGGTTCGCGCATGCATACTAAAAACCGTATGCATGCGCAGATGTGCGAACATCGCTCGGAACGAGCGTACTGCCGCTCACGAGCGGCTCTGAATGAGGGCCAAAGTCTATAGAAAGTCAGCTTTGCTTTAAAAGGGGCTTCTATCTATGTTCCTGATCATTTTCTACCCTCTATCTCTCTCTCCATTCCTTTTTTGGTTATTATTATATTTGGGGTGTCTACTCAGGTTCCAGTGTGGTTGGTGTGCACATTTGACAGATTAGAGGACATCTTATTTCAGTAGTTGTGTTGGGTTAGCTCCTCTTTATTTTTTGGTTTTGACTGAAAGGGAGTGCCCTTAGGTGCCATGGGAGGTTTCTGTCCTCTGTGAACTCACCTTAGGACACCTACATTACATTTTGACAAGTGTACAGTCACAGTCAAGCAACTGAACCTGGGGCAGAGTCACAACTCTTATAGATAGGTCAAACATTTACAGTATTTGAATGAGGGGTTGGACATCAGTATTTATGTGAATATCTTTGCTGCTGCCTTTGGATGGCTGTTCTTTTTTAGCCACCATATCTTTTTGTTATCACCAATAAATGGTGACCTTTTTATGCCAAATCATTGTATTCTGTTGTTATTTTAATGCTATGCACAATGTTTAAGATTCATTTGTAGTTCCAAAGTGCACATGGCTGCCACTGTATGCTGGAGATTGTGGCATGAAAATAGTGATATTGGCCTGAGAAGAAAAGTCAGCCACACTATTTAAGTCCACAAGAGAATGCAATAAAAAGGCAACATTTGAATTAAAACAAAATTATGGCCAAGCCCCTCATTTATTTTACCTATACCTAAATCCAAATTCAATGTATGTTCCTGGGAACAATTTAAAATACTGTAAAAACCGAAATAAAAATAAGAGATGCAAGTTGATCCTAGGAGTGCACCTATGTGCTTCTACGAGCATCTAGCCAGTCAGCTATAAATACTGTGTTTCTGTCTAATCTATAAGATGCTATTATGGAACTACATTCATTGGTATTGGCTGCCAGGGGAAACAGTATTTATGTTTTTAAGTCCACTAGACAACAAACTAATGATCCTGGCGCTTATCAAAAATAAATTTAAATTAGATAAATACAAAGATATTCCTAATTCATATAAAGCAGCAAGTCTTTAGACACTAGGATTTGTGAATGCCCATACACAAGCAATAATGAATTAATGTTTGACTGCGCTAATATGGCTCTTAATATGAGACAGCAGAATCCACCTATATACATAGAACAGTCATGGCTCCAAAGGTTAAAAATATATAAACATATTCTTTATTATATAAATAATTATGTATCAGATTTGATGAAGACAATTATCTCACAATTAACAATAAAATACCACTTTGTATTAAAACAATGTTACCCTAATGGGCATTAGTATCTAAGTTTGAGAAATCACTTGTGTGCTTGACACATTGAAATGTCCTGGACAATTTAAATCAAATAAGTAATTGACACCCAATAATGAATAAATCCAGTTAGAGTTCAGAATTGGTGTCCAAATGAAAGTGTCATGTGCAAACAATCTGGCCAGATATGTGTACTGCTGTAAATAGATTATACCGGTCCATAGCCGTATTGAGCTGTACAGCACTGAGGTGTCTCACTGTAATCAGCTTCCCTGGTGAGGTGAGCGGCTGCCGGAGCTGGGCTGACGTTACATCAGTAATCACCTAGTCTCCCTGTCCGTAGCCATATTGAGCTGTACAGCGCTGAGGTATCTTATTGAAGTAGGCTTCCCATGTAAGGTTAGCTGCTGTTGGAGCTGGGCTGACACACCTGGGAGATTATTAGTGCTATTATATACGATCTCAGGTATGACACACCTGGGAGCACTCATCAATTTGAGCTGATGATCCAATGAAACACTGGTCGTTGCTATAAAAGTCCAAACAAAATATGTGATAGTCACTCTTTGAGAAAGCTCCCATCTAAAGGGGTGAAACACGTCAAAGGACTCCCCCAAATCGCACGGCACCATTTGCATATGGACAGTTTATTCTGGATGCATCATCCCCAGAAACCACAAGCCGATTGCTGCTCCGCATAGTGGCATTATACGGAGGTTGCCACATACTGGTTGTAGTCCAGCGTTCACAGCAGGCCAGTGTCAGCCCAGCTTTGGCAGCAGCTAACCTTACCTGGGAAGCCGACTTCAGTTAGATACCTCAGCACTGTACAGCTCCATATGACTATGGACAGGTATAATCCATTTACAACAGTACACATATCTGGCCAGATTATTTGCACTTGACACTTTTGTTTGGACACCAATTCAGAACTCTAACTGGATTTATTCATTATTGGGTGCCAATGACTTATTTGATTTAAATTGTCCAGAACATTTCAATGTGTCAAGCACACAAGTGATTTCTCAAACTTAGATACTAATGCCCATTAGGGTAACTGTTAGGATTTGTGGTTCGCAAGTCATCTTGGTGGTAGTTCCCAGTCTTAGTGTTACTGGGATACTGCATCATGTCCTGTCCTTTTTCTGGCTTTTTGCAAGTATCTGGAAATCTTGTCTTGTCTGTGTCCATTCATGGCCTGTCATTCATGTCTGTCTGTGTGTTGTTTCATGTGTTCACTAATTAACTAGTTCTCCCTGCAGAGCTCAGGTGCACACATGCCTTTGATTAAGAAGTGCTCTCTCCAGGAATTGATTCTGATTGGAACCTGCTTCCTTTAAGTTTCAGCCAGCCTTTCACTTCACTGCCGGTTACATTGCCTGACATCCGGAGAGTGTTTGTTCTCAGAAGTCTGAATCCTTTGCCGGTCTTACCTTGTTCCACAGTTCCTGTATACTGAGATATTCTTCCAATATCCTGCACCTGTCTGCCTGTTTAGGATTAGCCTGTGGACTATACCCTGCTGCTGCCTGTGGACTTTCATTCCACAGTCCAGCCTAGCCATGTCAGTCTGCTTCCAGCCTGTGTTTCTGTCATGCCAGAGTTCATCTGTCTGCCATATTGCTCCAGACACACCTCAGCCTGCATCTCATCTTGGCTCTCAAGCTGCATCTTGACTGTCATAGCCACACCAAGTAGCATTCATCTAGCAGCCCCCATGCTGCCACTCTTGTCATAGTCTATTCTTGTCTAGTCTTGTCTTGATATCCTGCAGTATCGAGTACTGGTCATTCCTGCTGTGCTGCCTGCTTAGGTTGTCCTCTCGCTTCTTGTCTGATTACCCAGCTGCACCATTGTCCCTAGATATTCCTGAGACCTATCATCTGCCGCTGCTAGAGTATCCTGTCACTCACGTCAGTCCCTGTACTCATCATTTGCAGCCTCACTCCAGCTAGTACCAGCACAGAAAGCACTGCCACTCCTCAGCAGTCCTGCAGTCTCTCATTGGTTGTGTAAGCCTCTACTGCTGGAGGCGTAAATCCAGATGGCCACCTAAGTACCGGTGTGTAAATAAAGCACTAAGGGAACAGCGGGTGGCTGTTATTGGTGGAAGATCCTCTCCCTGGAACAATTTTATTGTTAATTGCGAGATAATTGTCTTCATCAAATCTGATACATAATTATTTATATAATAAAGAATTTGTTTATATATTTTTAACCTTTGGAGCCATGACTGTCTATGTATATAGGTCGATTCTGCTGTCTCACAATAAGAGCCATATTAGCACAGTCTAAGATAAATTCATTATTTAAGTCCACTAAAACCAAAATGTCCAAGTAGTTACAATCTTCCATGTTTCACTTGGAACATTAGTTCCACAATATTATTTAGACCTTTGGAGATAATGCTGTTACCCTCACACTGATCACACCAGAGATGCCAGGAAGAAACCCAATGATGGGGCTGGTTTGCCCAAGGTTTGTCTAAATGGGATGAAGCTAGAACAACTACAGTATGCTATGGGTCTATCTGCTATACATGTTGGAGGAGAGTGCTCTGTCTACTCAGTATTTTCCCATAGTAGAAAAACAGGAGAGATAAGGTGTGCTGGTGTCCCACCAGTTGTACCCTGAATAAAAAAATGGCAGCTACCACAGTGGACTCTGCATCCCACAATAAACAGTAAATGGAAAAAATCTAAACTGGAGCACTGTGTAAAATTCAATAAAATGTGATAGTACAATGAATACACTATGGACCTCATTCAGAGTCGGTCGTAGCGGCCGCACGGTCATACGCCACCGATGTTCGCTAAACTGCACATGCGTAAAGTTCGCAATGTGCGTGCGCAAACTAGCTGCTGTGATCAGAAATATATCTCTCCTTGATCACAGCCAGGTCGGTAGTTTGAGTGACAGATTGAGGTGTTTGTGGGTGGTAACAGTGGAAGGGGGAGTGGAGATCCGAATGCAGGCGTGCCTAATTATGCGAACAGCATTTTATGGGAGTGCATAATTAACAAAGTAGTGTCATGGCACACATGACATGGGTGGTTTGTACACTGACCTGATCATAGTGCTTAAGAGAGGGTATGGTCAACCTTAAGCTCTACGACCAGTTCTGATGGTTCCCGATGGTCTCGAATAATCCTTATATGCCCGGACATGACGTGTAATGTGTAGGAAAAGAGGGCATATTTTTTGTCTTACGGCCACATCCTCCCCTTGGTCGGCCAGCTAACGATCCGATCTTAAGGAAGCAACTTGCGAGGGCATCATTTGCATATCCGGCCCCTTTTCCCTTACGACCGTGCGGCTGCTGCGACCGACTCTGAATGAGGTCCTATATTCTTATAATAACATAGTAATACTTATCAGCTAAAACTGCTAATTACCAGATAATACAAGCCTGAGAATAATGCTGCTGGCAATGTCTAGCAAAATAATATATATATCAATCTTTAAAAGTCAGCACAGACATATAGATGAAGTTCATTCAGAAAAAAATATTATGATATCAAACAAGAGAATTTATTTGTATCAAAATTATAATACATAGTTTGAAGTGCTGATTTCTGGTCAGAAACTGTAAGTATACACAGCTATTTATACTTGTGGGAAAAGCGTGTAAGTGGAGGGATTTGTTCACCTGACAGGAGGTCCAATATTTACCTTTCCAGATGAAAATAAGTTCTCTGACTGTTTAGTATCACCTTGGGAATATTGAAGTTGGAAACAAGTTCCGTGACTGTTTATTTGTCCCACTCATATTGCTGCAATGAATTGTGGATAGCTACATATCCAATAGTGTAGCTGATTACAACTTCTATCCTAATAATAATACCACAGGATTTAATTATATCTTTGTGTGATATCATAATATTTTTTTCTGAATGTACTTCATCTACAGTATATGTCTGTGAAGACTTTTAGAGATTGATATATATTGTACGTTGCTAGATATTGCCAGCAACATTATTCTCAGGCTATTATTATCTGATAATTAGAAGTTTTAGCTGATAATTATAACTATGTTATTATAGGAATATAGTGTATTGATTGTACTAATAAAATTGTATTGAATTCTACATGGCACTCCACTTTTGATTTTTTCCCATAGTAACCAAAGTGCACTCACTAAGCATGCACTACCACCAAACCAATGCACTTATCACATGTATTTCTTCCTCAATAGGATGAGGACATGCCCATGAATGTCCTGTCTGTAACTGAGCTTTACCAACATGAAGATGTCATTGCTTACCAATATTTATTGAAATGGCATTCTTTATTTGCATGAAGATAACAGAAAACATACATAAGACATGTCATTCAAGTATACTATGTTGCAGCATAGCCAAAATGCAATACACCACAAAACATGAATATTTTTTTTTTATTACAGTACATTACTAGACATATAGCATAAGATATCCTACACTATATATCATGTACTGCATTTTTCATTCATTACTTAAACAATACAAAAGTCAACAAGTTAAATGGGTGTTTAGTGGGAAAGGATGAGAGAGTGAGTCATATGCCCAAAGCTTTATTGAAGGACAAACATATAGGGGAAAGGTGCATATATAGAAATACACAAAACATCAAGCAATGTGAAAATGGGGTGAGTTATACCAATTACAGGGGCCAAGAATTGTACAAGGTTTAAATGCTGGAACTGTTACTATTGACCAACCAGGTTACATTCTGGCAATGCTCAACAAAGGTAATATGATGGAGCTAAACTTGTCAGTAAATCATTTGACAAGAGTTCAAAAATAACAAAAGTTATGTGTCCAACTTCAAAGGCAATTAACAGAGTTCCTTATCAAAGTGCCTTTGGAACTTTGATGTTTGCAAGTGTTGGCACACGGCCAGATATTGCTCATACAGTCAGTCGTGTTAGCCAATTTGTAAGCAACACTGGAAAGGAACACTGGTTTGCTATGAAGCACATTTTAAGATACCTAAAAGGTACAGTACTATAAAATTAAAGTTTTTTTAAAACTAGAAGTCTGAAAATACAAGCCTTCAATGATGCTGACTGGAGATGAGAATTTTCTACACAGGATACTGTACCTAGTGTGCATAGCCATCAGCTGGACCAGCTTACTCTTGCCTTATCTACCAATGAAGCACAGTATTTGGCACTCACAAAAACAGCCAAAGAGGCATTGTGGCTGAAAGAGACTTTGTGTAATATTTGTCTTCTTAATGTAAATGACATCGTCAGTATAGCATGTGAAAATTAACTTGACTTTTAGCACTAACCAATTATAGTGGATCTAACAAGTAATTTCATTAGAGACCTGGTAGAAAGAGCCTTAGTCAAAGTCATTTATGTGACTAGTGAGGGAGGTGCACACAAGTGTTCTTTGGTGCCACCGCTTACCATTGTGTCACCACATCTTGTGAAATTATGTTATTGTCTAATGTTTTATTTAGATTTATCTAGGAGGAACACTCACCCCTATACTGATCCCATCATTATAACCTGCTGATTTGCACAGTTATCAATACTGACTAATTACCGAGTACTAGTTACATTAACCAGTGGGTGGATAACATCTAACCTACTTGTGGAACATTAGACAACAAAGAAATAACTATCTATTAACAAACCAGAATCCACTGAAGTTCATTGATATTAACTCTATCCAAGTTTGCAAGTTTTTAACTGTAATTTCTTGCTGAGCATTATTAAGTATATCTGACATTGTCTACATTATATAATTTGAATGTACATTCAAGGCTTTTAAATTTACGAAGAAAGTTTGACCAAGACTGAAATGTTGAAGCAAACTCTAGCGGTCATCGGACCCAGATTTAGCTTTGTATATGGGTTGTATATGTAAATACACACACACACACATATATATATATATATATATATATATATATATATATATATATATATATATAGTCATACAAAGCAGTGTCACTCTCCGGACTTGAAAAAAAGATCTCACTCCAGTCACTTAGCAGTCAACGTTTCGAGTTTTAATAACAACTCGTCATCAGGACATAGAGAAACATACAATGTGTTCATACCTTTATACCCCTTCCCTCATCGCGCGTGCCGCCAAACTGACCCGCTTCCGACTCACCTCCGCACGTTCGACAACTGCCGATGACGTCAGAGCTAGACGGAGCGTCGTCAGGGCAACCAACACAATGTCAACACACCACATGAATATGCATAAATAGAGCACGCATATAATACAAATTACAAAAGTTAAAAAAATACAGATACGATAAATATCCAGCATCTCAGGCCCAGTGCTTACAGCATCATAATGATCAGACATAACGGTAATGCATCAAATAGCATAGATAAGTGATTCATCACTAATATATGAATAACAAAAAAACAATAGATACATGTACTAGAGTGTCCATCTAGGCTACGGAGAATACTCACAGAGAGGAAGAAGCAGTCACAGAATAAAGCATTCAAATATAAACACTAGTTAGCAGTAGAATAATTTATATCTATACCTATAATCTATACCTATATCCAGGGGCTGGCTGGCAACTTTTGGCCTGGGGGGCAGACACAAGTAAGTGGCTCGATTTCTCCACCAGCGCATTGCAATGGAGAAAAGACACATGATAATAACCTCTGTAAGTAAGGTGTGCCTAATGTGGGTGTGCTTTAAATAATGTAGAGAGGTTTGCAGTGACAACCAGATTAGGGAGCATCGCAGTGACTGCCATATAATACAGAGAGGTTCGCAGGGACCATCAGATCAGGGAGCGTCGCAGTGACTGCCATATAATACAGAGAGGTTCGCAGGGACCATCAGATCAGGGAGTGTCGCAGTGACTGCCATATAATGCAGAGAGGTTCGCAGGGACCATCAGATCAGGGAGTGTCGCAGTGACTGCCATATAATGCATTGAGGTTCGCAGGGACCACCTGATCAGGGAGCGTTGTAATGGCTGCCAGATAATGCAGTAATCACCAGATTATGCAGAAATCATCAGTGACCCACATATAACACAGGTATTATGAATATACAGTAGCCCTCACACACAATAATAATACCCCCCCCACATTCACACACATGATTACATCACCCCCAGCACCGACAGTATTAAAACACCTCATCCCCCCAAAGATAAAAATAACTACAGCCCCCCATTGCATAAGTATTCCAACACCCCCCCTTCCCTCTCAAATGTCATTTAAACATGTACACCTCCACTGGCACTTAACTGCCTGGAAGGCTGCTCGGTCTCTGGTCCCTGCGGAGCTCCAGGGTACAGGAAGAGATGACACAGACAGGATAGACTAGTGAAGGGGCGGAGACTCGGGGTGAGGGGGCGGGGTCTTCAGCAGGGACGGGAGGTGATTGATTAATATAGTCAGTCAGGGTAGGAGAGGGGGCGGGGCCTTCTGGTGAGGGGGCGGGGCCTTAGCCGGGGAGAGGAAGGAGCCCGAGGGAAGGGACAGAGGAAGGTGCACAGCCCCTACAGCAGAGCGGCCTCGGAAGGAGTGCTGCTCAGTATGCAGCCACAAGCTACATAGGGTGACAGACAGCCCGGTAACAGGCAGAGAATGCTGCCCAGCCGCTCTGATGCTGCTATAGTCTGAGCGACTGAGAGCACTTTCTGCCTGTCACCCGGCCGTCAGTCATACCTGTGCACTAGTGATACCGGCCCTCACTGAGGCAAAAGTCTACTGGCCCGGGGGGCATATGGCACCCTGCCCCCCGGCCCAGCCTGCCACTGCCTATATCTTCTCTAAACCAACAGACCGCAACACACTCCTTATAGCTTCAAGCCACCACCCTAGAGCCACTAAAAGTAGCTTACCCTTCTCACAATTAGTTAGGGTTAAAAGGATAACTAGTAACCAGGATAAACTGGATGAAGATCTTAATAGGATGTGTACTAAGTTTAAAAATAGAGGTTACACATCTGAGAATCTGAGACTAGCGAGACAAAGAGTGGATGCACTCAGTAGAACAGATCTATTAAAAAAGAGTGTCAAAGAGAATGCTGATACAAAAATACATTGGCCACGCAGATACACGCTAACTAATAGTATTATTAATCAGACCACACAGAATCTATGGCCTATTATTCAACACGATAAAGAACTTAAAAGCCTCAAACGCACTAGGATACTTTCGTGTCTTAAAAGAAGCAAAAACCTTAGGGACCATTTAGTCAAATCTGATATTACTGAGCTTGTTAATATATCAAGAAATATCCAAAAAAATGGGGTGGTTGCCACAAATGTACTGGTTGCATCACATGCTGCCATATGATTTGTGGTAAATATTTCACACATCCACACATGGGTAGAAAGTATAATATCAGATTTCCAGTAACTTGCTCTAGTTCCTATGTTGTATACTTGATTAAGGCCCTGATTCAGAGCCGCTCGCTATTTGCGGTCATTCGTTTTATAAAAAGGGGTGGCTATTCAAATGAACCGTTCGCACTTTGCGGTGTGTTCACGCCTCTAAGTCTGAACGAGCGAGCAAAACTTGCGGTTGTAATTTTGAAAAATACGCCCCCTGGCCGTTCGCATCCTACGTCATGTCCGCTATTTATTAGATTAATCGAGTACATCGAAGAGCGTATGAACTGCTCGCTATTCTTGTGGTTGGTTTTTTCAACCGCTATTTTGCGAGCAGTTCTGAATTTAAAAAAACCAAGTGACGTGGTCAATTACGCTGCTGGATTAATTATGCACTCCTTTAAAATGCCCATTTTGACCTTTAAGCACGCCTGCGTTCTGAATTCCACTCCCCGTTTTCAAGCACCTTCCCCTGTTACCACCCACATACGCCTCATTCTGTCACTCAAAGTAGCAGGCATTCGCTATATAGCGAACAAACAATTTTCGGTCGCACTGACTGGTTCGCGCATGTGTATTAAAGTCCGTACGCATGCGCAGTTGTGCGAACATCGCTCATAACGAACGAGCGGCCGCTTACAAGCGGCTCTGAATGAGGGCCTAAGTGCCCGTGTGGCCTTTATTATGTAGGCAAAACCATCCGCTCATTTAAGGAGCGGATGGACTTGCATAGATCTGCTATAAGATCTGCATTGAGTGGTAGACCCTCTGAACAACCTGTGGCCCGTCATTTTTTTGAGAACAAACATAATATGGCTAATTTAAGACATATGATAATTGATCAAGTCCCTGAAACCCCTCGTGGGGGTAATCGACGCAAAGCTCTATTGTGTTTGGAAGCAAGGTGATATATATGTTGGATACGGTCAAGCCATAGGGTCTTAATGACCATTTATCACTTGCCTCATTTGTTTGATTAGGTTCATCTCTATCTCCAGCAGATATGTTTGCAATTTTGACATACGTCTTTTAAATTTACTGCCATATAGAAATGTATTGAGGGCTTTGATATGGTTGTTTTTTTTATATTATTTTTTTTTTGGTATGTTAATTCAACAAGATAGGCTCTCTATAGCATTAGTTGATTGGTGATATAGATTATTCTACTGCTAACTAGTGTTTATATTTGAATGCTTTATTCTGTGACTGCTTCTTCCTCTCTGTGAGTATCCTCCGTAGCCTAGATGGACACTCTAGTACATGTATCTATTGTTTTTTTGTTATTCATATATTAGTGATGAATCACTTATCTATGCTATTTGATGCATTACCATTATGTCTGATCATTATGATGCTGTAAGCACTGGGCCTGAGATGCTGGATATTTATCGTATCTGAATTTGTTTAACTTTTGTAATTTGTATTATATGCGTGTCCTATTTACGCATATACACGTGGTGTGTTGACATTGTGTTGGTTGCCCTGATGACGCTCCGTCTAGCTCTGACGTCATCGGCAGTTGCCGAACGTGCGGAGGTGAGTCGGAAGCGGGTCAGTTTGGCGGCACGTGCGATGAGGGAAGGGGTATAAAGGTATGAACACATTGTATGTTTCTCTATGTCCTGATGACGAGTTGTTATTAAAACTCGAAATGTTGACTGCTAAGTGACTGGAGTGAGTTCTTTTTTTCAAGTCCGGAGAGTGACACTGCTTTGCATGACTACCTATTTTCTTCAGTGAGTACCACGGCTAAGAGAGCGCTGTCTTGGGAGTGCCTGCACCACGTGGAACTATATATATATATATATATATATATATATATATATTATCGGACTATGCAAATCTGTTTTTTTATAGTAGACTTCTGTTTTCTTTAATCTCAGAAATTGAGATGCCAGGATACAGCATTCTAAGCTCTGAGCTACATAATTTTATGATTTTAATATAAAAAATATTATTGTTGCTATCTGCTTACTCCAGAATCCAATCAGATTCACTATGAGAAATCCCTTCAGACACACAATATATGGCCTGTGCAATTTTATTGGCTGTAATTATATATATTTGACTGAAACATTTATGATGTAACTAGCTGCTTTGATTACAGGTCTTGCAAAGTACCTGCCTGAAACCAACATCATACTGCATGAGGGCAGGGATTGGCATATAATTACTATTTACTCAGTGCTTAGTGAATAATCAATAAGAGTTTAAAATATTCTTTTACAGGTTATTGCCTGTACATCTGCAATTTTGCATTTTAGTTTATGCAGCCGTGTAAAATGGAATGTAATCATGTATTCAGGGCCGGCTACAGAAATCTTGGGCATGGTACATTAATGTATCTGGGGGTCCCACCTTCTCACCATCAGCCCGAACCAGCACCCACACATCCCTCTTCTGAATATTTGATATGTGATGCATGATAATGGTAACTAAAAGATATGCCAGCCTTTAAATAATGTAAAAATACACAATGACTTACCACACTGTCTCTCTGTCACTGATTATGCAGGTTGTAGTTCTTGTGTGCCGTCTCTTCCAAGGTCTTCTAGATGACAGTACTGTGGATGCCTTAGGGGTAGGAGTGATGGTGTCTGCAGCCAGCCTTCCTTAGTCATCAGCCTCCATCACCTTTCACAATTTCAGCCTCTCATCATCATCCTCAGTCCAAAAGCCCATCATCACCTTCCTCAGCCTCACAGTCATCACCATACTCAGACCTGAGCACCTTCATCACACCACCATCACCTTCCCCAGCCATCAGCCCCATCACCTTCTTCAGCCCCATCACCATCATTGGCCCTTAACCCCCTTCACCTTCCGTAGCCCTGAACACCCTTCACCTTCCTCAGCCCACAACTTTCTTCCAAAACCTTTGCCATAGTTTTAGTCATATACATTGAATCATAACATAAAGCAGCAATCTTCGAATTAAAAGACCTGTACACCTAAAATATTAGATCCTTATATGAAAGAGAAATCAATAGTATAATGTACAGTATGCAAGAGTTACCAAACATAATCATAATTGCAAGCTGTTGATTTTTAACAGGCAAGTAAAGGAGGCCGACTGAGATGTTCTTCAGTGTGATTACTGACAAGGAGCCTGTTATTTCAGAGAATATCAATATCACAACTTTATCTGAAAAATAGTCTATAACATGCGAACATGTATAAAGTTGCTTGTATTCCATTTGTATTTTATTAATTTACCCACATTTACTGTAACAAAATAGGCTTAAAACCCTTTTATTTTCATTGTTAATAAAGGTTAATTTAAGCCTTTTTGTTAAGCCAATGAAATGTGTTTTAGAACTAACCTTTCATTTCATAAAGTTACAGCACTTTGATGATCAGAAATTTCTATTTATGTTCTATATTTTTTAATTAAAATGATAAATAATTTTTGTATTTGAGGTCAATTTAAAAAAGTCTAAATATATAAAATATTTTTTTATTAAAATAATATAAAGGATAATAGAAGGATAACTTATTTTTAAGTGTTGTGTTATGAAGTGAAATAATTAGCCAACTAACATGATTTTGCTCTGATATCTCATATCTATCAAAAAGGTGGAAAATGCACCACAGACATTTTGTTTCTGGATTGATTTGTACTGCCACATAGACAATGAACTTTTCTATTACATATTTATTGGTCACTATAAATGGTTTATGTCTTCTCACTTCAGGATTAATTTTCGCTTGGTGGCAGCATAATAGAACTGTGACCAACAGGTGGAAGGTGTCAGACATCTGCTGTGAATGTGTTTGTCAATGAGAGTGTTTGGAGTGACAATCTATCCTAAATTAAGTGTTGTTAGAACCTGACTGGTGGCTAGAATCTCTTGATTTTAAATATTATTAATGTTTATCACCTGAATAGTTTCTTCTATTTACAAACAATTACCCTTCAAACCATACTGTAGCAAAAGATGGAATCCTGGATACATTGACAAACAACAGTAAATCTGTGACCACAGTTATTGTTACATTGTGTTACCTTTGAAGATTGATTTTCAGGAATATGTTCTTGTGGGACTCCCTTTATAAATATTAATTTACTTATTAATTTTAAGACTAATTAGTTTAATTATATTGATTGTTAGTGCCTCTTTTATTTATTGTTGCTCTTTCTATACCCAAACAACCCTCTGACACAGTACAAAAATTATATCGCCATTTCTGTATGAGTGTATCATATCACTCACTAAGCACTTTCTACCATGAAAACTGTCTGGATCAACATACAATGTGTACTGTAGTGCTTATCCTCATGCAGCAAATTCTTATTTCCCTATAGATATTAAGCTTGCAAACAGAGTCCTCTTACTTCTTGGTCTGTATCCAAACTCATGTTATTACTGTGTTGCCAATTGCAAATCACAATGGAATATTTTTATACTTTATAAATAAATATTATTATTATTATTATTATTATTATTATTATTAATACTGGTTGAGTCTCCCATATCCAAAATGCTTGGGACAAGGGTTATTTTGGATTTCAGAATATTCCGTATTTTAGAATAATTGCATCCCATAATGAAATATCTTGGGGATGGGACCCAAATCTAACCACAGAATGCATTTATGTTTTATATACACCTTATTACACACAGCCTGCAGGTAATATTTTACAATATTTTTAATCATTTTGTGGCTCAAACAAAGTTTGTGTACATACATGAAATTAATTTATGTTTCAAATACACCTTATAAACACAGCCTGCAGGTCATTTTATACTATATTTTTAATAATTTGGTGCTTTAAACAAAGTTTGTGTACCATCGAAAAGCAAACTTTTCACTATCTCAGTCATGCTAAAAATATTCCGTATTTCGGAATATTCCGTATTTCGGAATATTTGTATATGGAAGACTCAACCTGTAATAATAATAATAATAATAATAATAATAATAATAATAATTACTCTTTTGTATATTTAATGCAATGAAAAAATTATGTAACTTTAACACACACTAAAAAAAGGTTTCCTCTCGTGTTGCTCAAGATACTTTATTGAATGGAGTAAAATACACCCCCATTAAATTTAAGGCTTAAATAATGCATCAGTATCAAATATATGATGATGTATTGATTTATTCCTAAATAAACAGAAAGCATAATAATGTCCATCTCGTATAAGAAAATAAATATGTAACAGCTCACTCTGAAATTTCAATTTTTTTGAGGAATCGACTAATTTCCTCATGCAATCAGCAGATTGTTTCTGTGAAATGCATTGTAGAAATTTCAGAGTGAGATATTTATACAGTATCTCTACTATATTTAGTTAATATTAGAATGACTCTCTAATAGCTCTTCAGAAATGTGACAATCATTTCTCCAGAATGTTTATCATTTCATATCTCTGAGTGTTAGATTTCATATTCCATATATTGTTTCACAGAAATCTCCAGTAAAGTGCTAATTAGCACTTCAGATCACTGTCTCCATTATTATTAATGGGAACTATGGCCCTGATTCAGAGCTGGACGCTCCGACAGAGCGCTCGCTCTGAATCAGGGCCATCTTTCCTAATTTTACAGCGGCCTCCTGGCCGCTCGCATAGCTGTAGGTGACCACCCACAGCTATTGTGAGTGGCCAAAAAGATGGTCGCGATGGTCAAGACCATAGCGACCATCGGGCTTGCGATGAGACCCTTGTGGTAGGGTCTCATTGCCGCAAGCCCTGGAGTGCCTTCGGCTCTATCAGAGCCGAGAGCACTCCCACTGACATCACTTTTGAAGTCAGTGGGGCTGGCCCCAGACGGTAGGTGTTCCCATGGGAACGCCTCCGTCTGGGCAGCAACGCCTCTGGCACGCCCACCAAAGGGGGCATGCTGTCACTCACCATCAACAGCACGCCCCCTTTGTAGCAAGACCCATAGTGACGGCTTGGCCGTCGCTATCTGGTTCTCGCGCATGTGCACGATGGAGCCAGTTCCCTCGTGCGCAAGCGCACTGGGCCAACATCAACCCACTTGAGAGCGCTCAGCGCTCGCGAACGGGTCTGAATTAGGCACTATGTTCTGACCCCTATGATCTAAACTCCAATAATCAAAGCTTTTTAGAGATTAGGCCAGGTAGTTTATACTATCCTCAGATGGTGTAAACTACTGTAAGTCTATGGAAGCTCCAGGTGTTGGAAAAAGATCTTTCAATCACTCTCTCGAAGCCCCCGAACCGGATTAGGAAGCTGACACTTTGTGCATACACAGTCTAAGCTTCCCCTAGAGAAGTATTTTACTTCAGTGAAAGACACCTACAATTTGTCAGGGATATAACTCGCAGGGACAGCGGTTACTGCAGCCAGTGTCCCTGCGAGTTCCCCTTTGTACGTAGTGGGGATATTTTTATTAAAAGTTAAAATATCACTGGCGATATGGATAGATAATAAGTGCGGCTGGTCCATGATTATTAATACATAGACCCCATAATTTGCTAGGCCCACTGTTATTTTGACTCCTTTGATTGTATAAAATTTTCTGTTTTCACTGATACATAATATGTGTACGTTATTTAAAGAACTGATATTATAATTGAACACCCATATTCTGCATTTAATAATTCGCACAACCCTTAACATACATGTGTGGCCTTTAATATATTATAATGTATATATTTTTTTCCTTCATAGAAATGAAACACTGTTGCTGGGGTGGAGATCGCAGTACACCTTATTGACAATGTTGCAAACCCTTTGAGGTGATGGTTCATGAAGGGCATCACACAGCATCTTCCAGTGTCTGTAGAACTAGTGGCCTTTACCCATACCCTCAGCTTGACCAAGATGGTGGTGGAAAACGGCTTTGGTCGCTGAAAGGCCATTCGTTGTGTTTATTAAAGTGCAATGATATTGCCATCACCCTGGTGCCTGATGTGGTTGCTGCTTGCTACATTCTGCACATTTGTGATCTGCAGAAGGAAAACTTCCTATCTTATAGCAATGCATAGGACATACAAAACACCCTAACTTCTAATTTACCAAGTATGACACATCTCTAATGGACACATGCATATGTTGTAAACAAGTATGGGTGTATTGTTTTTCACAGTGTTTGGACATTAAAGATATACATTACATGTTATGTCTCTTTTTCAATATAAACTTTTTTTTGTATTTAAAAAATGCTTCTTTAATTGGTGTACAAAGTAGGTCTAGGCCTTTTACAGCCTAACAATTGCACATATAAATAGAGAAAATTAAACAAATGTGTGTACACAACTGTGATATTATGTACAGCTATCAGTGGCAGATTAAGAGCTTTTGCTGCAAGGCAAAATCGTCTTTCTACTATGTACCACACTGCAGTTCCAACAATGTACCCGGCACTGCAGTCCCAACACTGGAACCGTCACTGCAATCTCAATGCTGGACCCGGCACTGCAGTCCCAACACTGTACTCTGCACTGCAGTCCCAACACAGTACCCTGCACTGCAGTCCCAACACAGTACCCTGCACTGCAGTCCCAACCCTGGATCCGGCAATACAATCTTCTAGTCTTGCTTTCCCATTCCACATACTGAAAATTTGCAGCTTATGTGTAAATTACCCATGTCCTGGAATTAATATCTCTCTCTATATATAATAAATTCCCCAGTTTTAGGAAGCTGCCTATTCAATCGGGCTAATCTCTTGAACCACTGGACGGTTTTTGATGTGGTTTTTACTATTCTATACAGCATTGGTTGAGGAAGGTTAAGGTGTTTTAACCATTCATCTGTGACAAAAGGAGCTGAGCAATCACAATTTTAGTGAAGCAAGTCACAGAAAGAATCTTGCACCAAGCTGCTGTCTGTATAGGAGCTGGCCATTGTGCTGAAAAAGCAAGAGAACATCTGAGCTATAAATGTGCCCTATTGCTTAGCCGCAGCCTAGAGAGGGGAGCAAATCAGGACTGAGCAAGGTCACAACTCAGGCAGAGAGTGAGAGGGCGCCTCCAATAAATCCATGAAGGTGCTCTAGTAAAGATTCAGTAGCCAGGAAGGAGCAAGGGAGGCATATATCGTGAATTTAATAAAAACAAACAACCATTGCAACACCATTGAATGATTTTCATTCAATGGTGGCAAACACCTGACTGCCACCATTAAATGGATAAAAACACTACAATCTGAACAAAAAGATTGATAGTTGGTAACCATCAGAATCTGCTGTCCATCCCTACACTGAACCTGCAGATGGACTCTGACTACCACTCCTCCACTGTGAAGTGCTCCCTCTCCAGCATGATGTTCCCACTCAGTTACATGCCCTCGGTGAACAGGATGCATCTCCCATGGAAGCTCAACAGGAAGCCCTGGAAATACAGGGTACATTGTTCAAAGACGACATTGCTCATCACCATGTTTTTCAGCTGGGGAGGGGAGCGCATGGAGGCTGCGGAAATATGCATAAGTGCACCAGCCCCAGGAACAGCATGTTGATAGTACAGGTCGAGTCTCCCATATCCAAAATGCTTGGGACCTGAGGTATTTTGGATATTGAAATATTCTGTATTTTGGAATTTGCTTAAAATAATGAAATATCTTGGGAATGGGATCCAAATCTAAACACAGAATGCATTTATGTTTTATATACACCTTATACACATAGCCTGTAGGTAATTTTATACTATATTTTTAATAATTTTGTGCATCAAAACAAGTTTGTGTACATACATGAAATTCATTTATGTTTCATATATACCTTATACACACAGCCTGAAGGTTATTTTATACTATATTTTTAATCATTTGTGCTTTAAACAAAGTTTGTATACATTGGACCATCAGAAAGCAAAGGTTTCACTTTCTCAGTCATGCTAAATATATTCCGTATTTCGGAAAATTCCATATTTCGGAATATTTGGATATGGGAGACTCAACCTGTAATTACAGTACCTCCATTACAAATCTCTCATCCATGATCCTCCTGCCCTTCTCAGCACATCCCAATGGCCAGGCTCCAGCTACCTGCAGGGCAGCAGCAATGGGAGTTGTGGTGACACTGTTGAGATGCAGAAGGCAGGAGTGAGAAGCAGGGTGTTGTGGTGAGAAGCAGGAGTTAGAAGCAGGGGCATGTGGTGATATGGAAGGGGCTGTGATGAAATATTGGATACTGTGGTGAAATGCAGGGGGTAATAGTGAGAAGCAGGAGGCTGATGTGAGTTGCAGGGGGAAGAAGTAAGCAGCAGGAGCCTGTTGTTTAATGCAGAGGACTGTGGTGAGATGCAGGGGACTTTGGTGACATGCAGGGCTGTAACTAGGGAAGTGCAACCTTTCCCATGGCACAGGGCACCGCAGGGCAGGGGGCATGTCAATTTTCTATTTATTATCATTCTCACATGTAGCTTCCTCTTCTTTTATCCCCAGCAGCTCCTGGCCTCTTCCCTGACTCTTCCACATGAGGCCATGTCCCTTTTTTGGGTGCATATCTTATGTCCCTATTTGAAAAATAATTTTTGGGGGGGCTTTTGCTCTTTCAGGCACAGGGCACCAAAAACTCTAGTTACGACTCTGGTGACATGGCGTAGGTAGTTATGAGATGCAGCAGGCTGTGGTGAGATTAAATTGCTCTCGTGCAAAGTCAGTATGGGTTGATAATAGTCTATAAATAGAACTGGAACAACAACCACTTAACACAGTTTTATAACATAATGACACAATAAAGATTATTTAACTGCAACAAAAGTCTCCTGTTTATTGGGAGACTGATTGTCTTATACCACATACTGGTATCACAATTTTATGTCTTTTGCTGCTCCTACTGGTTATATGAATGGCTGGATAATTCTTAGAACTCACTATACAGGTTATATCCCCATTTTGTTTGTTTATTAGTGTAACCATAAGGACATAATAGTTCACATATAATATATATGGGCCATTGCACAGATTTCTTGCCATGGATATTTCAAACAACTTTCCAATTATGTAAGACTAATATGCTAATAGTTCTTCATATAGCTTTCATATACAGCTCTCACATCAAAAATCTGCAGCAAATGCTGTGTCGGCCTGGGGCATGAAGGGCCCACCAGAAAAATACAGTGTAAAGGGCCCATGCCAGCCACCACTGACACTTGGATAACTATTATGCAAATCTTGGTGTCTATATATATTTAGTTTTTTGGGGAAATATGCTATTTAATATCCAGTCTATGATAAGTCCGTGTATATGAATGATAATCTTATTATGTTTAGAAATTAAGTCATTGCTAGACTAATGATTAAATTGAATTAATTAAAAGGAATCACTATTTATATCCATCCCTGTGTGAGTGAAGTAATATCCACCTTTTGAAAAAGCCACCTAGTGAAGTGGATCGAGTTAAGGACTACAGAGCCCACACACAGGTAGTGTCCTGACATCAGTGTGAATTGGTCACACAACATTCTGAACCATGCCTGGACCACACTCGTCTCCAACAGCCCACTGCGGTGCAGCCTTAGAGACCACTGTGTTACACTGTAACTTTTCAAATTTACAGGAGCAGCACGCTCTGCCACAGTCTGGAATACAAGACCCTCAGTTTGTATTAATCTGGAGTGGTGCAGCTTGCTGGCCAGGTTATCATCATATAACTGGAGATACCTGGTGTCAGGGACCCGAACCCAATATCCATGATGTGGGGGTGCACCTCTGCTATAGACAGAGTGCCGTATTACAAATACCTTACATACAAAACTGACACCACCGATGGAATGATTTAAAGAGGCCACCAGTCCTCTATTACCCCAATAATTGCACATGCTCGGCAATAAGATTCCCATGCAGTTAATCTTTTGCTTAACCTCTCCCCAATTGCACAGACTCGGCGTCTCAGATGACCACACAGTTCGCTGAGACCAACCAACTGCTTCCTGTACTTAACAGTGGGTGTAGCATCACTCTAGTGGACTAATAATCTCTTCAAAGACTAGGTTTCGGAGCATTTATGAAATAAACTAATAAAGAACACTTTAATTACAGAAAAAGGAGTACAATGCTTAAAAATAATGTTACAGAGAAAAGAATGGTTACAAAGTTACATACAGTATGTCACGACCCTGTCTAGTTGTCACCTTTTTGCCTTGGGACTTACCCCTGTCAGCTTCCCCATGGAGCTGTGTGTGTAATTTTGCCTGGAGGATTTGCTCTGATTATTGCACCTGGCCTCTCCTCTGTCTGTGAGCACTGCTAGCCCTGATTGGAATCACAGGTGTGGTTCTGATTCTCAGAGCTGCAGAGATGAATACTCCCTCTGCATGTTGTGCCAATCAGAATGCTACTGCCAGACCACCTGTCCGTATCCACCAATTGCTGCCAGACCCATGATATATATATCCTCTCCTGATAGCATTCTGGGCCTGAACATCTCGTCTTCCCGTGGTGAATGGTTCATGCTGTTTCTGCATTCAAGTCTGTCCCTGAAACCTGCTACAACAATCCCTGGCGCTATCCAGAAAACCTGTTTCAGCTGTACCTGGCAATCCAGTAAATCTGCTGGCAGCAACCCTTGGTGCTTCCAGAAAACCTGTTACAGCCAAACCTGGCAATCCAGTAAGCCTGTTGACAGCAACCCCTGGTGCGTCCTGAAAACCTGCTACAGTAATATCTGGCATCCAGATGTCCTGTTACAGCATACCTGGCCTGTGCTCTGCTGTTAGTCCTACTCCTGGTTGGTCCCTGGCACTCTGTAAACCTGCATCGTGTTACCCTGCCTTGCTTTCTGCTGTGGATCAACTCCTGCCCCTGTTACCTACCCATTCCTTCCTGAAACCTGTTATTTCCAATTATCCTGTCCAGCCTGCAAATTCCCAAACCTACCCATTCCTTCCTGAAACTTGTTATTCCCTATTATCCAATCCAGCCTGCACCTGAGTTCTAGCCTTTGTCATAGTATTCCAGATTACCCTGTTTAGCCCTCGTCTCAGCATTACCTGACTTCCCTTTAGCCATTGTCACATTCCAGTCCTGAGTCAAGTTCCAAGCTCATCAGTTCAGTCCACGTTGTTCCAGAGTCAAGTTCCAAGCTCATCAGTTCAGTCCACGTTGCTCCAGTCCAGAGTCAAGTTCCAAGCTCATCAGTTCAGTCCATGTTGTTCCAGTCCAGAGTCAAGTTCTTAGTTCATCAGTTCAATTCAACAAGTCTTCCTGCCGGTCCCAGTCCGGTCCCTCCAGTCCCTGTCATTTATCATCAAAGGCAGTTTTCACTGCTACCCAAGTCTTGTAAATAGAGCTATTTACATTATCTGTGATTCCAGTCATGCCGGCCTCCGTTGAAACCCGATCACCACCTGAGACAGGTAACTCGCAGACACCAATTGTGACACAGTACATGTATAGCAATATTAAATAATAATGGTAGAGGTAGACTTACAGAAAACATGTAGTGTTCTGCCCAGGAGGAATGGCAAGAAATGCAAGGAATGCAGGTTAATCTCCAATGTGGCATTGATCCCCCAGTTTGAACACAGAACCCAGGACTTCAATCCCTTTTATCAGAAGAGCATCACACCTCAGATGATGTCATCCCAGTCCACTCTGATTGGTGGATTAGATAATTGGAGGACAGGAACCTCCCAGCTAAGTTTAAATCCCTTTAAACTTATAACAGAATAAGCCTAATAACTTCCCCTGTGGATGGATTACCTACAATATGGGGTGTTCGTCGTACTGGTCCTAATTTTTTCTGTTATAAAAGTGAAAATAGGATGTGGTTGTGATGTTGCATTCCTGAGATATCTCATATCTTTAAAACTGTATGTCTCAGTGATCTGGGAATCGCACACAACCTGGATGTAGAGTCCTGTTATATGTCTATAATTTTTCAAGCTTCCAGCCATCACTGATACATCAATTTTGTCACATAAACCATCCAAATATGACTTAGTTTGATCTGGCCTTCTGTCATCACACCTGAATGTCAGCCTGGTTACTATTTTTTTCCCCTTATGGTGCTGACTGTTTATATATGCAAACACAAAGGGCTGAGCAATACACATGCCCTGATGACAATGTTACCATAATTGAGTGGACACACAGATGGGCTCTGAGCTAGACACCATCTAGCACGTGTTCTATCAGTTTAAGTTAACTTAGAGAGAAATTTAGCCACAGAACTCCGATTTTGGTAATATACAAATAGAGGAATAGTGAGATGGGGAAACACCTCCTGTAGTCGATCATAGGAAAGTATTTTAAGCATATGTTCATCTAAAATTTGTAAAATCAATCAGGGACCCCTTAGACTCCAGGAACTTACTAAAGTTGTGTTAGAGATGGAGGGCCTTTGAGACCCTGTATTATGATATATAGGAAGGAAAATAGTGTTATGAGCTGAAATACCCATCCTATAATGGGATAAATGCCAGGCTGTGCATGTGGTAGTTAGTAACAAATTGTTAGTAACTGAGGACAGGAAAGTCGTGGCACTCATATGTAAAAGACTGTGGAGTGAAATGTCAGGGCAAAAGGCTTGTCCCAAACTGGTATTAGCAAATTCATCAGAGTCCCACAGCCAATCAACTGCATAATGGTAGTTTGCAGCCAGAACATAACTTTTAATGCAAGGGAGATTAATACTGTACTTCCCAAATCTGGAGATTGACTACATTTAAATAAAGATATTATAAGCTTTTTGTCTGCCCAGATGAATTTGCTAATGACCTAAGCTAATAACTTAAAATCAGAGTACTTTAACAAAAGAAGTAACATTTGAATAGGGTACCACAATATAGGAAATTAAATCATCTTTATCAAATGGCATCTACCTATATAAGAAAATGGCAAATGTTTCCAAGCTTGAAAATCAGCTATTATGTGGGCAATAATCACAGTAAAATTAGCTACATAAAAGTCAGAGGGATTATCAAGTATATGTAGTCCTAAATAAGTCAACGAGGTATCTGCCCACCTAAAATTAAAGGAGCCATTCCAATTTTCAACAGCACCTCCATGCAAGGCTAAAACTTCTGTCTTAGTTTTATTAATCATGAACCCCAATACAAGTTCAAAATCACAGAGGAACTATAGAAAACCAAGGAAAGCTACAAGCGGATCAGTAAAATACTATAGTAAATCATTAGCATAAGCTGATACTTTTAATACATCAGTGCCAATCTGGATCCCACGCCATTCCATATGTAAATAAAAATGTTGAATAAGAGGGTCTAGAGCTAAATTGAAAAGGAGAGGGGAGAGAGGGCAGCCCTGTCTAGTACATCATTGTAAATAAAAGCTCTCTGTATTCAGTCCGTTAATGGTGAGAAACACAGTAGAGGTATTGTATAATATATGAAAAAATTGTACAAAAAACAAATTTTGAAAATGTAAAGCATGATGTAAATGTGGCCAGCATCACAGCTAACCAGGAGAGATGTACCTGATGCATTTTTTATGAATGGTTTAAAGCTGCTATCACCTGGCGGATGTTATGTACCGACGATCTACCTTTCACAAAGTAATTCTGTGATGGATGAAGTAATTTACGGAGCAGGCTCTGCAATTATTGTGACATAATGGAAGACAATATTTTTAAATCCTGATTTTACAGATATATGGGGTGATAGGATTGTATTAATGTGGGATCTATGCCCATTTTAGGTAACATTATTATATGAGCCTCGTTAAGAGCAGGATGAGTAGCTCAACCAAGAGAATATAATTAAACAAAGTTAGCAAGTGAGGGACCAGGTGCAAGGATAGTAATTTATAATATTCCGCACTAAGCCCACCTGGGCCAGGACTCTTACCTTTAGCTGAGTGTCCAATGGATCTGAGATCATTTTTAAAACATTAATGGGAGAGCACTGTCTCCTGACCACAGTTGCCAACAGTCTACACCAGTGGTGTCAAACTTGGGCCCTTCAGCTTTGTGGGACTACATATCCCAGGATGCCCTGCCACAGTTTTAGCATGCCCTAATAGCAAATCTGTGGCACTGCATGCTGGCATGTGTAGTTCCACTGGAGGGCCCAAGTTTGACACCACTGGTCTACACACTTTGTTGCCCCACCTGAAATAACAAATTTTTTTGATAATGTAGAGAGCACTTAGTCTTTTCTGTTCATAGCGTGTCATATAAATTTCCATATACTTTTTTTATATCAATATAAATCTGGCGAGCATGAGGAGTATTAAACCTCAATGGGTTCGCCTAAGATTTAGAAAGTGCGAGGCTTAGATCCTGAAGCTTTTGGAAAAGTTTATTGCATTTCCCAGCAATATAAGCTATAAAATAACCATGTAACACTGCTTTCAATGCCGCTCCAAAAAAAATGTCTGCCATATGCTGAGTATTATCATTAACATAATTCACAAAGTTTTGTTCCAAATATTATTTGAAATCAGGAGAATCATATAGATATGATAAGCCGGAATATGTGACCGTACATATTCCTTCAGCAATTCATGAATATTTGCATGCTTATGTCTTTCATTATTTTCATTGCAGTTAAGAGTACATAGAAATGATTCAGAATATATATTAGTTGTAAGTTGCGGATGACCGTCACGTGTCGAATGGCCTCAGGCCTAGAGATGAGGTCTACACTCTCTCTAAAGTAGGCGGGTGTGTGTCTGAAGCAACAGTTATTATTGTTTAATATTGTTTAATCTAAAAGGTATAAATGTTATTACAGAAAGAGGTATAAATCAGAACTGTGGAAAACTATTTCTTCTCTAGCAAGACAGCATAATGGGTTAGTTGAATATGAACAGACTAGGAGACAGTAGGTCCCAGATCCATATAAACAAGGAGGGAGCTAATCAGGATAGCCTTGGCCTATAAGTGGTCACCAGTATTTTGAGAACATAGAAAGGAGATTATAGGTTTTGTTATGATTCAAAACATATTATCAGTGAAATGTTTAGTGCGCATGAATATTGAATTAATTAATTAATATTCGCCATTTTATAATATGTTAGTAGCAGAGAGGAAAAAAAAAGTATAAAAGATTGATCAAAAAGGGGAGGGGTCAGTCAGTCGGGTTGAGCAGGAAAGATCGTAGGTCGAGAGAGTCGCAGGGCGCTGGGCTGTAAGTATAAACAGGGCTGATTGTCACCTTGTGCATCTCTGCTAGGCATTGCAAATAATCATTTTGTCACTGTTGCTGAACTAATGTTTTTCAGGTTGTAAGTCTGCTTTGACAATAATACAATAATACAATAATACATGTATAATTAATTTGCTTTTAAGTAAAACATTGTCATTTATTTTAGAGCTGGTATTGGTGTGAATTATTTCATTTCTTCTTATAATAAGTTAGGTTTATAAATACTATCCAAAACACATCGCGATATCAGTCATGGAGGCCCCAGCGAGATACACCTGTTGATGCCGGCTGTAGTTATTTTGCTCATTAGATCATTTTTAATTTTTAAATGTGCCGTTTTGTTTTTCTCTCTCCCCCAGTCTTTGATATGGTGCTTAAGTTAATTGTGCTGTATTGAATGTTTTGGATTTGTTTTGTTTTGGTAGGATTTGTTTCTCAAAATAAGGTTTTTCTCCGTTGTGTAGTTTGTATAAGAAAGTTTGGTATTTTGGATAAATGGTGTTAGGTGGAGGGATTCTCCCCTTCTTTTCTTTTCTGGGCATTGTGCCAAGTAAATAAGGAAAATAAATGTTATTTGCTGTGGGTTTTTTTCTCTTCCTGTGCAATGAAATATGCTAAGTGTAGAAAAAAAATGATTTTTAACTTTGCAAGTTAAGTGATTTTCTTGGCAACTTTGTTGTTTGAGATATCTATTTCTGGAACTATTGTTAGATTGATGTTTTAAGAAGTGTTATTGATAACTTCTATTTTCTTTTTCTGCTCACTCTGAGAAATTTTTATTTTATTGTGCAAACCAGTTTTTTGTTTTTGTTTCCTTCTTTATTTTCCTTCATTCCCTGCTCTGTATGAAAGAGTGACGTATGATTGGTTGAATGACGTATGTTTGGGTAATTGGCTGACCTTCATGGCAGCAGGTTCTGGAAGGAAGCCCACCCGTGTATCGCTTATGGCTTCCGCTTGGAGCTGGGGTTAGATTAGGGTCTTGTGTCAAAAAAAAAGAGAGACACTATAAAACCATAGACAGCAGTGTATGCAACTTGTGTGAGTGATCTATAATTATTTTTCTTAAAAAAAAAGGTTGTGCATACTGTCTTTTACCTTTCCTCATTCTTCTATCTTTCTCTTTCATTGACAGTCCCATTGTCAGGGACCCCTGATGTGTCTTAATTGTGCATATGTTGCTGTGTTAAAGTTAGTAAAGGATTTGGTCATTATAGATGAGATTTTCCTAATATTTTATAATATAGGTAATGTTGATTTGTTTTTCTTGGAAATTGAGGTTTGAGGATTTCGATTCAATAGTGTTGTTAGAGAGTGTTTTGTCATTTGATTCGGTTTTACTAGAAATTGAGGACTTGGATTCCAATGGAAGCAGTTCATTAGAATTGTTGTTTGATTACTTGTTTCCAGAAATTTGAGCTTGTATCTGAGTAATTTTTTCTAGAAATTAGGGCAGTACTGCTGAGTTTTTTTGATAGTTGGTTTTGTGGTTATAAAGAAGAATTTTTTTTGTGTCAGCAAGGGGTTAGGACGAGAGGCATTTGGTGACCTAGCGTTTCCCATTTTCCCCTGTAGTATCCTTGTATGAGAAGTGGAGTAGAGAGGCATGAATCTGGTTATGTGAATTGCGGGGTAATGTTATAAACAAAGAAGAGAAGTCCACGTGGCTAGAGAGTGTAAAATCGATCTGCAGATATTTAAGAACAAGATAATATTGATGTAAAAGTGCTAAATCTGATAACGAGGGCAGGTGCACAAGGTATAAGTATAGCCACAGGTGTAACAGGTGCACGGAACCCTGATAATGAGGACAGGGTAACTGAGGTGCAAACCTGTTAACGAGGTCATATTGTACATGAGAGGTGTTGACCTGATAACGAAAGACAGGTAACACGAGGGTAGAGTTTTTTGTGGTTTTCATTTGGACAGACGTGTCACAATTTTAAAGTGAAAGAAACAGTTAATCTCATTTGTTTTTTAAAAGGCAACATTATCTCAGTACTGGTATGGGATTGGAGATGGTTCTTGTAAGTGATAAGAGCGTAAGAGTAAGTGATTTGAGGGTGAAGAGGTTGATAGTAGCTTGATAAGCTACAGAGTATGGGGAGAATGGCGCGTGATGCACCTGGATGGTAATGGTTGTTTAAATGAAGGTGAGAAGGAATTGGTTTGGTGAAACGGAAATCTGAAACCAGGGTAGTTTACCATGAAATTGTAAAGGTATCCCACTAACAAAACTTGTACTTAAGAAAGAATTAATGTTTCTCATTGCAAGTGTAAAAGCTTATTTGAGGAGCTGGAAGAGTGTTCCCGTTTGAAGGTCATAGAGATTAGCTATTTGAGGGAAAAAAAATGCAGTTTTATTTTTGCAGCAGAGAGAGACATTTTTTAATATGGCATCGAGTGAGTTGCCAAGAGTTACGAGGGTAGTTATTTAAAAAAAATATATGTTTAAAGAAATGCAACAGAGGATGGGGGAATGAGGGTAGTGTAATGCAGGATCTAGGAATAATAATAAAACAAAAGCATATGTGATTAGGAATGACAAGTATGTATGCAGTTATGAAAGACAGGTACGGAGATGAGAGTGTGAAGTTTGTTGCAGGGTGAAGTGAGATGACCGGATGGACCTCTGGGTCATTTCCCATTGGCTTGCACATTTAAACAATATGTTCTAGAGGCTTTGAAATCATCAATTATTTTGTCTAAGTTGGTGAAGAATAGGGTTAAGTATTTGCAATGTCTGGCAATATGGCAGCAGGAGGCTAAGAGGTGGAACAAGGTGGCAGTCAGCCAACAGCATCGGCAGCGCCCCCGGCTCTCACAGCTGGCTCGGCTGACCCCTTTTTGTTTTTTTCAAGATTTGAACCCCAGAAACTCCTGTCTCTGGTGATGACAATGTTGATGTAACGCTTAAGCTTATTGCTTTCTCTATGCTTGCTTACTTTAATCAATAATACCAAGATTTGTATCTCACAGACTATTGTCTCTGAAGCTAATTTAAATGTCTAAGCTTACTGCTATATTTATGCCTGTTTATTCTAATCAAGAATTTGTTTATGACTATTCCGCAGAAGTGAACTGTTAGATCTGATTCAATTCATGATTATTACTGATGTCTGTGTCCTTCCTGCAACTAATCTCACTATCATTAGCAGGTTCAATGTGTCCTGGATACCTTGTGTTTATCTAACCATTTGTTGTTTGTGAGGACTTCACAGTTTCCGGATGTTGTCACAGAAATCCTACATCATGTGCAGCATCATTCACAGCTAAGAAATTGTGCAGTTATTTGTATTTCCAGATATAATATAGTATACTATGTGTTGTTGAAGGTGACGGAGGTACACATTTTACAGGAAAGGTATTACAAGCAATATGTCAATATTTGGGTTTATAAAAAAAAGCAAAATTGAATGTGTAAACACTAACATGTTAGATAAGGTGGGTATGGAGACTACCATGAGTTGACTGGGGGCTTTTACCTCTGGTTTGTATAGCATTCACAACACTCCAAAGCAGTCACTTAACCTGTGCCTTATAAGCTACTTTTTGGAAAACTGCCTATCCTTATTGTAAGTCCAGCAACAGACTTGTCACTGTTATATGATTTAACTACGGACTATGTTATACAATTCTCACAGCATCTGAAGAAAAGCAAGGAAAGCTTATGAAGAGACTCCCAGAAGAACCTTGTCATGGAGTCCAGTCTGGAGACTATGTAATGGTGCGAACTTTTTTTATGTTCTGGTTGTCTCATAGATCGATGGCAAGGCCTATTCCAGGTTCTGCTAACAACCTCGATGTGGCTGAAAAGGACGAATCTCACTGCAAGAAGGTTGCCGACCCGGCGGTGAGGTCAGTTAAAGACATTGACTGTGATTTAAATCTAATAAACTTATTTGATGATGGGCCTGATTAGAGCCACAGTTCAGGCCAAGATAAGGTTCACAGAATCGGGGACATTATTAGTAGTGTTCTGCGGGTTGTGAACAATAGAAAAGGAATGATGGCTATTGGTGATCAAGTCTCTGAGTATCCATTGATTGGGAAAGTTATTTTTTTTCCATTTTAATTTTTTTTATTATTTATAGTGAATATGAGCAGACAAGGACTGGTGACTGATGAGGACGGTATGGAGAGTTATCCTAGGGGTACTGCCGGGGTCATATTGGTAGACTCCTCTCCTATTTTAAAACTCATGGTCATAAGGGATATGGTTTTAATCTCATTAAGAGTCATAAAGGATGCACACACTCATTTTACTACTGATACTCCCAGGTATAGGTACGCATCAGAGGATGGTCAAGAGACCAAGGGAAAAAAATAATTAAAATGTTTGAAAAAGAAATACATTACAGGTAAATAAGGTCTCATACTGATACTAGGTGCAAGATACATCTGATGAATTATCGGGAAAAAAGAGCCATTACTGTAAGGCAAAGGTGTGAAGGGTTGTCTCACAATTCCAAGGTGCATATGTAAATACTGTGGTTTAAATTCAGAAAAAGGGTATACAATGGTGCAAAGACAGCACCTCTATACAAACTGACACTTCTTCCCTGGACACTTATCATGAGCTTATAGAAAGAACAATAAAGTTGATTGTTGGGTATGTAGTCACCATGTCATTCAGGGAATGTTGTGCTAATGTCTATTTCATTGCACTCAAATCAAACAACACTTCACTCGCTATGTGGAACTCACACACTTGAACCTTATAATGTCACAGGTTCCTTACGTTTAAAATTAACAAGGTATCCAAGGTATGATCAGGACAACATCATGTCTACTAACAAAATGGTACAGGAGCTGAAGGTATTTGTTTGTGAACCAGTGTTTGTAACACAATCTTCCAAGGAGGATCTTACTGAATTAAACTTGTTTGGGGATCTTTCAGAAATTATTAAATACACAAAAAAAACTAATAAAAATGATATGTGAGTGCATTAATAAACTGTGTAATAACAGAAAAAATGTTGGGGTACAATAAAACATACAGTCATCATATCGCAGAATGGAACAAGCAAGAAGAAAGCGTGGATGAAAAGGGTGCCCGTTGTAATGTTTCTGGTAATGTTTTTCTAACACATTGTCTAATAAACCATGACACTAATACAGGGGTTAAATTATATGTGTGGGCATAAGGCTTATAGATGGTTACCGGTGAATTCTTTTGAAATGGGTCTTATAAGAACATTGCTACTTGATGCAAAGGTAATTCACCAGAAAAATCTAAAAGAAACAAATGAAATAATTACTGTGTAAAAACGGTAAATAGAAATACAAATGGTATATGGAAAAGTACAAGCACCTCTTTACACTGTCCCAAAGTTATAAGGTTGGTTTAGGATTTGGTAACATAATAACATTTGGTACATAGGGAATTAATAAACAATATCGCAGACATTGTGGTAAGAGAGTTTCAAGCAATAAAACACTGAATTAAAATGTAGCACACACTACCTTACAGCTGTAACATTGGATATTGTGTCACATTACAAACAATATATGGGTTAAAGTGTTGTACATACATCACAAATTATTCTGATGCATGCAGAAGAAATAAAATAAAGGTTAAATTAAATTACTCAGGTTAAAAAAATGAATTTGCTGAACAAATAAAAATGAAGGTGTGATTCCTGACAGTTGGTTCACCTGGTTGAACCCCAGTACCTAGTTCGCATGGGTTGAAAATTGGTTTAGCAATGTTATCTATACATTGGGAAGATTCATATTTTTAGTCATGATAATGTTGTTGATTTTCTATATATTAGTGAAAGGCTTGAAGAAGATTTTCCAATGTATTAAGAAGAAATCTGATGATGCAATCTATGAGAGATATGAACTTTCTTCAGAGATATGAACTTTTTTCGGAGTTATGACCCCTCAAATTTCATGAGGATGGAACTGATAAAGCCAGAATATGTGACTGTACATATTCCTTCAGCAATTCACGAATATATGCATGCTTATGTCTTTCATTATTTTCATTGCAATTAAGAGTACATAGAAATGATTCAGAATATATATTAGTTGTAGGTTGCGGAGGACCGACATGTGTGGAATGGCCTCAGGCCTAGAGATGAGGTATACCCTCTCTCTAAAGTAGCCAGGTGTGTGTCTGAAGCAACAGTTATTATTGTTTAATATTGTTTAATCTAAAGGTATAAATGTTATTACAGAAATAGGTATAAATCAGAACTGTGGAAAACTATTTCTGCTCTAGCAAGACAGCATAATGGGTTAGTTGAATATGAACAGACTAGGAGACAGTAGGTCCCAGATCCATATAAACAAGGAGGGAGCTAATCAGGATAGCCTTGGCCTATAAGTGGTCACCAGTATTTTGAGAACATAGAAAGGAGATTATAGGTTTTGTTATGATTCAAAACATATTATCAGTGAAATGTTTAGTGCGCATGAATATTGAATTAATTAATTAATATTCGCCATTTTATAATATGTTAGTAGCAGAGAGGAAGAAAAGTATAAAAGATTGATCAAAAAGGGGAGGGGTCAGTCAGTCGGGTTGAGCAGGAAAGATCGTAGGTCGAGAGAGTCGCGGGGTGCTGGGCTGTAAGTATAAACATGGCTGACTGTCACCTTGTGCATCTCTGCTAGGCATTGCAAATAATCATTTTGTCACTGTTGCTGAACTAATGTTTTTCAGGTTGTAAGTCTGCTTTGACAATAATACAATAATACATGTATAATTAATTTGCTTTTAAGTAAAACATTGTCATTTATTTTAGAGCTGGCATTGGTGTGAATTATTTAATTTCTTCTTATAATAAGTAAGGTTTATAAATACTATCCAAAACACATCGCGATATCAGATAGGAGGGATATCGCCAATTAAAAGAGGAGGGATTAGGAATAGGGAGGGACAGGGAGAGCAATGTTGGCACATGATCGGAGATCGCAATATTTTCCACCTTGGACTTATGAACTCTAGGGAGGAGATTTATGGGAAGGAGCCAATAATCAATCCTTGTAGATGTGTATTTGAATAAAAAGTATAGTCTCGCTCCACAGAGTGTTGATACCTCCAGGGGTCGGTGAGTTGAAGGGAAGATATAAGAAAATTTAGAGATTATGGTGTGCTGCCCCGCCCCCTGTCACCTTACCTATCCAACAGTAGATTGAGAGTAGCATTGAAATCTCAAACTAGTATGAGGGCCCCTTCAGCCCATTCCTGTAAACGAATTTATAAGTTAATAAAAAAGACATTACTAGGGCCAGTTGGTGCATGCACAGTAGCAAAGGTGTACAATACCCCTTCCAATTGTATTTTAACAAATAAAAAATGACCTTCAGCATCATGCAAACTTATCAATTATGGTGTAACTAAGGGACTTACAGAGAAGAAGAACCACCCCTCTTTGATTGGATGTAAACAAAGCTGCTATATATTCTTTCAACCAAGTGCTTTGAAGTGTATTGGGATCTCCCTTTCTCCTATGAGTTTCTTGAAGCATAGCCACGTCTGGTTTAAGCCTCTTTAAATGTTGTAAAACCATCCGCCATTTTGAGCAGTGTATTTAGACCCTCTACAGGGAATTTAATTTTAATATAGCTAATAGATGTAGAAGAGGGGTCTAGATTATCAACCAATTCCCTATTTTACGAAAATGCTTAATTGCTGAATTACACACAAAGTAGTCCCCATGTCCCAGTGAGTAAGGGAGCTACAACTAGAACAAACGTGTGATCTCTCAACTCCAATAACATAACAATAAGCAAAAATTGTATATTCCAATATGAGGTAGCTCTATCATTTTGTAATATTTTAAGAACCCAAACAAAAGGCCTATGAGGCCAATAATAACCAGTATATCTATTCCAAAATTGAGAAAGTGAGGGTAGGGAAAGGGAAAAAGGGAAAGGGCCAAAATAAGAAAAGGAAGGGAATGGGGCAGACAAATGATTCCTTATCATGAGAACAGTAGAACAAAAACTAAATCGACGAACAATGCACTGAATATGTAAGGGCACATGAAAAGTAATATCACAGTGACAGATAACAATAACATACAAGATCCATGTGATATGTATGATAATTGGCAGCCAAATAATGGATCAGATCAAATCATCAGATGGGGTAGCATTTGGCTCTAGAAGAGAGGTAACAAATGTCTCTGCCAAAGATACTGAATCAAATAAATATTGTTTGCCTTCATGGTGCACACAGTGTTTAGCAGGATAAAGGAGAGCAAACCAGATTACAGCATCAAAAAGTAGCTTGCATACCTGGGAGAATTTTCTTTGCTTCATTGACACTTGATAAGAGAAATCTTGAAACAAAAGTAGTTTGTCCCCTGATAAGATAAACCTTTTAGATTTCTGATAGGCTTCCATCACTTGTACTTTGTCCATGTATTTAAGAAAAATGAAAATGACGGGTCTGCAATGGTCAGCCTGATGATCTGGGCCAATTTGATGCGCATAGAGCCTGATGCAGGGTTATAGCCCAATTCTTGAGGTAGCAAACAAAAAGTATAGTGGTTGCTCAGATCAGCTTAATGACTTAGCACAGGTGCTTGTAAAGGGTGGAGTTTACACTGAACACAGAAAAAAGGGAATTGCCCTCCAGCACACTGTAGCAAAATCAACAAAAAATACTTACTGTAAATCCTACATATAATAGAGATTCAGAGGTATTAGTTACATACATTTGCAAATATATGAATAAGCGCCAGGCCAATCGTCAAGGCTCCTCTATACTGGCATCCCTAACATTAAGGGGTTCACGTCCGAGAAGCAGGGTACCCCAAAAAATTCCAGCCAAGGACCATCCCCAGGGCATCACACGAAAAGGGGAAAAAAGGTGATAGTGAAGTATAAAGGATAGATGTGCAAAGATAAATCAATAAGTGTTAATGAAATGTGAAAGAATTAAAATGACATAAATAATAAACAAACAAATTAGAAAAGTGATAAAAATATTCTATGTGAATTAAGTGGTGATGCCATGAGAAAGGTCCAGCCAGAACATCTCCGGGGGCCCCACTTCCAAATCTTCACCCCAAAATAATTATTGCTACATAATAGTAGCACCTACTCAGTCATATAATTACAAATTGGTGTACTGCATGATAACAGCACATGTATAAGCTGAGAGCTAACCACTGAATCTCTATTATTATGTAGGATTTAAGTATTTTTTGTTGATTTTGCTACAGTGTGCTGAAGGGCAAATCCCTTTTTTTTTGTGTTCAGTGTAAACCCCGTCCTTTACAAGCACCTGTGCTAAGTCATTAAGCTGATCTTAGCAACCATCATACTTTTTGTTTGCGGTCTTGAGAGGTATGAAGGGAGCCAACATTAGGAGGAGGTGCTGGTCCTTATAGTGCCATGTGGAGGTTTCTGAGGTACCTTCAAGGTGAGTTAGCTCTCAGCTTATACTTGTGCTGTTATCATGCAGTACACCAATTTGTAATTATATGACCCAGAATGGGTGCTACTATTATGTAGCAATAATTATTTTGGGGTGAGGATTTGGAAGTGGGGCCACCGGAGTTGTTCTGGCTGGACCTTTTTCAGGGCATCACCACTTAATTCACATAGACTATTCTTATCACTTTTCTAATTGTTTATTATTTATGTCATTTTAATTCTTTCACATTTCATTAACACTTATTGATTTATCCTTACACATCTATCCTTTACACTTTACTTTCACCTTTTTTCCCCTTATTGTGTGATGCCCTGGGGATGGTCCTTGGCTTGAATTTTTTGGGGTACCCTGCTTCTCGGACATGAACCCCTTAATGTTAGGGATGCCAGTATAGAGGAGCCTTGATGATTGGCCTGGCGCTTATTCATATATTTGCAAATGTATGTAACTAATACCTCTGACTCTCTATTATTATGTAGGATTTAAGTATTTTTTGTTGATTTTGCTACAGTGTGCTGAAGGGCAAATCCCTTTTTTCTGTGTTCAATTCTTGAGGTAACCAATTGGAGAGCAAGTCCGTAAGTTTATGTTGTTTAACAGATTCGGGCAGGCCAATCACTCATAAATTATTGCTATGATTGCAATTCTCGAGATCTTCCAGCTTTTCTTGCATAGCAGTAATGGAAGCTTCCCGAGTATTGATTAGTGACTTGGCTGTAGTGAGGTCATCTTTAAGGTTTGAAATGCATTGCTCTGCCTCATAAAACCATGCACTATGCTCTCGAAGTTGAACCACGGCAGAATCAATTGCTTCCTTCAGACCAGCTAATTTTTTATCAAGCAGCAGTGAAAGGAGAAAAGAGTCTTCCTAAACTTTGGCCACAGATGCAGTGCTGTAGTTAGAGGGGTCAGACACACCTTATAGAACATCATCCACAGCCGGAGAAGAAGGAGGTCTAGAAGGGACGGAGGTCATCGCTCTGGTCTTCCTGTTTATTATATGTTATCCACCTCTGCTTCCTCTCTGGGATTTGACCACATATTTATCCATATGCAGGCCTCAAAGAGCAGGCTTAGTGCAGGTAACTGAATATGTTTAATATGACAGGCAATGTACAGTCCTGACCAGCAGCAGCACAGAGAGTGGAGAGATAAATGCTGTGACAGATGTGCCTCCAAAAGCTTCACTCAGTCAAAACCAAGGTCAGTCCAGGAGGGTCAAGGAGTGGGTCTGGTAAGTCAAAGGGCAGGGGAGGGTTGCAGGGAAGACAGGAGAGGTGGCAACTGAATCCAAGATGTTGGCTGTGGGGGAATGTTGCAGCAGCATGCATCTTAATTCCAGCAGTGGATAGCCAGGGAAAGTTCCTTCTGGGCCACTAGTATCTTTGATGACCATGGTTGTTAATGTGGGTCACAGCCTCTGGCACTAACTATGGTAAGAAGTAGAGATGAGCGGTTTGGATTCTAAGAAATCTGAACTGCTCCAAAAAGGTAGAATCTGAGTCCACCTGAATGCAAGTTTGGGTGTTACCACCTGACTCGGTTTCCACCTCGAGGCCGAATGTCACCTAGCCGGTGTCGAATTCTCACAAGAAATGGGTGACGTACAGCCTCTCTAAATGGTGCAGCGCCTGGGACTCGGCGCCATTCTGCTAAGAGAGAGGATGAGTTCACTTCAGTGAACTTGCCGCTAGACATCATTTATTTTCAAGGGCATTAGCCCTCTGTGATAACCACTGTGTGTGTGCTCCATGACTGGGCTTATGCCCAGTATGTGTGTATATAATATACAGTATACAAGGCCAAGCTCTGTGACTGGGCATATAGCTCTGTAACTTTACTGGGCATAAGCCCACTGTGTATTCAAGCTCCATGACTGGGCATAAGCCCACTTTGTGTATACAAGCTCCATGACTGGGCATTAGCCCACTATGTGTATACAAGCTACTTGAGTTTACTTGGCATAAGCCTACTGTGTGTATACTAGCTCCGTGACAGGGCATAAACCCAAAGTGTGTAAACAAGCTCTGTGGCTTTACTGGGCATAATAATACTGTGTGTCTTCAAGCTCCATAACTGGGCATTAGACCACTTTGTGTATAAAATCACCATGACAGGGCATAAGCCAACTGTGTGTATACAAGCTCCATGACAGGGCATAAGCCCACTGTGTGTATACAAGCTCCATGATAAGGCATAAACCCATTGTGTGTTGTGGAAGACTAATTTACAAGAAACATATTTACATAATTCCATATTTACATATGCTGTATGCTTTATAATGAAACAGTTCATGAAATGCTATATGCCTTTGCACATCCATTTTGAATACAGCTGCAAGGTTGATCTTTCTCACCAAACGTTCAGTGTCTGCTAATCCACTCTGTCAGTCCCTTTATTGGCAGCCAGTCTTCTACCGTATTCAATTTAAAACACTTACACTCATGCATAAAGCTATTAACCAAACCACACCAACATACATCTCTTCACTTATCTCAAAATATCTTCCTACTCAACATCTCTGCTCTGCACAAGATCTGCGACTGTCATCCCCATTTTAAAGTTAACAATTATGTTAAAGGATTGTTCTTCCCACTCTAGATATTAAAATGTTACCATATTACGTTATGCATCATTCAACCTATCCTTAAAAAGTCCACTAAACATGTAAGCAACCTATGTAATCTTTAAGATTTTCCAATATCTCTTCTCTCTCCAGCTGTTGAATCCTTTATGATTATCAGCAACTGTCTCAAACATTTCTTATTTAGTCTGGTATAACCTAGCATTAAACATTTGGCTTATGGTCAGTAATAATATCAACACTATTTATCTCAAAAATCAAATTTCTAAAAATTAGTTGTTTCCAAATGTTCTCTATTGGTTTATGTAACAATGATAATGTAACAAATCTATAAGCCTTTATAGTTATCTTGCTTTTGTAAACTCTGTCTTTTGTCTGGGACATTCTGAACTTCTAAGCAGTTTTTTTTCCATCTTGACACCAATAACATAAATTCAGCCTGTATATTTTCTCTCATCTTCTATTTAACCATGTAAACTTTAACTTACACTGATGGAGATACTTTGACAGCATGTTTTCACAGATACAAAACACTATTTTAAAGATTTTAAGATTGTTTTTAAACATTACAAACACAATCATAGGAATAGCAGCAGCAGTAGCCTGCAGTCTGCTGTGCCCTTCCCAACAACATACATTTGTTAAAGAAAGTGTTGAGTTTAAGGACATGAATTACATAAGTGCGCGGGCTTATCTCTGCACTTAATTTAGAATTACTTATACCAATTATGTAAACATTACAAATTCACACTTTACACTGCGCTTTTTAATTTTATTTATTAGTCTTCCACAGTCCACCCTTAAGCACATTATAACATACATGTGCTATATCTCATCTCCATTTCTTGTATGTTTTCATTCTTAAAGTAGCCATCTGAGTACAGCATAGGCCAACTCTATAGAATAAAAAATCAGGATTAAGATTTCAAGAATAAACTTTGTCTGTACATGAAATATGTTAATAAACTTTTCTAAACCTGAAAATTAAAAACTAGTATCTAATCATGACCATCATAAATCACTTTAGAGTCTTTATCATAATGTATTCATAGAAATTATTCTTTTATAGTATAAGCCTCATTTATGTAATTGATAATAATGGCTTCTTCAACTGTAATATTATTGGTCAAATAACTTCAACAGGGAATTCCAAGATTTGTATAAAAAGTTTGACAATATCCTCCAGTCTGTACAATTAAGCAATCAATTATGGGTGGTGTTGTAGTAATAGTTCATTCTGGAATATTTTTAATAACTGTCCAACATATATGAATGTCTTGTCATATAAAGTCCAGTATCATTGTCAATAAATTTGTCCAGTTCAATAATTTCATGTTGATTATCCAAATATCCCCAATTATCACACATAAGTATGTTAGCAAATGTTGTTCCAACATTATGTCTCACTGAAGTATCAATCAAGGAAATTTATTTTTTATTCACTGGATCAATATCTCTTATAAAACGTCTGGCATCCTGCAAAATAACTTATCACAAATTATTATGAGTTATGACATAAAATTGTAGTATCAATTTGCCTAAAAAGGAAATATCGTCTGAATTAATTGGCAATAATTTGTAAGCATACTTCCTCATAGGTAATAAAGATCATCTGGTAACAAGAAAGTAACACCAAACCCAAATATCATGGTATTAACTCTCATTCCTAATATGTCTGAACTATATGATCTGTATAACTATTTGGAACACTAACTATTAGAACTAATCCCTAGCAGTGTATAATCAAATGCCTCATTGTAAAAATACATTGTACATAATAAGCATTTAGTCCTTTTAATATCTTCCTTACATTGTTCAGTATAGCAAGGAACTTAAGGTTTGTACACAGTAAAGATTTTATTACAATATTCTGATTCAACATTTTCTACTTGTATTGGACTAGTAAACATTCCTGTAGTTACTCAAATCTGAGGTGTAGTCTGCTTCATTTCATATACTTTCTTATTAAAACAAAATGGAATGTGTTCACTTACATATGAAAATAACCCAATTGCTAGTGGTTTTGTCAAGTTATAGTTATCAGTAACCCCTTTTCCTGTTTTTTTTTAATTTTTTTCACAATTCTCACATGTTTCTACATTAATTATCTTAGTAATTTCAGTATATTTCAACTCAAGAATGGTTCTGGCACAAATTCAACAATTAGTAGCATTTAATACTTTACTCATCAATGAATATTTTTGTAGAATTGGATATTCTTTTGAATAATATCCATACACCATAGTATACACTTTTCTTCTGGTTTAGTACAGTAAATGCAGATGCACTTTTCAATAGATATAAATCAGATTTCTGACACTGATCATTTAACCTGCTTAGTAAAGAGGAAGGAAAGGACTTATTAGAATAACCCCATCATCCACACTACTGGATGTGTAGTCATACCAGACCATGAACCCTCGCTCGCCTTCTCTCCAAAAAAAAAAAATAAGTCTCAATGTTGGAATAAACACGATTGTTTCAATCAAGCAGCTAAAAAAATGAAAAGTTTCCTTTGTTATCAGTCTATATCATAGTCTATTGTAAGCAATAATCTCCATCTTGATTGAAGAGTTCTCATAAATGCAACTTAGTCTTTATATCTCAGTCTTTATAGCTCAGCACTTGAGTCTGAGTCTTTAGTCCCCTTTAAGCTAGGATCTTTCTCTGACCTTTTTCAATGCAAGCCGTGGATCCAGGTGTCCTTCTCAGCAACCTTTATAGCTGTATCTGTTGTGAGCATTACTTTGCCATGCCAAGGACCATTCCATTGATCTGTAAGGGAACCAGAATGTAACAAACTTCTCATCATACCATCATAGTCTCTAGACTGCATTTCATCTGCTGGACCAAATGCTGATGTTGGTTGAATATCCTGTTGAGCTTTCCCGAAAGTCTTCTTGTTGTAGCTTCTTAGAAAATTGTATAAAATATTGAACAGTCAAATCATGTTGTCATTTCAAATCAGTCTTTGGTTTAGTAACACATCTTGATTGTAGTTAAAAAAAAAAGCAATTAATAAGGAGAGATTGAGAAAATGCTCAGGTGTGATTCTATTACTATGAAGCACCAAATATAGGCCTTCAAACAATGCCATTTCTGTCTCTTTTGTAAGTTTAACTAATCTATTTTTTATAACAACATTTTGTGTAACTTTGATTCTATTTCCATCATTTCACTTATTTGAAAAACTCTTTTCCTTTAAAATGAGTTCCCCTGTCACTTTCAATAACATTTACAGTAAGTAAACTATACCTTACATACAAATTCCTCCAAAAACTTTCCTCTTAGCATTACGGAGCTGTAAATTCAATAAACTCCGCAATATCTAACAACATGCTAACACTATATTTTAAAACATCCTGAAACCTTAACAAGAACATATTTAATCCTCTTTTTAATCAACATACTTTAATCCTTTTTAATCAACATATCTCAATCCTTCTTTTTTCTTAATTGGTAACTGAATAAAATCAATTTACAGTATTTATGGTATTTGGCAAATTTTTCTGTAGGTACCATTTTCTCTACATTATTTATCAACCAAATTACATAAACATTCACATTTTCACTTTATCTCTGGCCCGAGCACACCAGTATGATTGTACAAACTGATTCATATTGTCTGCTCTTAAATGTACTAACCAATGAACAACCTCTATAAGGCTTGTAATAATTTTAATTCCACTCAAATACTCATTATCATCTTCTCTTTTTAACAATGATTTAATTTCCAAACATTGACCTCATTGTGAGAAGTATTTTCCTGATATTGTCTTAATTGGTCAAATTGTGATATCCTTAAACAACATCAACTGAGTTTCTGTAACTAGCTCATCATATGTTTTTAAAATTAGCTTTCATTTTACCCTGTCCATTAATATGTTACCCATGGAAATAATATCAATCTCTTCGACATTTAATTACTGCAACTTATTTTTGGTAAACATATTGCTTCTTTAACTGTTTATGCATGTGAAATTGTAGTTCCCAGGAGCTATGCGGTAACCCCTATGCTTCCAGTTGCTATAATCAAAGCTGTACATTACATTCAGCTAACTACGTTGAATGTGGTAGTTACTGTAATGCATACCCTGTCACCAAAAAAAACATTATGTATCTGTCTGAAACAGCTATCATCAGTAAAGAGACTCTAAGTCATGCTTATCTAATGAAACTTTCCATTACTGAAAAATATTTTTATATTTCATTATTGAAAACATGTTCAATGTCTTCCTTTTTCCTCACCATTAAATATTGTCAACCATATTCCCCCCTGTTGAGGATAAAGAAGATCAATGTAGCACAATTGAAAATATGACATATGTAAGATTGATAGGAGCCTAAAATATAAACCCCATCGAGAAAATCTGGCTGTAGGAACATGTTTAAGTTTAGCATTATTAAATATTGGATTAACAGTATGTAAAACAAATAGATGCAATTCATCTTAATAATTAATGCCACCCTTTAAGGATATAAATGTCTTCAACCTGATGGAAAACAACATCCTGTATATTTAAAATTATCAGTATACAATTGGATTTTGTCCCATTAAACTTTTAACTTGCTTCTGCAAAAGAAACAGAATTGTTCATTAGTATCTCTTATTGAAGTTTAAAATGGATGTGCAAAGGCATATTGCATTTCATGAACTGTTTCATTATAAAGCATACAGCATTTGTAAATATGGAATTATGTAAATATGTTTCTTGTAAATTAGTCTTCCACAGTGTATACCAGCTCTGTGATAGGGCATAAACCCACTGTGTGTATACAAGCTCTGTGATAGGGCATAAACCAACTGTGTGTATACAAGCTCTGTGACAGAGCATAAGCCCACTGTGTGTATACAAGCACCGTGACTGGGCATTAGCCCACTGTGTGTATACAAGCTCCTTGAATTTACTAGGCATAAGCCCACTTTGTGTATACAAGCTCCATGACAGGGCATAAGCCCACTGTGTGTATACAAGCTCAGTGACTGGGCATAAGCCCACAGTGTGTATACAAGCTCCATGACAGGGCTTAAGTTCACAGTGTGTATACAAGCTCCGTGACCTTACTGGGCACGTAAGCTCACTGTGTGTAAACAAGCTCTGTGGATTTACTGGGCATAATCATCCTGTGTATATACAAGCTCCGTGACAGGGCATTAGCCAACTTTGTGTATACAATCAATGTGACAGGGCATTAGCCGACTGTGAGTATACAAGCTCTGTGACAAGGCATAAGCCCACTGTGTGTATACAAGCTCCGTGACTGAGCATTAGCCCACTGTGTGTATACAAGCTATGTGTATTTACTGGGCATAAGCTCACTGTGTGTATACAAGCTCCGTGAATGGGAATAAGCCCTCTCCGTGTATACAAGATCCGTGACTGGGCATAAGCCCACTGGGTATATATATATATATATATATATATGTTCAAGCTCCGTGACTTTACTGGGCATAAGCCCACTGTGTGTATAGTATACAAGCTCTGTGACTCCAGTTCACAGTGATAAATGAATATTGTTCATGACAATGAACCAAGAGGAGAGCAGAACCAGGAAGCAAAAGCTAGCACTGCAGATGCTGGAAGTCCATCACTATTATCTAAAGCTGATGCTAAAGGGCAACAGGCTTTAAAAAATTAGGGTATCTGAAATAAAAAAAAATAGATTTCACAGATCTAAAGACAAAACAACACCCTCTAAAGACTACTACTAGTGCAGAAAAACAGAAAATTGGCAACATACCATGCACCACACGTAATGGCAAGGAAAGGCACAGGGATTGGTCTTTATTTCTGAGTGGTGATTTTGCAACTGTCAGTGAGGCATCTTGTGCCTCTCATGACAATAAAATACCTTTTTAATATGACTATAGAAGTGTTAAAAAATGTAAAACCAAAAAGGCAGTAGATCAAACTGTGTTTTCGGAAACACAAATGTCAGAAATCCCTGAGGAAAGTCTAAGTGGGTCCATGAGTGGTATTGCTATGTGTAAGCCTGACCTTTCAGAGAATCTTCCCTCCACAGTTTATGTTCCATCTGTATTTGTGTGGATGAGCAGTATTGCGGAAGACACCGAAATTGAGGATGCCAACTGTGGAATTGCAAGAGGATGAGGGGAATATATGTGCTGCTGACTCTGGCATTAATGAGGATGTTGTGGATGAGAATATTGTTTGTATAAGTCAGGCACAAGTGGAAGCAGCTCTTGGCCAAGATAAAAAGGCCATTGCCATGCCTGGGCATATAACCAACAAATCCACATCTTTTGTGTGAAATTATTTTTACCCAAATCCTGACAATGTTTGTCAAGCCATTTATAGCCTTTGTGGGACCACAGTTAGTAGAGGTAGGGACTTTAGGCATGTAGGAACCTCCACACTATAATGTCATCTGCAGCAAGCTCATGACATGTATTTTATAACATCAGAAACTACTGATAAAAAAATAACAACAAGCAGTCCAGCATTAGCTAGATGGCTTCTCTTTACTAGATCCCAGCACCTGCAATCTCCACCGACAACACCTTCATCCTCAATATCCTCAGGTTTGATCAGTGGTAGTCAAGCATCCAATTTGTTAATGCTAATTCACAGTGACTCCTCCACTTTCCAGGATGCCTCAGAAGAAACTGAATCTTTGAGCACTAGGCCTGATGCTGCTGGAGGTGGATCTTCATCCCAGTAGTGGACCAAGTAGACAACTAGTAGTAGTTTACCAAAATAATAATTGACTTTAAAAGAATCTCTTGCAAGGGGAAGCAAGTATGACAGCACTCACCCTTTCACACAGTGGATCACTGTCGCCATGATGCTTATGCTAGTATTAGATCTGTGTCCAATATCCACAATTAATGCTGTGGGATATACACACTTAATTGAGGTCCAGTGTCCCCAGTACCAAATTCCATCTCAGTTTCATTCCATTCCTCGGCTGTACCAGGATGCTAAACAGAATCTAATTATTGGCCTGCAAAATGCTATTGTACCCACTGTCCACTTAACCACAGATATGTGGACAAGCAGTAGTGGGCAAACTAAAGATTACATGACTGTGACGGCCAACTGGGTGGATGAATCGCCTTCAGCAGCAGCAGAAGCAGTATCTAACAAACAACACCAGCTCATTCAGAGGCAGGCAACTCTGTGCATCACAAGATTCAGTAAGAGGCATACTGCTGACAACCTCTTAGAAAAACTAAGATATGTCATAGAAACATGGCTTACCCAACTTGGACTCTCCTCAGGATTTTTGAATCTGACAATGCTACAAATATTGTGACAGCATTACAGATGGGTGAATTCCAGCACATTCTCTGTTTTGCTCACACAATCAACTTAGTGGTGCAGGGTTTTTTTAAAAATGACAGGGGCGTGCAGGAGATGCTGTCTGTGGCTCAATTTTTTGGGACATTTCCGGCATTCAGCAACAGCATGCAGGAGATTGCAGCACCTACAAGAACAGTTTAATTTGCCCTACAATCAGCTGAAGCAAGAAGTGGTAATGAAGTGGAACTCCACCCTTTATATGCTTCAGCGGATGGAGGAGCAGCAAAAAGCCATCCATAGCAATATGACAAGCCATGACATTGGGAGAGGAGGGGGAATGTACCTTAGCCCAGCACAGTGGAGAGTACTTTCTGTCTTGTGCAAGGTGCTCAAACCATTTGAAGTTGCCACATGTGAAGTGAGTGCTGACACTGCTAGCTTGAGTAAGGTGTTTCCCCTGATTAGCCTTTTGGAAAATCAGCTGGAGAAATAGAAGGAGGAGATTAAACAAAGTGATTCCGCAAAGTATTCTGGACTGATAAATCAAGTCCTTTATTTGCTTCACCAGGCTCCACAAGTGGCCAAGATCTTGAAATCTGATCATTATATTTTAGCAACCATGCTTGATCCTAAGTTTAAGTCATATCCTGTGTCTTTCTTTACAACTGACCCAGATCTTAAAATGATCCAAAGCATTCCAGGTTTGCAAGTTGGTAGCTGAAGTGACACATTGCACTATGATGACATATCTTCCTTCGGTTTCTCCAGCAGCAGCCAGAAAATAATTCACCTTTTCCCAAAAGACCTTGTGATGATGCAGATAAGTCATGCCAACATTTTGACAGCTGGTCAGGTCTAAAAGAATTGCCCAACACCAGTGACACCTCTACTATAACTCCATCTAATACAATTACCATCCAAAGAATGGTGGAAGATTATTTTCAGGACACCATACAAGTAGACATGTCACAGAGTCCCTTCGAATATTGGAAGAAAAAAAAGGCAATTTGGAGAACCTTGTATAAACTGGCTTTGCATTGCTTAAGCTGCCCACCCGCCAGTGTGTACTCGGAGAGAGTTTTCAGTACAGCCGGGAACCTTATGAGTGAACGATGTAGGAGGCTACTTCCACAAAAAGTATAAATCTGATGTTCATTAAAATGAACTGGAAATTTCACAAGGAAAACCTTTCCCGACAATCACGTCATAGTACAGATACTTCTGTAATGGTGGAATTATTACAAGTCACGGGCATGACTTGACCCTTTCTCACAGCTTTCCCAGGCAGGATGGGGTTAATCATGTTGTTCCTGTTTATAGGCAATCGGCTCGCCTCATGAAGTGATGTCTGATCCACGGGTGCAGCTTGATTAAGTGCTTCAGCCTATTTATACTCACTGAACTATTGCACCTATGCCGACTATAGCATGTCTGTGAATTTTATCAGCTTAGCTGCATGGGCAGCTTTGTTCCCTCCATGATATTGCTTCCATTTGAATTCCCAGCCAACACCGAGCAGCTCCCGGTCTGCCATTGTCCTCCAAACATCTTCCTAGACGCATCTAGCAGCTCCTGTGCTGCCAAAGTTCACCATATGGCTTCCTAGCTGCACCAAGTAGCTCCCATGCCACCACCATTCTTCATTTGGCTTCTTAGCTGCTCCAAGCAGCTACCATGCTGCAACATCAGCTCCACCACCGCAACATCAGCACACTTGCCGCACCATCGGCTTTCAAAGCCATTTGCTAACCCTAGACTGTTTATCTACAGCTATTGCTGTAACATTGGCAACATCACCGCAACATTGGCACAGTTGCCGCACTATTGGCTCTCAAAGCCATTTCATACCCCAAACTGTTTATCTACGGCTATTGCCGCAACATCGGCACCATCGCCACAAAATCAGCACCATCGCCACAACATCAGCACAATTGCCACACCATCGGTACCATTGCCATATCATTGATGCAATTGCCAACTCATCAGAACCATAACCTGTATCAACACTAACTGTACACTTCATCTCTTGAATTCCCTAGTACCTCGGTTTGAGCTTCTACTATGCCGAGCGTAAGTCCAGGCAGCCGCCTAAGTACCGGTGAATGTATCATAGTTCTAAGGGAATAACGGGCAGTTGTTATTGGTGAATATCTCGTTAGCCGGGTTCTAGGGGTCTCACATGGAGCAGGCAGTGGGTTTCATAACAGGAATCCAGTGGGGATGAATTAATATTGTGTGAGGATGATGTACACACTGATGAGGGTGAGGATGGCAATGATGATGACATCTTGCAACTGTAGAGCTGTTACCTTTAACCAATTGGTAGCTTTTTTATGGGGGCCCAAACAAACTGAGCACTTCAGCCACAAAGTGACAGTCCCTGTCGCTGAAATGCTTGGTTTGTTAAAGTGTGCATGTCCTTTTTAATATCCAACATGAGGATGGGTGGGAGGGCCCAAGGACAATTCCATCTTGCACTACCATTTAATTTCTACTACTGCTGTGTGGCAGTGTTTCATAGATGTGCTTTAAACTGTGGTGTCTGTGCCGCTGCACCGCTGCTCTGATGCTTGGTAACCAGTCAGCTCATTGCAACCTTTGGCTAATAATGGTGAAAACAATATGATAAGCTGTGATGTGGTCTAATTTGACTGTAAATGAATGGAAATTAATGCTATTGAGGTTAATAACACTCTAGGAAGAAAAAAAAGCCCAATTTATGTGATTTTAGTTTTTTTGTCAATTTTTGTAAACAAATGTAAATCAAAATTCAAAGCCAGTTACCACAGTTTTGCAAATCCAAATCCGGACGACAAATTAGAACCAAATCCAAATGTGGCAAAAATGGTCCAACGCACATCCCTAGTAAGAAGTGCCATTTGCAGGGGTGAGCAGAAAGCTCATTAAAACGCGGTCATCTGCAAGGTTCTCCCACCGGAAGTATATAGTACATTCTTAATGTAGTTTCATTAAATCATTTAGATTTTATTGTTTATTTCAGTCTCTATTATTGTTTGCAGTGCAACATTATTTTATATTTCTATGGTCTATTGGTTTGAGATTTATGGCAGAATCTCACTAAGGTGTGCAGCAGCTCTCAATTGTAAAGTATTTTGTAGGTTGCCGTGACCTAGTGGTGCTTTGGAATTCCTTGTGTCAAATCTTGGTGTACAGTAGTTTCTATAGAAGGGAACCAATTCCCTATGTTGATCTGTGGTTCAAGACTTATTTCTTTCAAAAAAGAAACATTTCTTCCGATATCAATTAAAATTTCAGTGTTTTTGAATACCTCCCATCTTTATACAAATCAAATACCATTACCCATTCAGGGCTTCCTTTACAGAATACATATATAGGAACATGGTTGTCTTTCCCCTTTCCCCTTACTGAGTCTCTTCTATATTAATTGGAATATCTCCCATTAATGATCTTGTTTCGTACCACTGAGTTGATTGAAAACACTTATATATCTGTATTTTTAGATCTATTGTTAGGGAATTTATATAACCTTTCTATATGGAAATTTTTTTTATTCTCTTCTTTATTTATCATTGTTTCCAACCATTCCATACAAAAAACATAATACATTTTAGCCTTAAATATAGACATATTCGGTGGTTCTTTTTGTGTCCAGATTTGTAAGATACTTTTTCTAGCCACTGCTGATATGATCAATAATAATCTTCTACAATTAGCTGTTACTTTAGTGGCTCCTGAGTAAATTCCCAACACTGCCCATTCTGGTGAGATTAACAAGTCTTCCAATAGATATGTTATAGAAAATTGATATACCTGTTCCCAAAAATAAACAATCGAAGAACAGTACCACATACAGTGCATAAATGTTGCTCTTTCTGTCCCACACTTTAAACAAATTCCTGTATTATCTAATCCCATCAAAACCCTTCTATTTGGAGAAATATATCCTTTATGATAAATATTAAGAAACAATTCTTTGTACATTGATGAAGACATTACCCGTGCAGAAAAATAAAGTGTTTCTAATATTGTGTCTATTGTTAAATGAGAGAAAATATGTGTCCATGAGGATATTCCTCTTGAGGATTTCATCAAATCTAAAGGTATATGTAGTGCTTTATAATGTAGTGAAATATTTTTTTTACCCTTCATTGGCTCACGCAATAGTGTATCTAAAGAATTCATCCAATCCTGTGTCCTCAATTCCCTTAGCACTGAACTTATATAATGTTGTGCCTGATATATTGCAAATATCTGTGAACTTGATATAGAGAAATTGTCTAATATTCCCTGTGTACTCAATAAAAACCTATTAGATATATCTACCAGTGCTTTAGTATTCCTTATACCTTTTATACACCAATTACTAAAGGGTTTAATTCCCTATCCTTCCTGAAATTTTGTGTTCTGTACTAGTCATAACAATAGTGAACAATTACTATTTAACCCCCTCTTTTTCCTAATAAATTGCCATGTTTTCCATGCCGTTACCAGAAGGTGATTTTGAGAAGCTATATTAGAAATTTCTGATTTACGACTATGTAAAAATTATATCAAATGTTGTTCAGGTAGGAAATGTTGATCAATCTCTGTATCTGTATCTGTTTGATGTATCCAATCTTGGATAAATCTTAATATTCCAGCATGACTGCAGTTTTTTAAATCAGGAAAGTTCACTGCTCCATTTTTTGGAGTTTGCTGTAATTTGATTAAACTCATCCTCACTCTCTGCCCTTGCCAGATAAATTTCCTAAATGTGGAATAAATTAGTTTTTCATCTTTTATGGTTAACAATATGGGTAACATTTGTAAGGGATGTAGTATTTTTGGGAATGTCATCATTTTAATTAGATGTATTCTTCCCATATACGATAATATTAAATGTTTCCAATTATCCAACTTTCTCAGTGCTTCCCGTATTACTATTGGCATATTTACTTCATATAGGTCGTTAATGTTTTTGGGTAGCTGTATACCAAGATATTTTAATGTTTTTTGTACCCAAGTTATCTGCAGCGAGTTACTCCATCAAGGACGAACTTGTGGGCCTAAAAATATAGCCTGCGACTTACTTTCTTTAATCACAAATCCTGAAACATTACCATATTCCTCCAATTTTAATAAAATTGGCATTAATGTAGATTCAGGTGACGATATATATAGTAACAAATCGTCTTCAAATGCTGTTATTTGTATTTATTTTTTTTCCATTTGTATCCCTTTGAACTTCTTCCATGATTGTAAAAATCTCAGCAAATGGTCCAATGCAATATTAAACAATAATGGGGACAAGGGACACCCCTGCCTTGTCCCCCTTTTCATTGTCATTGGAGGTCCCCGTTCTCCATTTATAATTATATATGTGACCGGATTTAAGAACATATATTTGAAAATTCCAGAGAATGCCCGACCAAATTCTCTCATTTCAAATATCTGTAACAAATAACTCCATTACACGGTGTCAAATGCTTTCTCAGCATCCAAGCTGAGGAGCATATCTGTCACCTTTTTTGAATTAAGTGAGACCTTTCTAATTGCTGCCAGTGCCATTCGCACTCTCTTTACAGAAAACCGATTCTGTGTGAATCCCAACTGATGTGGTGTTATAATATTGGGTATTAATACCTGAAGACGATTTGCAATTATTTTTGATAATATTTAAAAATCCTGATTTAGTAATGTTATAGGTTGATATGACTCTATTAGTTCTAAATCTTTTCCTGCCTTCGGTTTCATAATCGTGTGAGCTTCATTAAAATGAGGGAAGTTAACACTTTCTTTATATATCTCATTATACAAAGATGTCAATATAGGCACCATATGAGTTTTTTAAATTTTATAGCACTCCCCTGCAAATCCCTCAGGTCCAGGTGATTTATTATTTTGTAACTGAGATATAACCAAAGCTACCTCTATTTCTTCAATATCTCTATTTAGAAAGTCTCTGTGATCTGAGGATAGCTTTGGTAAATTTGCCTCCCTTATCAGTCTACTTTGTAATTGATGATCCACATTTTTGGCTGTATATTATTTTTTATAGTACGAGTTAAATTGTATCAAGATATCTCTTGTACCATGTACTTTATGATTTCCTTTCATATCTTTTATTTCTATAATATCTTGTTTCTTTTTTTGTATTTTTGTCATATTAGCTAGTAACTTCCCTGCTTTATTCCCCCATCTATATTACCTATTTGCCATATAGTCTGCCTTTAATTGCACGTTTGTCAGTAAGAAACTTTCCATCAGCAGGCGTTGTTGTCTGTAACCTATCAAATTATCCTCGGTTGGCTCTATTATATATTTGTGATATGCTTCTTTCATGTTTTGATAGAAATAATCATATTTCACTTGATATTCTCGTTTCTTTTATGCTTGATATCCTATAATAAACCCTGTAATCACCGCTTTTGATGTTGCCCAAAACAGCACTGGCTCTTTTACATGTTCTAAATTATTACTCGTGAACTCCTGCCACTTAGTATTTAAATATTGACAGAAATGTTCAGATTGAATCAATGTCAATGGAAAGCACCAGAATCTTATAGCATTTCTAGGGATTTTAGTATTGAATTGTATGGAGATGGGAGCATGGTCTGATATCAGAATATCATGTATTTCTGCTATTGATGTCTTTACTAATACTTGACTGGAAATCAAGAGATAATCGATCCTTGAAAAAGATCTATGAACATGTAAATGAAATGTATATACCTTATTTCCTGGATTAAATATACGCCATACATCATGTAAACCATACATATTTGCCAACAAATGCAATCATCCATCTCCTATATTACCCGACATGTTATATGTTATTAACATTGGATCGATCCATCTTATAATCAGCCACCCCGTTGAAATCTCCACCCACTATTAACTAATTATTTGTTCTTTGCATCAACAAATTTGAGATATGTTTAAAAAATCCCATCTTATTACTATTGGGTGCATATAAATTTAACACAGTATAAGGTTCCCCTCTAATTAACACATCCAACAGTACATACCTCCCATTTACATCTATTTTAGAATTTGTAATAGAGTATTGTAATCTTTTGTTAAAAATAATAGCCACTCCTCTTTTCTTTGTTATATATGATGCAGAAATACATTCTTGTATCCAAGAATCCGTTATTGTCATATTTTGAGTTTTAGCCCAATGGGTCTCTTGAACAAATACAATATCCGGCGAGAGAGGAGAGAGACTTCAGATGTGTGGCTACTTGTTTACGTTATAATGGAGAGTTTAAATCCTTGACATTCCATGTAATTACATGTACCCTATTCTGGATACCTTTCATCCTGTTTCCTGAACCCGACATTCTTTTATAACCCTACACCATTTCGGGGACCAAGTTCCTTTACATAAACAAGTACAGCATTTGATACATTCTTTAAACACTGAGTTCAATATCATTAAGATTATCGAAGCCCCTCCTTTTTTCACCTTTTCACTCCACTGAAGTCCACTGAGATCTATATCAGCATCAGTGTGGACCCCTCCAATATACACACCAGTATAATATTTTTTAATTATTACACCCTCTTTTCTCTTTCCTCTTGTCTTTATTATTTTCTCTATCTGTAAACATCCACTAGTAAGAAAAAAGACAACACCCCTATTAACAAATAAAATGATAATAAAATTCATCTTCCCCTGATATATTTTTCAAACCTACTTATTGTTTCTAGATGGAGAGATCATGTTTGACATCAAAGATGCAGTAAATTCCTCTGCTTGTTTTGGATTTTCAACAAGATGAACAGTTCCCTCCACTATAATTTTAAGTTTAGCCGGGAACAATAACATAAACTTATAATGGTTCTCAAATTGGATTTTACACACTGGGGAAAATTCCCTGTGTCTCTGTGCCACTGATACTGAAAAGTCCTGAAAAAACAAGATCTTTTGATTCTTACTAACACCATATCTTTTTTTCGGTATGTTCTTAGGACTGTTTCTTTATCAAGTGAGTTTAGATATTTAGCTATGACGGGTCTAGGACGACTATCTGTGGCAACTCTTTCTAGGCCCAATCTATGTGTTCTTTCTATTATTAGAGGAGATTATTTTATTGGGATCCCCAATTCTTGGTTTAAATCTATCTGAAGATAATTAATTAAATCTGGGCTTTTCACTCTCTCCGGTATCCTTATAAATCTCAAATTACCCCTACGACTTCTATTTTCTAACTCGTCAATTTTTTCTATAACATTTTTTATCACTTTCTCTTGTTTCTCTGTTTGAGATTGGGTTACCATTATGGAGTCTTCCAGATCGCTCACTCTCTGCTCTAGAACCCCAATTCTCTGTGTATTAGATTCAATCTGTGATACCACAGCAGTTAAGGTATCTCTAAATTCCTGGAATTGTTGATCCATTAAAGGTTTGATTACTGTAAGCATTTCTTGAGCTGCTTCTGCTGCCGAGGGGGCATTTAAAGAGGCTAGGGGTATTGCCCCTAATGGAAGTGCTCCATGCTGCAGGGGGAAGGCTGGTATAGAGCCCAAACTACTATGTGAATTTGAAGGGGAATTAGGTTTACTTTGTGGATTTTTTGACCCTACTGGCTTACTTTTCCCCATGTTTCTTATCGGTCTATGTTCAAGATATTTCTGCATACCCTACCAAGTAATTTCAATACAATACAATACAATACAATACAATAGGATGGGGAAAGGGAGGAGAAAAAAAAAGGGAGGAGAAAAAAAAAATAATGAAACCCCCCTAAATGTTTTTCTTAACGTAAAAGTTCTAGTAGTGTCATTTATAATGTAATTTCAAGAACAAATCATTTTTCTACTTGCAGTTTCAAAAAAACCTCCTTTTTTATATGTCCCTGAGATCTGATCAAAGTACTTTCAACTTCTTGTTCTTGTTTACTGCAAACAATGTCCAACAATAAGAATAAAGAAATCCTGAGAATCCCTACTTCAGCTCTCCATATCCATTCACCATTTAGCCGCCATTCAGAGTATTGTTTCCCTTCTTTGCTGCCAAGCTGTATCTCCTTCAATCCAGGCCCCCTGGTGAGAAATCTGCATCCACCACTACCTCTCCCACCAAGGCATTCCACAGCCACCGCACCACTCTCACTGTAGCTAAGGGACCGGGGAATGTCTATCGGAATCTGGCCTCTCTCTCGGGCTCTCGCTGGCTCCTTTCCCACACGCTCCCCTCTGCTACCATCCAGCTCCCACTCACTCTGGAGCTCAAGGTCTGGGGGATGTCTGCCAATAACTGAACTCTCCTCATGCACCCCTTTGCTGCCGGCCGACTGCCTCTGCTGCCGCTGCTCCACTCTCTCTGGGGCTCAGGGTCCAAAGTATGTCTGCCAATAGCTTCTCCCTCACACACACCCCTTTGCTGCCAGCCCTACTGCTGCTGCTAAGGCTCACTGTCCGGCGGGTATATGCCAATAGCTTGTCCATCTGCACACATCCCTTCATTGCCAGCTGACTGCCACTGCTTCCACTGCCCCACTCTATCTGGGGCTCAAGATCCGGGGGATTCTCCCGGGAGCTGGTCCTTCTCATGGACTCTTGCCGACACCTATCCCATATCCCCCATCAGGTGTTCTCTCACCCACGCTTCTCCTAGGGAGTACAGGCGCTCTCTAAAACATGCCCTACTCAGAGGCATGCCCACCCGGAAGTAAGGTATTTGACATCTAATAGATTAGCAATATATAATATAAGATCTGCAATCTTACTCCTAGAAGAGGTTGGGCCCACAGGCAGTATGGCCTACCAGGAATTTCCCCTGTACCTCTGTGGGACAGTCCAACCCTGAGCTACATTCAGTAGATGGTGCTGATTATTGACATATATTGATTACACAATGCCTTACAGATATCTTGGCCTCTTTCTAAACATTGGTGGATATTGTACGGAACTGTTAGACTACTAGATGCCCCTCTTCCAAATAAAGACAATGAAATGACACATCACAAAGTATGATGGCATCAGTGTGAGTATTTTCACCCTCGCCTTTCTTGTTTAGTATGAGGGGTGATTAAAAACTTCATGGCCAAAGGTCCAAGGATTTATTTGTAGGCAATTTAACTGCTTATTTTTTAACATAATCCCCTTGTAGATGTACACAATAAAGCTGCAAACACATGGGCTGATCTGCACAACCAATGATATTGCTGAATGATTTCCCTTGAGCTTTCTGTAGTGCAAGACAAATGATATTGGATGTACACACTGAAAGATATCTATGATAGAGATCTTTCAGTGAAGTCATCCTGCCACATCTCTGAACATGCAAATCATGATGAAATCATCCAAGTTGGTGTCACAGTCCACCATAGCACCTTGTTTGATATCAGTGCTCCCAATGGCTCTCTCACATCTGTTGCCAGGAGACATGGACACCGGGCAGCTACTCCATTACATCCTCCTACCTGACTTCTCCATCACCTCCACCTTGCTCCAATTGGATCCTCTTCCTTTTCACCACTGCTGGTTCTCTGTTCTGATACCAGCTATAGCATTTATTCTGTGTCTTCCAGTTCCTCCAAGAGGAATTCTTCCTCTTGTGTGTTCCAGTTCCTCCAGTCCAGCATGTATCTAAACAGTATCAGTCACATGTCAGCGTCAGAGTGGATTATCTTTTACTGACATTTCAGTTCTCTCAGCCGCACATCTGCATCTGAGTGGATTATCTGTTACTAACATCTCAGCAGTCTCAGTCTCATGTCTGTGTCTGAGTGGACTATCTGTTATTAACATAATGGCAGTCTCAGTTGCATTGCAATGTCTGAGTGGACTCTTGTTATTAGACTTCTTTGCAGTCTCAGTAGAACTTCTGTTTCTGAGTGGACTATCGGTTACTGATATCACAGCAGTCTCTGTCACTGCAGTGTCAGAATAAACTCTTGTAATTTATATATCCACTGTCTCAGCACTCCAGGCTGCAACCAGCCAACTACACATCAGCCCTCAAGGTGCAACCAGCCAAGTATACATCAGCCTCAAGACTGCAACCAGCCAAGTATACATCAGCCCTCAAGGCTGCAACCAGCTAAGTACACATTAGCCCTCAATGCTGCAACCAGCTAAGTACACATTAGCCCTCAAGGCTGCAAACAGCCAAGTACATATCAGCCCTCAAGGCTGCAACCAGCCAAGTACATTTCAGCCCTCAAGGCTGCAACTAGCCAAGTACACATCAGCCCACAAGGCTGCAACCAGCCAAATACATGTCAGCCCTCAAGGCTTCAACTCGGCCCCAAGTCCACATCTCGGCCAAGTACATGTCAGTCCCAATGGATGCAATTAGGCCCTAGGACACATCAGTCAATAGTAAACAGACAGATATAATGAATATATCTATATCAGGTGCAATAAGACATTTAGTAGTAAGAAAAAAAAATATAAAAAATAATAAAAATTAATTGTGATCAATATGGGAGCTCCCAATATGAGTCCTGGAGACACTCATTAATTAGCAAACATATAAAAACACAGAAGAAAAGACTACAATTGTTATGAGTTCATTTAAAATAACATGATTAAAACACATATATTGTAGATAATCCAATAAAAATGGCTGAATATAAAGGTTAATTGTTCACTCTGCCTTTTAAAATTCCGATATAGGAAAGATTCCACTTCAAAAAAGGTAAATATCCTGATTGAAGAACCCAAACACACATCAGCAAACTCAGTAGCTGGTATATAAGCTCAAACTTCCCACTGTAAAGTCACCTCACCGCAGTATGGATCAAAGGGCCTGATTCAGAGACGGACGCTCTGAAAAAGCGCTCGCTCTGAATCAGGGTGTTTTTTTGTTTTTTGTGTGGCCTCCTGGCCGCTTGCTTAGCTGTGTGTGTCCACCCACAGCTATTGCAAGCAGCCATGATGATTGTCGCAATGGTCAAGACCATCGCGACCATCAGGCTTGCAACGAGACCCTTGTGGTAAGGTCTCATGGCTGCAAGCCCTAGAGAGCTTCTGGCTCTAATAGAGCCTTAAGCTCTCCCACTGACATCACCGGTAATGTCAGTGGGGCCGCCCAGAAACGGCAGGTGTTCCCTTGTGAATGCCTCTGTTTGTGAAGCCACCCCCTGGCCATGCCTCCAAAAAGGTGCGAGGTGTCAATCAAAATCCACAGCCGCCCCCTTTTGGTGTGAGATCCGGAGTGACGGAGTGCCCGTCGCTAGCCAGGTGTCGCACATGTGCACGTCTGAGCCAGCTGTGGCATGTGCATATGCAGTTGCCAAACATCGACCTGCTTGCGAGCGCATAGCACTTGTGAGCTGGTCTGAATCAGGCCCACAGTCCTCATCTCCAGACCAGGAGTGCTGGCAGTGGTAGGGAGCAAACCTCTGTGAATTATGTTCCCTGTGATCAATCAGGGCATCCACTTGATGGGATATTGGAGCAGCGTCGCTGGGAGCAACATGTCATCGGCCAGTTTTAGGGGAAGGCATTATAGCTTAAAGTAGAAATATGCCATAGTATGGTGTTAGATTCACAATTGCCAAATAAATCATGAGTCAGTGTCTGGAGTCTCAGCAGTAATGGACACACCTACACAAATTCCTGCACCTCAGTCAAGTTCACATCAGTCCTCAAGACCACAGCTTGGCCTTAGAAGCACACCTTAATCTTGTACACATCTGGTCTCCTCTCCAGGGATTCATTACAACCTCTAACTGCATGAATCTTCCCAGGGATTAATAACAGTTGGCCTGCATGTATGGATGACCATATATATCATTATCGTCCATGCGGGAACGTGCATTGTTTGTCGTTTTTTGGTCATTCACTGCATAAAAATGAATGATCTGAGTGATTTATCATTGAACAATATTATCATTCATATCGTTCATGGATATCGTATTGTGTGCATGCACTTTTAGACCAGTGGTCACAGAGCATATATATCCCTGTCTTATAGAAGTCAGCATCTTGTACCCTCAAAAACTGATCAATGTCTTCATTATGTCATTGTCCATGGCAAAATGGTGACCACCATGCTTTTTCTTCAGATAGGGGAAGAGGTAGTAGTCAGAGGGTGCCAAATTAATTAGATAAGGTGGGTGTTCAAGCAGTTGGAATCCACAATTCTGATGGCAGTCATGGCCACTAGTGACTTTTGAGCTGGAGCATTGTTTTGGTGGTAAAGCACCCCTCTTGTCAACTTCCCAAGTCAAAGATGGAGGCCATCACATTTCCAGCAGACAGCACTGACTTTGCCTTCTTTGGAGCATGAGACCCTTGATGCTTCCACTGTTTTGATTGTTCTTTATTCTCAAGTTGAAAGTGATGCACCCAAGTCTCATCCATGGTTGCAGATTGCATAAGAAACCTTTTAGAATCTGTATCAAACAAAGCCCGATTGGTGAGACATTCCTACTTGTCATCAACACTAAGAAGTTTAGGGACTCATCAAGCTGAGACCTTTGTCAATCAGAGTTCATTGTGAATAACAGCATGAACACATTCCTGGGAGATACACAGATGTTTGGTAATGTAACTTTCTTTTATTCTTTGATATTCCAAAAGCATGTCATGGATTTTGTCCATGACTTCTTGTGTGGTAACGCTGATGTGCCTCCCAGGAAGGCTCTTCCTTCCACATTAGAATTCTGTTACCCACTTCTTAACCATGCTGTAAGAAGGAGCAGCCTCCCCTAGTGTCATAACCATGTCTTCATTTATCTCTGTGGGTGTTAAACCCTTTATGATTAGTAGCGGATTAATACACAATGAGCAATTATGTCCATGTTTTTTAAGTTTGTAATTTTGTCCATTTCAAATATTTGTAAAAGAAAAATAACAACAGTTATTAACTTAAAACTTGTTATGTGACCCCTAGAAAAAGTTAAATTTTATGTGAAACCCTTCATATTTTATTATGCACCTGATGTTGGTAAAACTAAAAGTTATAAAAAGTGTCCATGAGCAGTAACTTTAAAACATCTCCAAGGAAATGAGTCTCCAGGTGGATCAGAACACAAAGGTGCTGCTTTTATGTTTTTATAGAGTATTGGTGTAATTGTACATTTGAGACATAAGAACTATGGTGTAATACACTTAGGAATAATGTAGCTGTAATATTAAGGGCTCATCTGAAAGATGAGAACTCATTACTGGACCTTTGCTAGAGTCTGGCCAGTATAAGGTATGTCTTCTCAATATTTCCAAAGCTAATCTTTAGGCATTTTTAGTAGAGTTATCAAGTCAGTTCTGTAGAATTATTTTAGTGTCAGATAATATTTGTTGTCTGAAAGGAAATTAAGATTTGTTTGATCATTATGACTTCTTGTGTGATTAATTATGATTAATCCAAGTTTGCTTTGAAATAGGTTCATCTCTGAAACAAGATACAGATAGTGGCAACAAAAATGTTTTATTTAATATATTATAATGCATTAAGGGGGAGTAAATTGTTTTTACAATAATGAGTAGTACTATAACTATTATTTCACATACATATAAACGATAAGAATCACATTTACACACATTTGCATGTCTGCATGCACAACCACAAACACAGACACAGTAGGTGACAAACAGTGACAACACAACCTGCATTAGTTAGCTGAATGTTAATGGTCTTTCGCACTGTAAGTGATGTAACAGAAACCTTTTAAGTCAATCTCATGGCTTATTATGTGATGAGATTTATTCATAGAGACAGACATCTGACCATTCACTTGAGGCAGATAAGATAAACGGTGGATGCATATCATTTGAGTAACATATTTATTCACACCTACTGCTATGCTATTTTACACAGAAATCATATGGCAACACATATACAGGAACAAGGTAAATGCTACCTTAGCAAATTATAAATAAGTCAGGGCGAGTTTGTTTTTGGATATGTTTTATGTCATAGAGTTGGATATTCTGGAGATGATCAGTGGAATTTTCCTTACTAACCTCTGTAGTCTTAGAATAGAATGAATTAGTGACTGTGTAATTAAATCTTTATTCATAAACCAATTTATTAGAGTACTTTACAGTAGGTCTACAAAGGTTATACCTGTTCATCATTCTGCTTATTATTATTACAGGTTGAGTCTCCCATATCCAAAATGCTTGGGACCAGAGGTATTTTGGATATCGGAATAATCCATATTTTAGAATATTTGCATATTATAATGAAATGTCTTGGGAATGGGACCCAAATCTAAACACAGAATACATTTATGTTATATACACCTTATACACACAGTCTGCAGGTCATTTTATACTATATTTTTTTATAATATTGTGCATCAAAAAATGTTTCTGTACATACATGAAATTAATTTGTTTCATATACACCTTATACACACAGCCTGAAGGTTATTTTATACAATATTTTTAATAAATTGTGCCTTAGACAAAGTTTATGTACATTAAACCATCAAAAATCAAAGGTTTCATTATCTCAGACATGCTGAAAATATTCTGTATTTCGGAATATTTGGATATGGGAGACTCAGCCTGTATGTATTATCCCCAAAATTGCATTTTTCAATACCTTCTAAAATTAAATCTCATATTACAAATCATTTGTTAAAATATTTCCTTAGAACCAGTTACTTTTATACAAAATTCCCTTACCATGTATTGCATATTATATCTTGGAACTCTTAAAACTGAAGAAATAATTAAATAAAATAATAATAACTTTTACTTCTTAGATTGTTTATAGCAAACACCTTTTAGACAGTGTTAACTATTGAAGTGTCAATGAATATCAAATGCTCAACTGTATTATTATTATTTTCAGAATATATTCTAATATTTTAGAATTTATGCAGTCATATGGTCAACTGATAGATATTATTAATATTGTCAATTTGTCTGAAATTTTGATAACATTGTACTGTAATTAATAATCTGTTATCCATTTAAAATAAGCTGTCAGTGATACCTTTACTTAGTATGTTTATAAACCAGAATGTTTAATCTCCTTAGACTGCTGTGTGTCTTATTGCTATGTAAAAGCAACAATGTCAAAATCAATGAATATCATATGATCTATAAATTGTACATAAGCCAATATCTAGGATTATTATACCAGTTAGACAAATTCCATTAGATTTGAATGGCAACAATCTTTTACCAATAATATAATGCACATTTTATCAAGGGATAGTCAAGGTATGTTATTTAATTTTCAAAGCTGCACTTCTAATTTGAAGTCAGTGGTTTGTAACACTGCAGACACAAGGAAGCTGCAGCTGTTGAACTTCTAATCTCTTAAAGTGACCTTTCTTGTAGCATCATTAGCACTAAGACACAGCCACATCTTCAATGTATTGATATAGCAATGGAATGCCAATGGAAACTTTACGTTATAAAGGAGGCACAAGGTATGAGGCACTCATTCACTTTTCATACAAAAAAACCCTTTTGTTCTGCACATTGAACAAGTTTTTAATTACAATACATTTTATTATGCTCTCTGGTATGTTAGAGAGAATTTATAAATGGTCAGTAATAATATTCCAATAATATTCCAATAATATTCCAACTATAAGTACCAGATGAATAAATATAAAGTGTGTATACAGTATTTATTCAGATCTTTTGTGAATTTGATCAGAGTAGTTATTTCTAGAAATGTTAATATTATATAGATTTTTTTATTACTTAAGCTGGTTATTTTTTTTAAATGATCAAATAAACCCACTGGTGGCCATAATTTATCTGAGTTATTAGCATGTCCATCCCTAAGATTTGTGTGTCTTTATTACAAGATAACTATTTTCTTTTAAGTTACTTAGTTTTCAGAAAATTTTTTCAATACCATATTTACCTTATTAGAACAAATTTCCATTGATAAAAACAATTAGAGGCAATACTATTTATTTTACAGAATAAGTGAATTATATCTGGATTCTGCATACAGTAGCCAAATTTGTACTTTGATGCTGAAGCAAAATGCATGTTACTAGGACTTGATATGATATACAATACAATGATTACTGCACTTGGTATTGATATTTCAATGATAAATGTGAGAAAACTCAATGTGAAACTGTTTGCTCTCAATACCAAGCACCATAATCATTGTATAGTATATTGTTTGTTGAGATCATACTATACATCTCTAGGGTCTTAGGGTCTAGGGTCTGCATGTAGCAGAGTGGTTAGTTTTGGCTGATTGTTAGAATGTTCTTGTTATCCTGACATTTTTATTTCACCCAAAATAATCTCCAAAGATTTAATCTTTCTATCTGCCTTGTCGTGATAGGTGTACACTCATGTTTTTAGTAATATATAAAATATTAATTTTATAGAGGGTAAAACATAAGTTCCTGCTACTACTGTTAGTATATCTTTAAGATCTAAAGTCTAATTCTAAATTTTTGCACATATCGTGTGTGATATTGATTGAGTGATGAAAACACATGATGCAAAAAACATTACATTTATTTTCAGAAAACAGATTTCGATTTAGATGACTCAGTAGGTGGAGGGGGTAACATGTCTTGCTATTTGAATGTGAATTATCTAAAAGCCCCAGCCCTGTCTCCATCGAAAGTAGGAAGTGATAACACCTACCCTGTTTCCTGAAGTATATGAGGACCTGGCCATGACACCAAAGCAGGCAGAAAAGGTGGGGAATCTCCGCATAGTTTAGGATCAAAGAATACACCCAACAATAAAGTAAAAAAATCTGTATTTTGTAGCAGAAATAAAATACTTTACATTTGTTCAAGTGTTAAGGGATCAGGAAGAGAGTTATAAATAAATATATGTGTCTCCTCTATATACAAATATTTAGTAAACTAGATAATGGTGTAGAAATTAAGGATTATTTTTTAATCACTTTTCTTATAATTTTTTTACAACTTTGACTTCTATTTCACTGATTTTTTTCTGTAACCATACATTATTTGGAAGCAGTTCCATCTTTAAATGTTGAAATAAAATTCTAATAATAAAGAGAGGGTCATAATTAGATACTAATTTAAATGTTTTTGAATGCAATTTTTACTTTATAGAAAATCATTTTAGTTTGAACTGTACCACTTATATATCTGTGTGCAAATGAGTGTGTAAATGGAACTTGACCTTGAAAAAAGCTGTGCCCGCTGCATTGTAGCAATTTGCATGCAGTTTGACAGACTCAGTCACGCACAGATATACAAGTGTCACATAACAAACTAATCAGCACAGTCTCCTGGTGCGTCCCAGTTGCAACGCATTGTGATTTAGGTGTATTCTTAGTAAAAAAACAAAAAATATGCAAAAAGCATGCCGGGTGCTATCAGAGTCTCACAGGAGAGGGGCTGTTTGATGTGTTTGCAGAAAAGATGTGTGAGAACGCATCTGTATGTTTAACATTGTTCAATTCCACTAATGGAAAGAAATCCTTATTATGATTCCGGAATGTTTTTTGATGAATAATCATCTTTATTATGTACAATAAATGAGTATACAATAGATATTTTGTATGTGGTCTTCTAATTGTCTACATAGGGCCTGATTTAGAGTTGTACGCTAATGCCACCAAAGCTCCAAATTTGTATTCAGCTGCTGTGTGATAATATGAAAATGTCACAGGCACTGAGGAATGTATGGAGACACCACCGATCTCTTAGATAGTTCTTGCATAATATCCTTTATAACATGATTCACATAAAGTAGCTCCAAAATGCTCACAAAAAAGTATGCATATACAAATAATTAAAAATCCCCTTAGGGGAATGCTGATACTCACTACAGAAAGCCAGGAAAGTGTGTGCAGTGAAGACTACTCACTACTTGTCACAGAGAAGACTACTCACTACTCACTAGTTGGCACAGAGAAGACTACTCACTACACACTAGTGGGCACAGACAAATCTATTCACTACTCACTAGTGGGCACAGAGAAGACTACTCACTACTCACTAGTGGGCACAGAGAAGACTACTCACTACTCACTAGTTGGCACAGAGAAAACTACTCACTACTCACTAGTGGGCACAGACAAAACTACTCACCACTCACTAGTGGGCGCAGAGAAGACTACTCACTACTCACTAGTGGGCACAGAGAAGACTACTCACTACTCACTAGTTGGCACAGAGAAGACTACTCACTACTCACTAGTGGGCACAGACAAAACTACTCACTACTCACTAGTGGGTGCAGAGAAGACTACCCACTATTCACTACTGGGTGCAGAGAAGACTACTCACTAGCGGGTGCAGAGAAGACTACTCACTACTCACTAGTGGGTGCAGAGAAGAATTATAACACTCTAAATGTCCCAGACACTTCTCTGCTCCTCTCCCACCAGAATGTTTGTACTCTCAGGGCTTGATTCAGCATGGAACACAGTTGCTAATTCACACGCAATCGGTTAATTAATTTGCATTGCACATGCATCGCAGTGCACAAACTAGCAATTGTGATGGGAACTGCGTTTGCTTAGGCTATGCAGACCCAGAGCAAAGTGATTGACAGGAAGTGCCATTTGTGGGTGGTGATGGGGGGGTGGTCAGGCAAATGCCGGCGTGCCAGTGTATTTTAACGCAGTTGCATGGGTGTGCATAAATTATCCACTGTGATACCAGATGCTGCCTGAGGTCTCTTGCATGCGCAGAAGTTAGCAATTCCTGAGTGAGGTCTGACCTGCCTTAACTGTGCATATGGTCCAATATTACTCAATGTTACGGATTATTTCACTATGTTGCCAAGTATACGGATGTGAGTAAGGGGAAATGGGCATCCTCATGTTAGGCTGTGATCGCAATGTGATTGCAAACATTTGCATTTCACTGCTGATATTAGCAACTGCAGTGTGTGCATATTAGCAGAATAGCAATCCTTGCTGAATAAGGCCCTCAGGTCACACAGGCCAAAGACTTTATAGACACAGGCATGTACTGTAAACTATTTATTGTACACATCTTTTGCAATATACACCACATTCTCCAAGAACCGGACCCACCCGAACTTCGTGTTCCGAGGCGGGATCCAATTCTGGCTCAGCATTTCCCGCCTGACTCGGATCTGAAAATGAGGCAAAATGCGTCATCCTTCCACTGTCGGATTCTCATGGGTTTTGGATTATATAAAAGTCCCCACAATCGGTGCCATTTTCACTCCAGTTGTGGAGAGAGAAGCTAGCAGATATGTAGTCAGTAGACATGTAGTCAGTCACTATCAGTCACTCAGTGTGTGTCCAGTTGGGGTCTTGGGCTGAAGGCTGCTGCTGTGTTGTCCATAAAGTGGCTTAGGCTGCTGTATATAAAAGGGGGCTTCCTTCAGTAGCTGCTGCAGCTGCTGTGTCACTTGTCCTGTCAATTAACTGTGGCTGCAGCTGTGTTGTTGTCCTGTCCATCAGGCTAAGGGCTGCAGTCCATAAAAGTGATGTGTTGTCCTGGGATGGTGCTCCGTCAATTAGGGGTGATCTTCCCTAGTGTAAAAAATAATTAATCAATGCATTTTTTTGTGTGTATGTGTGTGTGCATTAGCAATTTAGCTGCACTATTATTGTTCAGTGACACTGCCGCAGTTTATTGTCTGTGTATTTGTGACCCTGCAGGTGGTCTGTCCACACTTAGCAGGGGTGCTTTGTTGTCCATAAAGAAGGGGTGCTTTCTGTGTTGTTCATCAAAGCACTGCTGCCTTATTTAGGGGTGCTCTTCCCCAGTGTAAAAAAAATAAATGTCCTTTTTTATGTGTGTGTGCATTACCAACTTAGTTACACTATTATTGTTTTGTGACACTACAGGCCAGGACGCAGTTTATTGTCAATGTATTGTGACACTATAAGTCATAGAGCAGTGTGTTATTCTTATTCATTTAAAATATTGTGACACTGGAAGTGGTAGCGATGTCTAATATTCAACTTTTCACTTCTTTCCTCAATTGTGAATAAATTAGTCTACACGCCGACTACAAGAGCTCACCAAAGTGCTAAATAACATACATTATATATAAAACATAATGACATCACTGTAAGTGGCAGCACAGTGAGTTATTTTTATCTTATTCATAAAAAAAATCATGTGACTGTAAGTAGTATCACAGTGTGTTATTCTTATTCATAAATAATCTTGTGACACTGTAAGTGGCAGCACAGTGAGTTATTATTTTCTTATTCATAAATAATCTTGTGACACTAAGTGGTATTGCAGTGTGTTATTCTTATTCATAAGAAATCTTGTGACACTAAGTGGCAGTGCAGTGTGTTATTCTATTCTTATTCAGAAAAAAATCTTGTGACACTGTAAGTGGCAGCACAGTGAGTTATTCTTTTCTTATTCATAAATAATCTTGTGACACTGTAAGTGGTAGTCCAGTGTGTTATTCTTGTTCATAAGTAATCTTGTGACACTAAGTGGCAGCGCAGTGTGTCATTTTTTTCTTATTCATAAAACATTTTGTGACACTGTAGGTCATTGATACCGAAGTTTAATATTTAGAATTGGTACAAATTGACGTGTGTGCTTTGCCCCACTTCATTCATATTTGTAGATATGGAGAATGATCAGTTGAGAGGAGAGCAGGAACTACAGACTAGTGCTGGAGCTGCTGCCAGTGCCACCAGTCATGACGATACTAGTCAATCTACATCATCAACTAAAACCGATGCTCAAGGGCATACAGGGCTAAAGTCAGAGCATCTAAACTCAAGAACCAATCTTTCACAGTGGTAAAGAAAAAAACATCAAAGGGAAAGTTAGCTGCAGAAAACATAAAATTGGCAATATGCCCTTCACAACTTGAAGTGGCAAGGAAAGGCTAAGGCCTTGACCTTTATTTATGACTGGTATCTCTACCTCTTATGATGATGTACGCACAAGTGAACATGCTAACATAGAAATCAAGGATGCTTCTGTGGAAGTGCACCAGGATGAGCAGGATATTTGTGTAGCTGACACTAATAAGGATGTTGTTGATGAGGATGTTGTTTGTTTAAATCAGACACCAGTGGAAGAAGCAGTTATTGATCATGATAAGGAAAAACCCATTGTTGTGCCTGGGCAAAGACAAAAAAATCCACTTATGTGTGAAATTATTTCTACCCAAATCCTGACAATTGTCACGTAATCTGTAACATTCGTAAAGCCAGGGAAAGTAGAGGTAGGTACCGTAACCATCTAGGAATCTCCTCCCTGTTATATCATCTGCAGCGCATCCATCCAAAAACATTTTGTGTTTTGTGTTGACTCATCTGCATCACCAGTGGGTCTTTTGGGAAAGTTTAGTTTTTCTCGGCAGATGCACTTGCTGGAGAAACTGAAGGAGAAGCCATAGCTGCATCACATGCCACTTCAGCTGATAATTTGCTTACCAGCAGCTCTTTGCATCTCTTCAGATCTGTGTCCATTGGGAAGAAAGATACAATGTATGACTTAAACCTTATATCTTGCATTTACTTTGTTCAGCTTGTCCACATATCTGTGGATAAGTGGACAGTGGGTACAATGGCATTTTGGAGGCCACTAATTAAGTTTTTTTTTAATGTCCCTGTACAGGTTTGGAATTGTTTTTCTAGTGAAGTGGAATCTTGATAGGATTTGGTAGTGGCTACACAAAACCCCAATTAACTGTCTAAAACCCACAGCATTATTGGCTGATTTTGGATGCACTTCTAATACCAGCATAGATGTTATGCCATCAGTGTTCTGCTATGTAACTGGATAACTGCTGTCATACTTGCTCCCCATTGCAATGGATTGTTTAACAGTCAGTTGTATTTTAAAGTACTACTAGAAGTCTTACTGGCCCCCTTGAATTTTTAGTACTCACTAAAATGTCTTATGAATTAGTTTATGGCCTTCCCTGGCTGAAAAGGCATAATCCTGCAATAAACTGGTCAATTATGCAAGTCCTCGCTTGGGGTGAGAGTTGCTTCCATCAGTGTCTCTCCCATGCACTGCCTGTATGAACCAATCAAGTTCCGCCAGTTCTTAATCAAACAAAAAAATCTCTATTCCTCGCCTGCTAGAAGCATATAAAGCGTTAGCTGATGTTTTTAATGAACAAGCTGTGGACCAATTGCCTCCCCATAACTCTTCAGCCTGCAGCATTGATCTTGTCCCTAGAAAGATGCCTCCTCGAGGTCGGATTTACCCTCTTCCGGTGCCAGAGATGGCAGCCATGTCTGCTTACATTAAAGAGAATCTTGTTAAAGGGTTCATCTGGCCATCTTCTTCACCGGCAGGAGCAGGTTTTTTCTTTGTCAAGAAAAAAGATGGAGGAATCAGGCCTTGTATTGACTACAGGAAACTCAACAATATTACCATTAAGAACCAGTATCCTCTACCACTCAACTCTGAATTATTTGATAAAGTCCGTGGGGCCTGCATTTCACCAAGTTTAATCTGCGTGGTGCTTGTAATTTGATCCGCATCAAGTCTGCAGATGAGTGGAAAACAGTGATTAATACATGAGATGGTCACTTTGAGTATTTGGTGATGCCTTTTGGTCTCTGCAATGCCCCTGCAGTCTTCTAGGGTTATGTCAATGATTTTTTAGGGAAATCTTGTACAAATTCGTGGTTGTCTCTTTGGATGACATATTAATATTCTCCAAGAACCTACAGAGCCATCGACGCCAAGTCAAATAAGTTTTGTCTCATATTCATGCTCATAGTCTTTATGGGAAGTTTTCTAAGTGCGTGTTTCAACAGCCCTCCATTCCATTCCTGGGGCACATAATTTCAGGAAGTTCCCTGGAGATAGATCCAGAGAAATTAAAGGCTATTCAATATTGACCTCAACCAACATCATTGAAGGTCATCCAGTGCTTTTTGGGTTTCTCCAATTATTGCAGAAAATGTTTTAAAGGTTTTTTTACAGTAGTTGCTCCAATCACGGCCCTCACAAAAAAGTTTATAACCCATCTCAATGGCCATCTACAGCAATAGCTGCTTTTCTAGCTCTTAAATCAGCTTTTTCTGCAGCTCCAATTTTGTGTCAGCCACAGTTGGATAAGTCTTTTATTCTTGAAGTGGACGCCACTTCGGTAGGAGTTGGGGCAATCTTGTCACAGGTTGCTAAAGACAGGAGAAGCCACCCTTGTGGGTTCTTTTCACACAAATTTTCATCAGCCAAAAGGAACTATCCCACTGGAGATCAGGAGCTGTTGGCCATGCACTTAGCATTTGAAGAAGGGAGACACCTATTGGAAGGGGCAAAGTACTGAAAATGTTTAAATTCTTACAACGATCATACTGGTGGCCGACCATGAGAGAAGATGTTTGGAGCTTCATAGTAGTTTGCATCAAATGTGCCCAACATAAGTCAAGTAAGAATAAAGTTGTTGGTCCTCTACTACCTCTACCTGTGCCGGAAGCCTCTTGAACCCATATTTCTATGGATTTCATTTCTGAATTACCACCTTCAAAGGGGCACAACACAATCTGGGTGGTAGTGGATCAATTTTCGAAAATGGCCCATTTCATTCCATTAGCTTGCACTCCGTCTGCCCCTTAATTGGCTAAAGTGTTCATAAAATAAATCTTTCGGATCCATGGCTTGCCAAAGGAGATTGTTTCCAATCGTGGTGTACAATTTGTGTCAAAATTTTGGAGGTCTCTGTGTGCATCTTGTAGGACTAAATAAATTTTTTCATCTGCATATCATTCTCAGACCAACGGCAAGATTGAGAGGGTGAACCAGGAGTTGGAAACCTTCATTAGACTCTTTGTGTCCTCTTCACAGGACAATTGGATCAATTTATTGCCCTCTGCAGAATTTGCACACAATTTTAGGTATCATTCCTCTTCGGATTCTACTCCATTTCTTATGGTATACGGTAAACATCCTCCGGTTCTGGAGTTCTAAGAGTTATCATCATTAGAAGTTCCTGCAGTTATGAATGTGGTTAATTAATTCTCAACCTTATAGAAGGAAGTTCATTGTTCTTTGAAGAAAATGTCTTCTAATTACTAAAAATGTGCATATCGAAGACATCTCACTGTTCCTCTTCTCAAAGTTGGTGATAGAGTATGGCTCTCTTCTCTTAGAATATTCATCTGAAAGTTCCTAGTATGAATTTGCCCCTCAGTTTATTGGACAATATATCATCTTACTGGTCATCAATCCTGTGGTTTATAAACTGGAGCTCCCTCCTCAGTTTAGAATTTCTAACACCTTCCATATTTCTTTACTTCGACCATTGATTCTCAATCAGTTTCAACAATCTCCACTAAAGACTCTTCAAGTACAAACTCTCTGGGTGGTGGAATTTGAGGCTCAACAAATTCTTGATTCTCTGCATCACTTTAATTGCATCCAATATCTTATTGACTGGAAGGAGTACGGACCTGAAGAACATACTTGGGTCAAAGCATCTGATGTTCATCATCCTTTATTGATTTGAGCATTTCACAGAAGAATTCCTGAGAAGCCTCATGGGTATCCAGAATCCACACTAAAAGAGGGGGGTACTGTCAGGTTGAGGTCTAGAATCAGCTGTTACTCACCACAGTGCTGGCTTCCCCTGTTCCCTCGTGTGGTTAGATGCCAGGTGCAGCGACAGGTAACGCGCTAAGCATTATTTTTTGTGCCATGTGGACAGCTGTATGCCATGCTGTAACTTCATTTACAGCAGTCGCCAACATGGATGTGGCCATGACAGTTCACATCACCTGACTGCCCTTTACCCAATGGTAGCATGGTGGTGGTCAGATGATGCTGTCCACCTATGATCTGCTACCTTTGGGTATAAAGCCTGTCTCCGGACGGAAGGAAGTTGCCTGTACAAAGTTGTATTTATCCAGTGTTTACTGCTGCTACCTCATTCCAGGCTCCCTCTTCATGATCTTCTTGTGTCTACAAATACAACTCCTTGTGCAACAGAGCGTCATAACATCTCACCTGTGTGCTGACAAATACCAACTCCTTGTGCAACAGAGCATCATAACATCTTGCTTGCGTGCTGACATGTGCCCATCCTTTGTGAAATAGTGCGTTCTATAACATCTTGCCTGTGTGCGGAAGCACTACCACTTCTTTGTGCAAAAATGCATCCTATAACATCTCATCTGTGTGCCGAACAGCTGCTAACTTCTTGTGCAACAGTCCATCCTAAATACCTCACCTGTGTGCTCAGCAAAAGTCTAGCCATTGTGCAACAGAGCGCATTTCCATCACTACCTGTGTACCTTTCAAGTGCCATCTTGGTGCACAATTGTGCATCTGGCACCCCACTGGAGTGTATTACCGGCAACACCCCTTGGTGCAACTTTGCTTCAAACCACTTTCCTTGTGTATTATTACAAGTGCCACCTCTCAGCAAAATTGTGCATCAAAAGACTATGCTACTTACAGTCTCCTCATTGGTACAGTCTACTTCTACAGATGAAGTTCTCCAGGGACACAGTAGTAAGTACTCTTTCCATGGGTACCAGACAACTGACATATAGGACCACGACCTGCCAGCTGGGTGCAGCTAAACCCATATCCTGCTTGGAGAGATCACTGGTGAACACCTCCCGGCTGGTTAGACTCACCACCATTGGTCAGGGCTCGCCAATGTTTGGTATTTGTGGATATCTTACATACAGGCCCCATGCCTCCAATTCCTTCCTCAGCCTGGGACCTCAGCTTTCATCTCCTCAGTAGGGGATTCCACATAGCTGGTCGTGACAGACAGTTAGAATCTATTTGGTTGGTACTTTCTCTCTCTTCAAAATTTCATAAATCTCCCCGTAAAACTGCCAATCTTCATAAAAAAATCAATGCAATGACTCATCACCAAGTATTTTGCTTGAGTGTGAGTATATTAGGGGCAGATTCAATTAGACATGGGGTTTATCTGTAACTAATTGCCAGCTTGGACCTATTCAATTAGGTACATCCCAATGTATTCATCCACGTTGAATGCACCCTCTTGGGTGCGTGGGGAATCTTATAAATAATGGCATTTAATGTAGAATTTATGGGTTAGCACATGGTACCTGTTGGGAAAATGCAGAATAAATGCAGAATAACTGAGTAGTTCCAGAGCTTTACATGAGTGGTAAATATAAAGGGTAATTGAGTCTGTCCCAAAAACTCACTTTTTTTACTTTGAACTTTAATACAAACCTGATGTGTGCTGTAACCTGCCTTCATTTGGAGTTATAAAAATTAAAATTAAAAGCTATAAAAAAATGACCATGAGCAGCAACTTAAAAGAATCTCCCTGGTGAATCAGAACACAAAGGTGCTGCTTTTATGTTTTTTTAGAGTATTGGTGTAATTGTATATTTGAGACATACAAACTATGGTTTAACACACTGAGGAATAATGTAGCTGTATTATTAAGGGATCATTTGAAAGATAAGAACTCCTTACTGGACATTTGCTAGTGTCTGTAGCCAGTGTAAGGTATGTCTTCTCAACATTTCCCAAGCAAATCTTTAACTAGTATTTAGTAAAGTTATCAAATATAATATTTGTAGTCTAAAAGGCATTTTTTGATCAGTAAGATTAATCCAAATTTGCTCTGAAATAGCTTCATTTCTGAAACATATTTTAGTCACTTAACTAAAATGTTTTATACAGTGTATAATACTAGGCATGAATACAATGTATTTCATTTAAGAAGCACTTACGCCCACAGAAAATGATGTTTCCTCTCTACCTTACCCTTTCCTCAAACCAGCCGCTCCTTCTCCTGCAACGCGGTGGTCGCTGTTGTGGTGTTGGTCCAGTGATCAGAGAGTCAAAGCCTGGCCTTTGGACCAACTGTTCACACAGTCAGCTGCATGCACCATCCCTCTCCCGAGTAACGTCATCATCAGCGGCCGATCGCGGCCAGTCGTCACGGCAGCACAGAGAGCCAAACTAAGGCCAGGTTTTGACTCTCTGATCCCTGGACCAACACCACAACCACTACCACAGCATTGGAGGAGAAGGAGTGGCTGGTTTGAGGAAAGGGTAAGGTAGGGAGAGAGAGGCAACATCATTTTCGGCGGGCGTAAGTGCCAGTCCATTTCACAAAGTGACCCACCACATTCTCCAGAACGAGCTATAAACATAAATTGTTTTAACTTATTTTTATTTCTACAGGTTTCACAAAAAACAATTGCATCACATATAGCGCTCAGTAATTATAATTGTAACTGATTTTATATATGAATATCCGCCATCTCAAAAGCAGATATAGGGATTTATAAGCATCAGGTTGCAAACCTGACACTTATGTTTGCTGTTATTCCAGATATTTTAAAGAGCAGTGCTTTTACTAGCCATGTAACTAAACCCCTCAATCTCCAAATAAAATCAGTAAAACAATCATTGCCTCCTACCAGATGATACATAGAAAATGTGCATCACAATATCTTTTGAGTCATTGCCCTGGGAAACTGATCCAAGTTTTGTGGTGGTGCCCAGATGGTATGTATCCTGCTGTTACTTGGTTTGACCTCGCACTAATGTGTTTTGACTTTTTTACTACAGCCTTACAAAAGGGGAAAATCCCACATGCATTTTATATTTTGTGACTTAAGCAGCAGGGTGTAGTATGAATTGTCTACATTCAGAAGGATGACATTCAGAATGTCAACAGGTTGTAATTGTTGACAGTAAGGATGATGACACAGTCATTTTGGTGGCAAAGAATATGTCGATACATTTAGGTTGACATGGTTAACATGAATGATATGGATGATAACGATATTGTTTAATGATATATTGTTCATATCGTTCAGTGTGTATGAAGTGTATGACTAATGATGCATGCTCCCTCGGGTTTTTATCGATGCATTTTGTCATCTGTACATGCAGGCCAATCTGATAATATCATCAATAATTGCCTGTTCAGAGATGTGGCATGATGACTTCACTGACAGATATCTTTCAATGTGTACAACCAATATCGTTAGTCTTCCATTACTCAAAGTTCAAGGGAAATATTTCACCTTTAGGGACTCAGCATTAATATCTATTGAAAGGGCGTAGTATGACTTGTCTACAGTCAGAAGGATGACATTCAGAATGTCGACAGGTTGTAATTGTTGACAGTAAGGATGATGACACAGTCATTTGGGTGGCAAAGAATATGTCGATACATTTAGGTCGACATGGTTAACATGTCTACATGCTCCGATTGTTGACATGTTTACATGTGTTTGTTTCCTGTTTTAGCCAAACTCTAACATTATACCTTACTGCAGCAATCGCTATTGTGAATTCACATGGAATGCAGCTGCGAAAATATGCTAATGCTTGCCAAAGCACCGCCAACATAAAGACACCCACTGCTACTTTCTCACATCCTTCCACTGTTGCTCTTCGGTGTATACATTGGTACCATCAACACACATCAACCACTCACACAGCATTTACACAAAGTCTGATCTGCCTCAGACACTGCAAGTCTCTATGCACACAGTGGGCACTCAAGCTGCATATGCAAACGCAGTGGCAAATGTATGCATGCCCAAGCAATGGCGTTCAAATGGACAGGCACACCTGCATTTTTCAGACCACTCCCCCATCACCACCCTCAAATGGTCACAACCTGTCACTCACTCTGCGATGGATTCCTCTGTGCATCCGTAATTACAGTATAAATGCAGCGCATGCACAGTGTGGCTTATACACATGTGCAATAGCTAACATTTGTTCGATCTGCGTAAGTAGTTGCATTTGCTATCGCTGCTTAATCAGGCCCTAAGTGCACAAGATACAGAAAGCAGTGGAATAATAAATAGGGGAATAGTGTAGGTGACTTGTTCTAGGTAATATTTTCAGCCTCCAATTATAAATATTAAAGCAATAATTGATGTTGGTATTAAGGTGCCGCTACAAGTGATTAAGGGCCATATTCAATTTGGAGTGAAAAGTCCGTTATTGGCGATAATTTAATGCCGATGACATAATTTTCACCATTTTCACGTATCCCGATATTCATTTTCAAAGCCTTTTTGCAGGTGCGAAAAGTCTTTGGGGGTCATTCAGACCCACTTGCGAGCGGCAGTACGCTCGCAAGTGGGTCGATGTTCACCACTGCGCATGCGCACGACGGAGGGAGCTCCGTCATGCGCATGCACGAGACCCGGCGAGCGAAGGACTTCCTTCGCTTGGAGTGTCTCACCAAAGGGGGCGTGCTGTCGATGGTGACTGACAGCACGCTCCCTTTGGTGGGCGTGCCGGGGGCGTGCCTGCCAGACGGAGGCATTCCAAAGGGAATGCCTACTGTCTGAAGCTGGCCCCACTGACATCACTAGTGATGTCAGTGGGAGTGATTTTGGCTCTGATAGAGCCAAAATCACTCCTGGCCTTGCGGTTGGGAAACCCAACCACAGGCTTTCACTCGCAGTTCAGATGGTCGCGATGGTCAAGACCATCACGACCATCTTTTTGCACGTTCGTATATGCTGTGGGTGGTGACCCACAGCTATACGAGCGTCCAGGAGGACGTTCCATTTTAATGTAGGTGGGCCCTGATTCAGAGCGAGCGCTCTGGTCAGAGCGTCCGGCTCTGAATCAGGGCCTTTGTTTTTAAAAAACAGGGATATCTTTTCACCACTGCTTAGGTGGTGAAAAAAAGTGCAGAATTGGGGTTTTGGGGTGCAGGATTACGAAAAATAGCCTGCAGACTTTGGAATGTCCCCTTAAGGTAATCTGTGTCAAAAAATAGAAAAAATTTGCATAGGGCAGTGGTTTTCATTTTGGGGGTGAAAAAAAATATTGAGGGAAAGATGTAAAAGCTAGTGAAATTGACTCAAGAGTGGTCCCCAAGTATTCGTCAGGTATTTTCTAGAATGCAGGTAGTTGCGGCAGGTTGATTTTTTAAGAATTTGAAAAAGATCACTTTAGGGATTTTAAAATATGCTTGCACCCATTCTCATGTACCCCAAATTTGATGGGACTAGTTATTTTTTCCCAAAAAAAAGCTAAGTGCTATTCTTCGCCATTTCTTCAGAGCTGCATTTATGCAACCGCTGTGGCTGTTTAGAAACCCCAATTACCTTCAGCAGGCCAAATCAGGGGTATCCTTAATGATCCCCCATGTCAGACCATCCTCTAGGGGGTGACAGTCTGATTTCCCCAAAAGTGACAGGATTTTCAATATTTAACTTTCTGCCGGGTCCCATTTTTGCTGATTCCTAGTTGAATATGGGGATAAACGGGCACGCGTCCGATAATTTTATCCCAGGAAAAACCGGCGATGATGGCGAGAAGTCAGGGGTCAGACTTTATGTCTCAAATTGAATATGCCCCATAGTGGTATTTTGAATAAGTAGAGATAGAAAAAGGGAAGTATCAGTACTAGCAGTCATGAACATCACTGGCCTGCCTACAACACTCAGCAGGCCACTGCCCTTCCCAATTATAATCCTTAACAGAACCCAGCTGGGCTCACCCTCAGGCTACAGATGACATAACACCACTCAGGTGTTGCCACTAAATTCCAGCACGGATTACTCATGCGAGGAATCACCCATCAGCCAGCCACTGTAAGAACCTGCTCAAGGCATTTCTCCAGTTCCTTAGTTTTGTTTGTGTTCTACATAGGAGCTCCCTGTCTAGAACTATGCTCTCCAGTATAGTTTTCTTCCAGAGTTGTTTAAAATCCAAAGTTCTGTTTCCACAACAGAAACACATTATTATCCGCATTTCCAACAGCTGGTATGAGGACTCTGCCTATTCACACAGGAAAGTAATCTGTCACTTTCATGGTGGAAAACAATTAACCTGGGTCATGACCTGGGTCCTCACTGAAAAAAAGGCAATAACCTCCTAAGAGGTTTCCTGGTGAAGTCTGGTGAGGGCCTTAGACTCTATGCCAGGGTATTTGGCTGTGGCAATGCCATCTGTTTGAATTTATCTGCTGTGTGCATATGTTGTCTGTTACACTAGAGGTTAAATTTACTAAAGTTCGATTTGGCATTTTCAGTGATTTGAGGTGCGATTTTCATTCGATTTGTCTTTGAGTTTGCTTTTGGGTATTTACTAAAGGCCAAATCGAATGTAAAATCAAATTTCAAATCGAATTTTAGTCAAATCGGCCGCAAATTGAACATCGGGGAAACATTAGTACTTTTACATAGCCCAACACACAAAACCCTTATTTACTTACATTCGATTTGAAATCAACCTTAAAATCAGACTTAAAATCAAACTTCAAATCACCAAATTAATAGACCTGCTTCATGCTTTTGATTTGAGCATGAGCAGGTCAGATTGACACAGATACATGCAGACATCAGTGAGATGCCTGTATGTATCTGACTGTAAAAAGCAATTAAAGGGTTAAATGTAAAACAGAATGAGGTCCCCCCCAAAACATAACCAGCTCTCGACTTTGCAAACCCAGGTCTGGTTAACTAAGTACAGGGAAAAAATTGCATAGGGGCTCCCTCTACTTAGTACAACCAGCACTGGGCAATGGGAATCGGTGCTGGTTCTGGAATTACAGGGAACAATTTGCGTAAGGTCTACCTGTAATTCACAGAACCAGCCCTGGACCTTTTCTAACTGGGGACCTGATGCCACAGCCAGGGGAGCCAAATCACAAGGTCCCCCCAGGCGCAGCATCAGCCCTGACCGCTAGTCAGCCCAGGCCAGGGATCCCTGGGGAGTTGGAGACACCTCCAAAAAAATGATTCTCCCTCTCCAGGGCACCCCTAGCCTAGGCTGATAGCCCGGAGCTATCCTCGCCACCCCTGGGCGGTGGATGGCGGGTTGATTGTGTTAGTATAGTGTAAAAATAGAAGAATAAAAACATTGTCTTTACAGTAGAACTGCAGGTCACAACAAGCCTCCCCTGCATGCTGGTACTTGGAGAACCACAAGTACCAGCATGTGGGGCATTAAGGGCCCACTGGGACCTGTAATTCACATATAAAGAAATGTTGAAAGAAACTCACACACCTTACATTGTATAAGTTTAATACATACATACATACATACATACACACTCACACAATACTCACCTATATTACCTCAAGTGGTCCCCTTGTCCAGTGGGTCTTCTTAAAATAACAAAACGATAAAGCTGACCCTCGCACTAAACAATAATCATCCTAACCAGGATGATTATTCCTTCCCGAATGAAGGGCACAGATGCGGCTTCCTCCTTTGAAGCTCTGTGTCTGAGCATTCATTGGCTGAGAGAGGTCAGGTCCCACCTCTCAGCCAATGAATGGCTCCCTGAATTGTACTCAATGATGGGAATTGCATGATAAACTTTAGTTACCCTGCAGCTCTCCATTGAGTTCAATGCCTTCTGAAGAACCCGTGGTTGTTATTCCCAGAGAAACACGTAAAGGAAAGGAGATTCTGATCTAGCTATAACACTCCAGCTCACCCCACTTTCAGATCCACCTGTACTTGTGTCCCGGCATTACCCAAGACAGAGAAGGGGACCAGCTGACACTTAATGCACAGTGCCGTTCTGTTGGAGATACCAGCTGCCTTGTCACTGCCCATGATTGTGCTCCAGCACCACTCAGATAGAGATCGCTCCACACTGAGTGCCTGGTGTCACCGTGCCAGAGACATCGGCAGACTGACCACCATTGCAGTGCCCAGCGTTGTGCGAGTGACCGCATCAGACTATATCAGACTGCTCAGATGAGTCCAGAGGTCTGTCTGCACTCTGCTGATGAGCGGTTGAGAGCACATTTCTACTAGACTTTCATCAGTGAGTATAATTTCAAGCACTCAATCCACAGTGTTCTATATACCTGAACTTTTGAAAACATAAGTGGAACACTTTCTGCAATATATTGCACACTAAAGGTTGAAACTATATATTGGGGTTTATATGCTGGCAAAGCATCCATAGAGAAACATTTAACCATCCTCTATCCTTACATACTATTAATTGGATATACATTCTGAGCCTTCTATAAAAGTAAAGACTTTGGAGGCTCTACATAGAGCTTGATCAGACTCCAGTACTGGATTACTTATATTATTCTCTATTTATATTCATATTTTAACTGGTTTTCTGTTATATTATCAGTTTGTGAATAAATATATTGTTTTTACTATTGTTTGTTTTTTAAAACCAGCGCTCCACACCCATTTATGTTCTTCTATCTTTTTAGCAGGTAGCAGATCCTGCTGTTGAAGCTGCTAGTTTTTAAACCTAATATAAATACTGATTGGAGAGCGCATTTATATCTTTTCTATGTATTCCCTGTAGAACCTATGCACGGTTCCTACAGTGCCAACACTTCGATGTACCTTATGGCATGCTACAAAAATCACAAAATTTGTGTACATAGCTATACCTTTTGGCATTTTTGCTTCCTGTTTAAACGGGGTGTGGTATAAGAGAGAGACATTAATTAGTTAGACAATGTCTAGATAGTTACGAGATGTTAGACATTCAATAGTTAGACAGGGAAAAAAGATAGATAGAAACAAATGTCAGACACACTAAAGATAAACATGTAAAAAGTTTGACAGGTACAAAAGGTCGACGGAGTCAAAAGTTTGACATGAAAATGGTCAACACAAAAATGATCAACAATTTTTTTTTTTTGCTTTTTTTAGCACTAATCTTCACCCTAACCCTCCCTCCTGGTACCTAACCCTAACCCTCCCTCCTGGTGCCTAACCCTAACCATCTGGGTAAGTGCCTAACCCTAACCCTCCAGTAAGTGCCTAACCCTAAATCTAAGCCTCAAAAAAAATGTGTTGACCAGTTTTGTGTCAATCATTTTCATGTCAAGCTTTTGACACTGTCGATCTTTTGTACCTGTCAAACTTTAAAATGTCTAACTTTAGTGTGTCTGACTTTTGTCTATGTCGAACTTTTATTCTTTTCTGAATATTATCTGTCTAACATCTGTGTCTATCTAGACATTGTCTAACTAATTACTGTCTGTCTATAGTCCGGAACCCGTTTTAAAAACCTCAGGTTAAACACCTCTCGGAGTATAGCAGCGATACTTCTTTCTATGTGTTCCCCTTAGGAGCAAAATCCCAAGGCTTCACAGGGGGAAACCAAAACAGAATCCAGTCACTGTAGAAATCTTAAAACAGTACTGCCTTAACAATGTTACATGTTTTATAATTATAATAAGATAATTACAGTAAGTTGGTGGAGAGTGACAGTGCTTATCTAAAGTGTTACCACCTCTTACTGTCATCCACATGTCACTTCATAGTGTTTATTTGAATTTATAGGCATTGTATCTATTTTAATTTAGTGAAGATACTATGTTTACAAATTACAATGTAGGTGATTTCATTTTCAGGTTTTACAATTTAATAACCAACATTAATAAACAAATTGCTTAATAACAATATCACTAAGATCCTTTTCCATTTTATTTTACAGAATGCCTTGGAAAAATAACACAGATCTAATGGAATTTATTCTTCTTGGACTTTCCAGTGATTCCCGGGCACAAGTTATTCTTTTCTATGTCTTCCTGCTTGTGTATATGATAATATTAATGGGAAATATTTCCATCATTATTCTCATCCTGACTGATGCAAACCTTCACACACCGATGTATTTCTTCCTTTGCAACCTCTCATTTCTGGATCTCTGCTATTCATCTTCCACTGTGCCGAGGATGCTGAAAGATTTGATGTCAGTAAAGAAAACTATATCTTATGCTGAGTGTGCAGCACAAATGTATATTTCTCTCTCCTTAGGGGTAACAGAGTGTGTTCTGCTTGCTATTATGGCTTATGACCGTTATGTAGCTATATGTTGTCCATTACATTATACTACATTCATGAGTAAAGTGGTTTGTGTGAGATTAGCCATGGGTACATGGATATGTGGGTTTCTTCAAACTATTCCCTTTGTTACTCTTACACTTTATGTAAATCGTTGTAACAATAATGAAATTAATAATTTTGTTTGTGAAGTGCCAGGAGTATTATCACTGGGCTGTGGAAATATTTTGGTTATTGAATGTATTATTTTTGCTGCTTGTGTGATTATTCTTATGATACCAGTGACATTTATTGTAATATCTTATTTTAAAATAATTTTAAGCATTTTAAAAATGAAATCTGCAGCTGGGCAGCAGAAAGCTTTCTCCACCTGTGGGTCTCACATGATGGTTGTGACAATGTTTTATGGCACAGCTATGGCTGCCTACATGAAACCTAGGTCAAGCTCTCTAGCAGGTACAGACAAAATTATTGCTATTTTTTATGTTATTATTACTCCAATGCTGAATCCTTTGATTTATACACTTAGGAATAAAGATGTAAATGCAGCCTTTCTAAAATTAAAAAATAGAAATGGCAAGTCTATTTTATAATACTTCTAACTAAGCACTTGATTCTGTTTGTCAATGTAGATGTAGACATTTATTTTATTTTTATATTTCAAAATCAAAACAACCAAATCTATGGTTTATACTAGAGATTTGCAATTGTAAAGCACAATGGAATATACTGTGCTTTATAAGATAATAATAATAATAATAATAATAATAATAATAATAATAATAATAATAATAATAATAATAATAATAATAATAATAATAAATGGACCTCCGTATGTTGGTTTGATTCTAAGACCATTCTTAAATATCATGGACACTTAGAGTCATCTACAGTTAATTATAGTATGACCAAATCACAACTGTCAATACTGTATTTCCACTTAGTAGTACTTATTTAATCTCTACTAGTCAAAAAAGTAATTCAGGAAAAAAAAATTAGAATTGGTCCATGCGGGAGATGCAATCTGTGGCATAAAAACATCTGAACATTTTTGTGATGCAGTGATCACTTGTAGAACATTGCTTTTGCTGTACATAAAATTGTCTGCGATTCCGAGAACTGATGCAAAAGGTATAGTCAAAACTGACAAAAAAACAGCCAAAAAATCCCACTTTAGATCACTTTAGAAAAGAGAAGAGAGAATCACTTTAAACCACAAAGTTTGGGTGTGGAAATTGAACCAGAGTCTGAACTCAGTTTTCCCTGCCAAGATCAGAACCCAAAATGTGACAAAAAGTAATTTTCCTGACATCAGATCTCATGTGTTTTTAATTAAATTTAAAAGTTATTCCCTCATAATTAAGCACCATTTCAAACAGATGAGTGGAGAGAGAGGGTGTCAGATGGTGGGCTGGAGCACAGTGAGGCACTGTATTAGAAAAAAGCCATTAGCAAGCTATCAGGGCACCAAGGGCCACTGGCAAAACTCTCTGCTGTCTGTTCCACTGTAAAGCCTGCAAGATTTTTTTTTTATTCTTTTGGAGAGAGACCCAGCAGCCGGCACACATGATGTCAAGCTGCTCCACTGATATAGAGATGAGCCGCGGCTTATGACTGAGGAACAACAAGCAACAGGTGAGTGTGGGGCTGGGGCTGGCTGTCTGGGGCTGACCTGTCTAGGGCTGTGGCTGAACTTTCTGGGGCTAGGGCTGGACTGCAGACAAGAGTCAGACAGCAGGGCTGGGCTGGAGAGACAGAAGGGGGCTAGAGGTCTCAAAATTTAAAAAGAAGCAAAAAGACTGCGCTGCATTCAGTGATAGACAAAAATATTAATTCAATTGTCATGGGCATATATAGTAAATAATACCCCATTAAAAATACTAATACCCACACTGCTGTTCAAAAAAGGGGAGGTGTGGCAGTGGGCCCTGGCTCTTATGTCAGCCCTGAATGCCACCATTTCTGATGGCAGCGCTGAGGGCACCATAAAGTTGCCTTTATGAGCTTGTTGAGTTTAGGTTTAGATATTATAGTTTATTAGTATGTAGATCTGGAGACAGGAGTAGGTGCCTGCTAGATTTGTCTGCAGGCATTATTGTCACTTGCCAGTGTATGTGTGTTCACACACACTGCACACTAAAACACTGCAGTGTAATCAAACCGACTACTGTCTGTGTGGTGCAGTTAATTGCTTTTTTTCTCTTTTGTTTTGAGTTTTTTTCCCAGGTATATATAAATACAATTGCAAAAAAATGTTTTTCCTGTTGTCTAAAACCAAAAACCTGAATTTGAATTAAAACATTATATTGCGTAATTTAAGAAGTTGTTTGTTGAGGCAAGTGACTCAGCATATATTACTGTTCTGTGTGCAGGGGGTGTCCCACCCTTAATCTGCACCCTCAAACTAATCTCACAGAGACCCCTTACTCCATGTTCTTGCAATGTAAGCGACGACATGTGCAGTGGTGTCCACTATCAGGTACACCTCAAAACATTTCTCATAAAGATGACTCAATGACATCTTCTGCTTCAGATTATCCTGCAAATGCGGCTGCCAGGGAAAAACTAACCTTTCCCAAGAGACCCATTGTTGATGGGGATGAGTCAACTTAGCGCACCAGAGTGAAACACCATTATAACATCTGGTCAGGCTTACAATAATTATTGACACTTCTGCCATGACTTAATTTGATACAATAAGCATAAAAAGAATGGTGGAAGATTATTTTAATGACAGTATACATTTTAGCATGTCACACTGGAAGGAAAAAAAGTAAATTTGGTGCCTCTTGTACAAACTATCTTTGCTTTACTTAAGCTGCCCACCCTCCAGTGTGTACTCGGAAAGAGTGTTTAGCACAGTTGGGAATCTTGGGAGCTACTTCCTAACAATGTGGAAAAACTAATGTTCATAAAAATGAAGTACAAATTTTATAAGGAAGACCTTTACCACCTTTTACAGTAAAGTAAATAGACTTCTATAATCATGGATTCCAGTGGGTATGATATTACCAAATAAAAAAACAAATGGATAAAGCGCTCTGTTAAGTCCCAACAAAAAGTTTAAGAATGTTTATGAATGTCCATATAACAACCAACATGATGATGTATAAATCTTAGTAACAAGCTGGTGGGCAAAATCTTGAGGATGGGTGTTCAGGACTGAAGTCCTTTAATTAGTCTAATAGTAAAGCAAAGCTTACTGATGTCGTAATAATATATGTCTCTCCAAATAAATCTGGCACAGTTTATTCTTTAAGATAAACTGTTGGGCAAAAAATTGAGGCTGGATGTTCAGGAGTGGAGTCCTTTAAATTGAAAGTCTAATAGTGAAACAGAGTTCACTAATGTCGTATTAATGTATATCTTCCCAATAAATATAGCACAGTAGTTAGTGTTCAAGAACAGCTAGCATGCATCCCAGATGGACAAAAACTGTCTGCAGGGTTTTCACAAACGCAGTACCTTGTAGTGTTTGTTACAGGTGAGCAAAAACTGTAGGCCGGATGTTGCATTAAAACGAACCATATTCAGGATAGGTGTAAATGTAGCCTCCTTCTCCTCCACTGCTCTCACTACCTCAGGAGAGAAACGTAGTATCAGAGTGACAGGAAACCGAAATGCTGTTACTTAACGTGAGGAATGTTTGCTTACCTGACCGTAAAGTCTGCTGGTCCTGTGCCAATCTGTGTCCACAAAAGGCTATAAGGCTTAATGATGACTGAGTATCAGATATTATAACAACTGTTTATTAAACAGTAATATATACAATATCCTTCAAACAGGGATTAGGAATGATTAGGAGTGTGAAATCCTTCTTATATAGACAGCCTCCTCATTCATCAGTCCCCATGTGTAATGATACCGCACTTCCGGGTATTCACTTCCGAACTGTTATGCCTCCCCCTCATACACACGGCGCGCAACCTGGAGGTGAATACCCAGAAGTGCGGTACCAGTACACATGGGGACTGAAGAACGAGGAGGCTGTCTATATACGAAGGTTTTACAACTGTAAGTATCATTTGCCCTTGATAAAGTCTCTTGATGAGATGAAATGCGTTGGGGCATTTATGTTATCACCCATGTACTTTTAATTCCTAATCCCTGTTTGACTGTTTGTCACTAAGATTTATACATCATCACGTTTGTTGTTATATGGACATTCATGATATAAACTTTTTGTTGGGACTTAAGCATTAGAGCTCACTACCACAGAGCGCTTTATCCATTTGTTTTTTATCTGTTAAAGAAGTGGGGATACTTCCTGAGGGAGCAGCTAGTGGTATAACATAATTTTCTTTTCTATGAGCACCGACTGTTCTTAATTGTCCTTTATGATAGTACCAACCCTGATGAGGATGAGGGTGTGTCACAGCATGCTGGATCCTGGGTTATAGTTACTTGGTCTAGCAGTGCTTGTTTGTGTCAGGGCAGTGAGTGGGTGGTTCCGGGAACCTGCTGCAGCAAGGTCTGGCTGGCTCTTCTGCTCAGCAGTCTCTTGGGACACACTGTGTGTGGTCATGGTGGCTTGTTTCCCCTTCTGGTTATTGGCTGCAGCTCCCATAGGCCGAGCAAGCCACTCAAAGAGAGTTTTAAAGGGCCAGGTATGCCATGAGTGACATCACATTGGTTCCAAATTCAAGTCTTCTCCTATATAAGGAGGTTCCCGAGGACACTCTGTTGCCAGAGTGTAGGCTTGCAGACCATACTCAAGCAATCCTGGTGATTACAGTGGCTTGTTCCTGACTTTGGCTCTACTTGTGACCTGATTCCATCTCCTCCCTTGTACTGCTCTTGGCAAATTGGTTCTGACCTTGGCTATTCTCTGTGACCTGTTTACATCTGAACTCTGGTACTGTCTTGTCTGTTTGGTTCTGACCCACCTTGTCGACAATGTTTGTACACATTTATTGTACTCTGCTCCTATTTAGAGTATGCCAGCACCTGTATTAGGGAACCAAGTGTGAGGGCAGTGACCTGTGTGTCCAAAATTCCATGTAAGTGTCCTTGGTGAATACTGCTGGCAAGTTAGATTCTGCATCTCAGAACTACTGTAGGTTTCACAAATCCCAAAATATGGGCTAGCATCCACTATCCATCCATGAGATGTGACAGGGTGAGAATGATAATGACATCTTCCAACTGTTGACATATTTAATAACAACACTGCCTTAAGCCCATTTGTAGCTTGTTTTGTGGGGGCCCTAACAAACCAAGCACTACACTTTCAAAAGTGGCATTTACTGAAGTGATTGGTTTATCAAACTGTGCATGCCCCTTTCAAAATACAACATGTCGGAAAGAAAATACAATTGTGTACTACTTTTCATTATGGGATTTGCCATGATCGTGTATGGTGAACAGTCAGTGTACTATATATTACTATACCTTACTAATGTGTTCATGTTCTTTTGTATCTTGCAATGCCATCCATCACCAGCTTCTCATTAAGATGTTAGGCCCTGTTCCTGCAGATACATATTAGTATCATGAAATAATATAAATATTAATTACTTTTTCAATTTGACAAGGCCGTTACTCTGCCTTAAATCCTGAAGAATCAATCTCATTGGGATTGTGGATGCTTTCTTTTTTGGTAGTGTTTTCTTTTCAAATTTTAAGATTTACTTTTTATATACTGTAGTTCAATTATTAAAACTAAGGCCCTCATTCAGAGCCGTACGCTCTGAGCAGAGCGCATGCTCTGAATGAGGGCCGCCCTCCATAATTATGGAGTGTCCTCCTGGACGCTCATATAGCTGTGGGTCACCACCCACAGCCTATACGAGCGTGCAGTTTGATGGCCACGATGGTCGTGACCATCGCGACCATCGCCGCTGCGAGCCGGAGCCTGCGATTGAGGTTTTCAACCGCAAGGCCCGGAGTGATTTTGGCTCTATCAGAGCCAAAATCACTCCCACTGACATCACTAGTGATGTCAGTGGGCCGGTTTCTGATGGTAGGCGTTCCCTTGGGAACGCCCCCATCAGGGAGGCACGCCCCCAGCACGCCCACCAAAGGGGGCATGCTGTCAATCAACATCGACAGCACGCCCCGTTTGATCAGATACAACGAGCGACTGAAAGTCCTTCGCTCGTCGCATCTGGCGCATGCACACGACGGAGCTCCCGCCGTTGTGTGCATGCTCAGTGCAGACCATCGACCCTCTTGTGAGCGGACAGCCGCTCGCGAGTGGGTCTGAATCAGGGCCTAAAATCAATCAATCTCTGTTGGATTCTTGATATAAACAATAAACAATGTAAATCCTGCACTCCAACTTGATGGATGCTGCACAAAAAACCACTGGGGTGGTCACACAACACCTTATGTTTATACAGTCAAAAATATCAAAAATGATTTTTTTAATCGAATAAATGTAGTTGCTGACTTATAAAAAAAAGTTCAAATTAACATGGAGGCATCACTCAGAGTCAAAAAGTACTTGTTTTCATCCACTTTCAAAAATTCAACACTCCATCCTTCTTTGAATGTGGCTAATTTCCAACAAGGGTTCTCCATGTATAAAACATATAAAGGAGAAAAAAACAGGAAATAGTATAATATTGTCTTCAATTATGCATGACTATAAAAATGACAATTTCCAAATAATCCATCCATGGTGATGGATTATCTGGGAATTGTTGTTTTCTAAGATGGATTCTTGTTTCTTAATAGTTTGTTCAATTTATAATTTTTTTTATTTATAGTTATATTTTGTAATCAATCAATTAATCAGTCAGTCAATCAATCAACCTCATTGGGATTTTGCATGCTTTTGTAACAGTGGTTTCCATTTCTCTAATTTTCTGTTTTTTATTGTTAAATTATTAACACTGATCAATCAACTAATCAATCAATATCATTTGGCCAATATGTGTGAAAACAATATTGTGAATAATGACATGGTAAAAATTGTTTGGAAATTATTGGAAATTAATGCTCTTGATGTTGATAATACTGTAGGAACAAAAACAGCTCAAATCACATGATTTTAGCTGGTTTTATCAATTTGGAAAATAAATCCAAATCCAAAAATAAAACATGGGGGTCAGCTCACATATCTTCTTTGGAACATCAAATCAACAATTAATTGTTTAACATAGACCAGAAAATAATCTGCAGATTTAATAATGTTTGCTTTAAAACTGTCTAAAAAAACGACCGTAAATTAATGGCAAACCCAAACAATTTTCAAGCTTTCCCTACAATTCCCTATTTGTAGTCACTGTGGTCCAGAGCGCTTTGTCTGTTGTTACAGGCTTCCCCTAGGGTAAGTGGGGATAAGCCAGTCTTCTGAAACTCTTGAAACACTAAGCAGTAACACTGAGTCCACAACGTTCCAGGCGGCCTCCATTAAAGAATAATATTAGTTACTTTTTTACCAATAATTAATCCACCTCCACCAGGGATGTCAGAAATAGGCCAAGGGCTGGTTGTCCCTCAGGAGGGGGATCTCCATTTTGGGGGTTCCCAATGTACTGAGGTATTCAACCCCTGGGCTGACCAGTTGGGGCTGCTTACAATTGTGACCAGGTAAACCATAATGCATGTCCCCCTACTTTAGCATCAGATGCCTGGATGGTTTGGCCTTCTGATGGTTATTGTAGATTAGGAGGAACTCCAAGCCAATTTTTCACCCTATTTTCAAATGCCAGTCCAGGCTTAGTAGTCCAGGGCTGGTTAATAATTTAGGGGGGACACCACAAATTATATTAACTCCAGTGGTGGTATAGAGGTTTGAAATTTTCCAGGTATGAATATGAAATGCAGTTTTTTTAGACTTCAATTTCTTGTTGATACCCGTCATTGACTGTTGGTTTTATAATAGACTTAAAATTGATGGGTAGTAAATTTACCCTAGTAGGATACCCCCAAACCATTTTCTTTTGTTGAGACCCAATCAAACCAAACAGTTCAGCCATAATAGTGTTATTAACTGTTACTGAAATGCTTGTTCAACTGTGTGTCCTGTTTAATATACAACATTGGGGTAGGTTGGAGGGGCCAAGGACAATTCCATTTTGCACTGTTTTAACTTGTGGGGCTTGTTTCACCTTGGTGTATCACCTTTTCTAAAATTTCCATTTATTACTGCCACTGCTGTCCCTCTCCATGTTGCACTAGCTATATAATAATGAGAATGAAATACAGATTTAGTTTTTTTTCAAACTACAGTACTTGAAAGAAGCCTCAAATGAACACAATTTTTAAGCACAAATGGAAAATATAAGCTGTTTGATGTTGTATGCAGATCTGCCACCTGAGGCAGATAGGAATGGTGTGACATAAAAACCCTAAAATATCATATCAATTTACTGTATCTATAATTGGTGCCCACATGTGCAAGTTACTTGTATTTCAATTAGGGGTGTGCACCGGCCACTTTTCGTGTTTTGGTTTTGGATCTGGATCTTTCTTCGTGTTTTGGATTGGTTTTGCCAAAACCACCCTTCCGTGTTTTGGGTTCTGGGTTTTGTGTTTTGGATCTGTATTTTTTTGAAAAAAAGCATAAAAACCAATAAAAATCTCAGAATTTGTGGGTTTTTCTGCTCCTATGCTATTATTAACCTCAATAACCTTAATTTCCACTCATTTCCAGTCTATTCTGAACACCTCACACCTCACAATAGTGTTTTTATGTCCAAAAGGTTGCACCAAGGTAGCTGGATGACTATGCTAAGCGACATGAGTGGGCGGCACAAACACGTCGCCCATCTAGGAGTGACACTGCAGTGGTAGACAGGATGGCAGTTTGAAAAACTAGGCCCCAAACAGTACATAATGCAAAGAAAAAACAGAGGTGCAAGATGGAATTGTCCTTGGGCCCTCCCACCCACCCTTATGTTGTATAAACAGGACATGCAAACTTTAAAAAACCAATCATTTCAACGCCAGGGTCTGCCACACGACTGTGGCTGAAATGTTTGGTTCATTTGGGCAGACACAAAACAAGCTGGCAATTAATCTGTCCCTGCACAAACTGGCACTACGGAGGCAAGAGGTCATCCTCATCCTCCTCATCCACCGATTCCTCACCCTCTTCAGTGTTGTGTACATCATCATCCTCACAGAGTATTAACTCGTTCCCGCTGGAATCCACCACCACAGGTCCCTCTGTATGTTCTGGAGGCTGGTCTCCCTGGAAGAGTTGATAATTCATTTTTATGAACATCATCTTCTCCACATTTTGTGGAAGCAACCTCCTATGCCTTTCGCTGACAAGGTTCCCGGCTGCACTAAACAATCTTTCGGAGTACACACTGGGGGGAGGGCAACTCAGGTAAAATAGAGCCAGTTTGTACAGGGGCCTCCAAATTGCCTCTTTTTCCTGCCAGTACAGGTACGGACTGTCTGACATGCCTACTTGGATGCTGTCACCGATGTAATCACATGCAGTGACAGTAGACAATGTCAGAAATTGTTGCCAGGTCCTTTAGTCCGGACCAGATGTCCAAACTTGGTCCTGCCTGCCCAGCATCACCACCAACGGGTTGCTTAGGATACCTAAGTTTTTTTCTGGCAGCCCCAGTTGCGGGAGAAAATGAAGAAGGAGCTGTTGACGTGTCACGTTCTGCTTCAGCTGACAGTGATTTCACCAGCAGGTCTTTGCACCTCTGCAGGCTTGTGTCAGCCCGAAAGAGAGACACCACATAGGCTTTAAACCTAGGATTGAGCACGGTGGCAAAAATGTAGTGGTCTGATTTCAACAGATTGACAACCCTGGAATCCTGGCAAAGCGAATGAAGGGCTTCATCCACAAGTCCCACATGCTGAGCCGAATCGCTCCATCTTAGCTCTTCCTTCACTTTCTCCAGCTGCTTCTGCAAAAGCCTGATGAGGGGAATGACCTGACTCAAGCTGGCAGTGTCTGAACTGACTTCATGTGTGGCAAGTTCGAAGGGCTGGAGAACCTTGCACAACATGGAAATCATTCTCCACTGTGCTTGAGTCAGGTGCATACCCCCTCCTTTGCCTACGTCATAGGTGGATGTATAGGCTTGAATGGCCATTTGCTGCTCCTCCATCCTCTGTAGCATATAGAGGGTTGAGATCCACCGCGTCACAACCTCTTGCTTCAGGTTATGGCGGGGCAGGTTCAAGAGTGTTTGCTGGTGCTCCAGTCTTTGGCACGCAGTCGCTGAATGGCAAAAGTGGGCAGAAATTTTTCGGGCCACCCAAAGCGTCTCCTGCATGCCCCTGTCACTTTTCAGAAAATTCTGCACCACCAAATTTATTGTGTGAGCAAAACATAGGACGTGCTGGAATTTGCCCAGATGTAATGCCCGCACAATATTAGTGGCATTGTCAGATATCACAAATCCTCAGGAGAGTCTAAGTGGGGTAAGCCACTGGGTAAGGATTTCACTCAGTTTCTCTAAGAGGTTGTCGGCAGTGTGCCTCTTACTGAAACCGGTGATACACAGCATAACCTGCCTTGGAACGAGCTGGCGTTTCTGAGATGCTGCTACTGGTGATGCTGCTGTTGTTGCTGCATAAGGTGATACATCTACCCAGTGGGCTGTCACAGTCATATAGTCCTTAGTCTGCCCTGTTCCACTTGTCCACATGTCCGTGGTTAAGTGGACATTTGGTACAACCGCATTTTTCAGGACACTGAGGACACTTTTGCTGACGTTTCTGTACAGTCTCGGTATTACCTGCCTAGTGAAGTGGAATCCACATGGGATTTGGAACCGGGAACACACTACCTCCATCAATTGTCTAAATCCCACTGCACTAATGGTGGATGCCGGATGCACATCTAACACCAACATAGCAGTCAAGGCCTCAGTTATCCGTTTTACTTCAGGATGACTGCTGTCGTACTTCATCCTCCTCGCTAAGGACTGTTGGAGGGTCAATTGTTTAGTGAAAGTAGTGGTGTTCCTACTTCCTCTCTGGGATGATGAACGACTCCCAGCAGCAACAACAGCAGCGGCAGCAGTAGGAGTAGCAATGCAGGATCCTCCGGAGGAATCCCGGATAGGAGAGTCAGTCATGCCATTGACATGGCCTGCAGGACTACTTCCGATCCTGACTAAGGAGGAAAATGATGAGGAGGGAGTTGACGGTGTGGTTTGCAGGTGCATGGATACAACAAGACAAAGGGATTTAGGTGTCCCTGGACTGCTTACGGTCTTAGACAAAGTTTCTGAACTTGACAGTAACTTTTTATGAACGCGCTGCAGGTGACGTATAAAGGAGGATGTTCCTATGTGGTTAACGTCCCTACCTCTACTTATTTCACCTTTACATATGATACATATGTTAATACAACTGTTGTCCGGATTTGGATATAAATATTGCCAGACCAAAGAGGTGGAATGTTTGGTCTTCTGCCCAGGCATGACCGTGATTGGCTTTTTCATTCCATGGGCAACAACTGTCTCCCCCGGAGCCTGATTTAAACAAACCACATCACCATCAGAATCCTCCTCGCCAATGTCCTCCTCAGTGCCAGCTACACCAGTATCCTCATCCTGTTGTACTTCAACAGTGACATCTTCAATTTGCATATCAGCAAGTGGACTGTGGGTGCACCTTTCAGCACTTGCAGAGGGCGTGCAAATGTTGGAAAGAGTCACCTCTTCCCGTCCAGTGCTGGGAAGGTCAGGGATCGCAACCGCCATCACACTTGGACTCTCCTTGGGGATTTGTGATATCTTCTTAGAACGCACAGTTCTTCGCAGTGCTTTTGCCAGCTTAACTCGTTTGATTTTTTAGCGGGATGAGGGCTTCCATCATCATGTGAAGCTGAACCACTAGTCATGAACATAGGGAAAGACCTTAGCCATTCCTTGCCACTCCGTGTCGTAAATGGCATATTGGCAAGTTTACGATTCTCCCCAGATGATTTAAATGTTTTTATTAAGGTCATTTTCCTGAACTTTGTCATTTGGGAATGTATATGCCCTTTACTATGACATTGGGCATCGGCCTTGGCAGATGACGTTGATGGCATGTTATCGTCTATGTCATGACTAGTGGCAGCAGCTTCAGCACTAGGAGGAAGTGGTTCTTGATCTTTCCCTATTTTATTTTTATCGGAGAAAGTTTGGTCCTCCATTTATGTTATATTGATATATACGTGCGGCTAAGGTGCACACAAACATAAAAAATACTTTTTTATTATTGTTGGAGACTAGTGCACTTTGTGGGTTACACCACCCTTTTAAGAAATGAGCCTGTTGGCTCTTTACTTATGGGACACAGGCGCACGCTTGGTGCTGCTCCTTTGTTGATGCACGTGCAGCTACAGTGCACACAATTCACAAACACAGAAAAAAGAAGAAGAATTTTTTATTTTTTGTGGAGTGCACTTTGGGGGTTACACCACCCTTTAACAGACAGATGCATGCTTGGCGCTACTGCTTTGAGGATGCATGTACAGTGCAGACAATTCACAAACACAGAAGAAAATATTTTATTTTTGTTGGAGTGCACTTTTGGGGTTACACCACCCTTTAAAAGACTTATGACACAGGCACATGCTTGGCGCTGCTCCTTTTTTCCTACACGTGCAGCCACAGTGCACACAATTCACAAACAGAAAATATTTTTTTATTTTGTTTGGAGTGCACTTTGGGGGTTACACCACCCTTTATCGGACAAGCCAACCAGCCCTTTACTTATGACACAGGCGCACGCTTGGCGCTACTTTGTTGATGCACATTCGGCTACTGTGCACACAATTCACAAACTCAAAAAAATATATATTTTTATTTTTTTTGGAGTGCAGTTTGGGGGTTACAGCACCCTTTAACGGACAAGCCAGCCGGCCCATTAGTTATGGGACACAGGCGCATGCTTGGCGCTATTCCTTTGTTGATGCACGTGCAGCCACAGTGCACACAATTCACAAACACAGAAAATATTTTTTTATTTTGTTTGGAGTGCACTTTGGGGGTTACACCACCCTATAACAGACGAGCCAGCTGACCCTTTACTTATGACACAGGCGCACGCTCGGCGCTACTTTGTTGATGCACGTGCGGCTACTGTACACACAATTCACAAACACAAAAAAATATATATTTTTATTTTTTTTGGAGTGCACTTTGGGGGTTACACCACCCTTTAACAGATGAGCCAGCCAGCCCTTTACTTATGACACAGGTGCACGCTTGGCGCTACTTTGTTGATACACATGCAGCTATTGCGCACACAACTCACAAACACTTGGGGGGAGCACCCCTGATGGACAGAGCACCCCCTGGACAATACTACAACACCCCTTTAGGACTGGGACACTGCACAGGACTTTGGAGTGGACACAGCCCCTATGGACAACTGACTGCACAACACAGCCCAGCCAGCCCCTATGGACTTTGTAGGAGTGGACACAGCCCCTATGGACAACAGCAGCACACCACAACACAGCCAGCCCCTATAGACTTTGGAGGAGTGGACACAGCCCCTATGGACAACAGCAGAACAGCACAGCACAACACTACACTGCACTACACTACACTACACAGCCCAGCCAGCCCTAACTCCCACCCTCCCTCTTCACTGTCCACAGCCGAGTGAGAAAATGGCCCCGACGCGGTTACCTTATTTAGAATCCAAAACCCGCGAGACCTGGAAGGCGGGATGATGACGTTTTGCCTCAATTTCAGATCCGAGTCAGGCGGGAAAAGTCGAGCCTGATTCGGATCGGCTTCGCATCGGGGGTGCTCGGGGGTTTGGATTTCAGAAATCCGAACCCGCTCACTCCTAATTTCAAAGCTTTTTATTTTTTTGTATTGGGGTTATTATGCAGAGATACATTGCAAGTGCACATTGAATTTCAAATGCTTACCATCAAATATCTGATTATGCCCTCTTTTATAATTAATGTCACTTGTTAATGACCGTCTCACACAATACAAAGTTGTGAATATACAGTTGAATGTTAAATTCTAGAGCTACTTTTTATTTTGGGGGGTTCCTGCATGATATAAAGAGTGTTAGTCATCAAACAGTCACACTACCCTGAATTCTCATCAGTTGCTAATAGAAATATGATACTGGTAATTACACAACAGTGGCCTCCAAAATAGATGTACAGTATGATTATTATACAATTTGTTACTTTTTCAAAAACAATTATTTATTTAGTTGTTGGAAGTTCCTGCACAGGGGGCTGATCCACTATGGAACGCAACTGCGAATGCAATAATGATTATGCACGCAGTTTAGCTGCCATGGTATGCTAATCCATTGCGAGTGGATAATTTATGCTCGCCCCTGCAACAGAGTTCAAAGGCACTGGCACGCATGTGTTATTCTGACCACCCCTCTGCCCATTACGACCCACAAATGGCACTTCCTGTCAATCACTCTGCAATGGGTCTGTGTAGCTGCTGTGATCGCAGTACTGATTGCCATGGCTAATTCACACACAAGCACTATGTTGTATATGCAGGCGCAGTACACGACAATCGGCCAATTGTGTGCGTATTAGCAACTGCGTTCCTCGTTGAGTCAGGTCCAGAGAAAAAGAGACAGTCATTAAACATCCACATCACCCTGCATTTCTGCATCTTGCTAGCCCTGATGAGCTACTGGCACTCACAGAACAATATTAATCTGAAACCACTTGGATTTTTACTAGAGATGAGAACCGAACCCACCCAAATTATGGGGATCCAAGGCAGATATGAGTCAGCTCGGGTGTTTCCCGCCTGACTCAGATCTGAAAACAATTCAAAATGTCATCATCCTGCTGTTGGATTCAAAGAGACTTTGGATTCTATAAAGGTCCCGCGATTCACCGCCGTTTTTCATTCCAGCTGTGGAGAGTGAATAGGGAGGGAGCTGTGAGATGTGCTGTAGTGTTATTGTTAATTGCATACTGATGCTCTGCTTACGGGCTGGCTACTGTTGTCCATAAGGGCTGGCTGGCTGTTGCATATAGAGGGGTTGGCTGTTGTTGTCCTGTCCATAGGGGCTGGCTGGATGTCATTGCCCTGTCCATAGGGGCTGGCTGTTGTACTTGTTCTGTCCTTTGGGCCTGGCTGGCTGTAGTGCTGTGTTTTCCAGGGATTGCTCTGTCCTTCAAGGGTGCTCTTCACCCACCCCCAGTGTGAAAAAAATGAAAACAAATAGTGTTAGCCACACTTGTCATCAGTGCAGGGGTGCTGTACTGCTATCTTTTAAGGGGCTGCTGCCTCCTTTCAGGGGTTCACCTCAGTGTTAAAAAAAATAAAAATAAACTCTTTTTTTTGTGTGGCGTGTTAGCCAAACCAGTCATTGGCGGTGGTGCGCAGGGGTCCTGTGCTGCTGTCTGTCAAAGGCTGCTGGGCCAAAATGAAAAAAACAAATTTTGTTGTGTGCATTTTAGCTACACCTGGCTGTCACTTTCATCAGTGTAGCTGCACATGGTTGCTGTGCTGGGGCTGCTGCCCCCAAAAAATAATGTTATCCTAACAGCATATAAAGTTATACTGTATGCTCTAAAAAAACTAAAACCTATATTTACAAACCTATATAGAAGTGGACATCCTAAATTCTAAAACCAAAAGTCATCTACAAGAAAGCCCCCAACATACAAAATAACCTGGTATGCAACCACATCCCACCCCCGCAACAAACACAGAGCACCCTGGTTAACTCAAAACTCATAAAAGGTTTTTTCCACTGCGGAACCTGCACAAATTGCATTACCTTGAAATATTGCAGCACCATACCCACCACGTTATTCATGTCACCAAACAACAAACATACAGAATAAAAGAACACATAACATGCAACACCACCAACATCATCTATCTCATACAATGCCCCTGCAACCAGTAATATATCGGCAGAACCACTAGACCACTCAAAACCAGGATCACAGAACACCACAGAAATATCACAAAACAGACAGACAACCACAGCATACCCACACACTTCAAAGAGCACCACCAAAGCAACACCACAGGCATCAGGTTCACAGGTATCAAACACGTAAAAAACACTGGAGGGGAGGTGACCAAACCAAAATCTTTAACAAAGAGGAACTCCGGTGAATCTTCACACTCAAAAACACTAACACCCAATGGACTAAACATCGACAATGAAATAAAATCAGTCATAACCAAATGAATTCTGCCAACAGAGCCCAGACACAGTTGACACTAACAACCACCATGCCCCCGTGCCCCACCCCCCCTTCTGGCACAAACACCCACATCTTCCTAATTCTCCAGCCACACACCTCCCCCCAACCTTCTATCCCCCCCTACACCACCGCCCCCAACAATCGCACCACCCCATCTACTTCTGACCCCCTTAACACCTGGGTCCCGTTCCATCCATACCTACCCTTGCCTACATACCCCCTCCCCAAAACACACCCCTTTATACACACCTTGACCACCACCATTCCCCCCCACTCCCATCCTAATCCACTATCCACAGAGCCACCCCCCATATCCGCCTCCCACACCAACACACCCCGACCATCGCCCCATACCCGTCCCCCCACAAAAACACATCCCCACTCACTGACACTACGCACACACACCCAGCAACACCACACCAGCAACCCCATCCCACTCACCCTACCCTCCAATACTACCACCCCACATTACCCACACCCACGCACCCATCCCTACACCCATGAAAGACATGGACTTCAACAGAGACCATCCCCCCAACTACAACAACCCCCCCGCCCTATCCCAGTCCATCCCCACTCCGAGCACTACTTACAACAACCACACCACCACCAGGACAGTCTTAAACCCCCCACCCCCCACATCCCACCCAACCCCCAAACCCACACACAGGACCACATCAGACATCCACCAAACATAGCTGTCAAACCACCCAGCTACCAACCTATACTCCTCCTTGGCACACAAAACCTCACACCCTATTATGTCCCTCACTACAACATCACACATATTGATTAATCAGCACATACTCACCACCTCCCACACTGTACATGTCAGAAATACTAGCCGCAACACCAACCCCTCCAACATGCACGATAACTACAAATACCACATAAATACACCCCCCACTCATATCCATTCACACGCACACCGAGAGTGTGCAAGACAACATTCACACACAAACCGCGAGGTACGCACACACTCACCCTACCGCCCCTGTCATATCACAAGATCTGAATCCCCGCAGGGACACCTAGCATTTCCCCCGGTCACCCACGGTCACGAAAGCAACCACCAGCCCCACCTATTTCGTCAACCCCAGCACACACACCCATCCCAGCACAGCACAAGATTGGCTGCCCGCATCATGTGACCACCACCAAAACAACACAGCACACCTACAGCTGCATCACATGCCCGCCAATCACACTGCAAGACCTCCCCCACAACCAATCCTCACAGGCCCCCAATGACACTCCAGCCACAGGAACCTATCACATACACCAATCACATCCCTTCCCACCAATGATTGGCCACTCCAACCACCTGACCACCAGGGATCCGGAAACACCACATTTAAACCCCACGCATGCAAAGCCACACTTCTTACCTCCTTGAAGAAGGCAGAGCCCCTGCCAAAACACCTTGGAGACCCCCTACACCCCCGCATTATGGCTTGCCTCCACCAATGCTCCTCATCTGCATGGGGAACATTGGTGGGCCCTGCCGCTTCCAGCCCCATCTCTCCCCACCACTCACAAGACCGCGCCGGGCCCAACACCAGGCAAGGCCCTGAACAGCCCCCCAGAGTGCACCTCCACCAGCCTATCCCAGGTGAATCATCCCCCCCTGCCTGAGAGTGTTCACCACCCACTTGACCCACAGCGGGTCCCCCAGCAGCACCCCCACCAGCTGGCAACCACCAGGCAGCAGCAGCAGACCACACCACCACAGTGCAGAGAGGTCCAATGTGCACCAGCAGGCAGCCAAACTCCACAGACCCGCTACCTCTCTCACTCAGCACCGACCTACCACTGACACTGCAGCAGCTAACTTCAAACACTGTCGACCAGCATCCAGGGCCTCAATCAACCACTGAAATCCTACCGGTAGGTACGTGACTTCGAGACTCTGACCCCTGCATGGGACGCCGCCAGGGTGCACATCCACAACTGCAACACCTGCTGCTGCCCCCAACACCACCCCACCCGAGACATCCTAGACTGTTGACCAAAGGTCCAGCTGGGGTAACATGCTAGTCAATTGAACTGCATGGAAAGGAGCCCCCTGAAAGGGTCCACCCACCTCCCCAGTCTCCATCCACACCCTTCATCACATCAGAACCCCCCCTATGGTGCCTGGGACCAAACAGAATTAGAATTGTGACTATTCCAATAAAGCGTTTGGCTACCACAAATTGTGTCTGCCTTTACTTTCTCATCTCACACCTCTATCCCACCTGACCCATCTCTCCCCCCACACCCAACCAATACTCCCTACTCGACAGCAACAACACACAAATCACCACACATAACCAAACTATCATCGCACCCATAGGGCGAGCGCACCTTCCAACACCTCTACGTTATCTAAATTCTAAAACTGTTCTATTCAAAAATGTAAACAAAAGCAAATATTTTAAATCTAGTGTGTTATTATGATGTTAGAATGTAGAAGGACAAAAATTGGGTGGACCACACATGGCTGATTGATCAACCATGGTGACTGGATTAGTGTCATAAGGAAGAGAACACAGAATCACAGGATGTCTTAGTGCATTCAGGCCAGATACGATCCATTATTTCCCAGACAGATTCTGGACAGATGAATCCTTTGCTTGTGATAATCTCATTCAATTCCTGGCAGTGGTGGGTGTTATAGCCATACACTTTGAAGGCAGTAACTTTGAACTGCTTTATAGAAAATATGAAACCTTTCCACACTGCAGGACATGATGGAGAAATCCCTTGAAATTCAGCACCTAGAGCATCTTTTTTCATGTTCTCTAAGGCTTCTCCTGACTGTGATGAAAGATTCTCCACACTGTAGTCTTCCATTGTGACTTTTTAATGGTGATTTCAATGTTGTACACTGGCTGAGATCCCTCATCTGTGGGTTGGGTTTTCCCCATGCAAATAAGACAATAAACATCCAGAAGGTGACTCTTATGTTTAGTCGTTGTGTCAGTCTTTCTTTTGGCAGAATTTGCACAATTTTGGTCTTGAGGGCACCATGAAGAATCAAACAGATCCTCCAGGGAAAACATATGATCTGGTGTTGTATCTATTTCTATTAAACCTTTGTGTGTGAGTTTAGTCATCTGCTGCTTGTGGTGGAGCTTTTTTCTGCTTTCTAAATGATCTCCAGACACAACATAAAACTTAAACCTTTAACTGAAATGTTGCATTTAATGCTCTGTTCTGTTTGTTCTCATATCTGATATGGTTAAGTGGACAGTGGGAACAACGGCAGTTTGAAGGCCACTAACTAACTCTGTTTTTTAATGTCCCTGTACAGGTTGGAAAATGCCTTTACAGAAGGTTTGCAAAATATTATTATATCAAATTTTTTTTGGAAGCACTCTTCATGGTCCACTTCTTGGATGAAAATCCACTCCTAGCCACAGAAGCAGGCACAGGATTCTCAAGAAAGACAATACAAAAGACCTTAAATCAGTGGTAGATAACCTCGTTCCTTGAGAGTTCATGTTTTCCAGATGACCTAGCTGGTGCACAGGTGTATTCATTACTCACCAAAACATTTAGAAAGATCCACAGGTGAAGTTAGTTATTAAAGTTGTGGTTCTTTGAGGAGACATGGAAAACATGCACTGTTGGTAGCTCTCAAGGACCAGGGTTTGCTAACCCTGCCTTAAATCATAGATCTTACGCTTGTCCACATATCTGTGCTGGTTAAGAGGCACTTTGAGGCCACTAACTAACTATGTTTTTTTTATTTCCCTGTGCAGGTTGGGAAATGCCTTTATAAAAGGTTTGCAAATGATTATTTAAGTCAATTGTTTATTTGTTTTTGGAAAGCACTCTTCCTGGTCCCCTTCTGGGATGAGAAAATCAACTCCCAGTAGCAGCCATGCTCAAGGATTGTTCTCTGGCAAGGACTGATGTGAATGTATCACTTTTTCTGTAAATGCCTCCTCTCCTCCCCTTCTCCTTCATAAATTTTCTTTAGAATCAAAAAACGAAATTAAATTTAATACCATTCAACCCTGCCCTGCCTTCAACTACATACATACTCCAACTCCCTCAAGCCTCTCTTGAAATATAAAAGTGTTTCCTGATGTGCCATGTTTGAAGTTGAACTGCGATGTGTTTGTGTCACCCACTGCTGCAGTCTGCCAGCTATCTTGGTGCAAATTTTGGGCCAAAACTAGATGAAAAAATCAATATTGTGAGCTGTGAAGTGGTCAAAATTGATTGGAAATGAGTGGAAATAAATGTTATTGAGTTTATTATTACTGTAGGAACAAAAAGAGGCCCATTTTATGTGATTATACCTGTTTTTATGATTTTTTACAGAAAAAATCCAGATCATAAACCAAAACCAATCCAGATCCAAAACCAGGGGAGATCCAGATCCAAAACCAAAACATGAAGGTCAGTGCAATCTCTGATATTTACAATAAAATAGAACATTTTGTTATTTTGTTATTATTTTTCTGGCATTTTAATCCACAAAGAAAAATGCCCATATAAACCTTTTACCACTTTCTATGAGAAATATGATGATACTGCTTCCCACACAACAATACCCAACTGTAACCACTTGGATTTTAACAAAAATAAATCTTTTGGGGGTTATTTTTTGTGGTGCTTTAATGCACACTATCACACACACAAAACAGCCTTTTGCTATTCGAGATTTGATCTTTCTCCTCCTCACACAACAACACCCATATTTAAGAACTTAAATTTCATCAAGAGCAAATATTTTTTTATCATTTATAAATTCATTTTTTGTGGTCCCTTAGGGCCTTACTGAGTCGGACAAATCTCTCAGCATGGACACAAGCGGGACAATTTTGCATACAGTTCATGCGCTGAAGCAATTTTAGGCATTTTTGCATATCTTTTTCATTGACTGGATATGTTCATTTGGGAAATAGGAAATCTTGAGACAGAAACTAGGCTGTGGCAAGAAGAGTGCACATAAAAATTGTGTCATGGGTGTGCCATGGAAGTGTCATGGGCAAGTCATGGGTGTGTGATGGGAGTGTCATTGATGCATGATGGGCTTATCGTGGGTGTGTCATGGACGTGTATCAGAAACTCCGTGCATCTCTGAATTGTGCATATGTGGTAGAGAATCCTGTGTCTCATGTATCTCTTGTACCTATAGCATGGGGAAGGTGCATGTGCCAAAACAATGCTGGCATAAGATGAATGTGTAGCTCCGGTTTACACTTGCCCATGCTCGAACCGCCACATTAGTGGAACAGATACTCACATTAGTATAGCATAGTAAAATCAGGCTTCCATGGTGGCCCAAAGCTACAGCCACTTTGTGTTTGACTAAGAATCAGCCCCACAGTATACAACTAAACATAATAAATGAACCATAGGACCACTTACCTTTTATGTTTCTCATATATGTCACTTTAAATTAGAGATGTGTGGTTCAGTTCTCCAGCAATATGAATCCACCTGCGTTTCATTAATCCAGCCAGGGTACTGATCTCCTAAGGATTTCCAAACAGTTCATAGTCGTGGTTTGGAATTCTGATTTTAAAATTCGAATTTCAGGTTTTGGATTGAAAAAAAATACATGATTTTAGTTGATTTTAAAAAACTTTTTCACAATTTAAAAATAAAAAATTCAGATTAAATACTAAAAAACTTGAGGGTGGTTTTGCAAAACCAAAACACAAAGAAGAATCCAGATCCAAAACCAAAACACAGGGTTCAGCATACATTTCTACTTTATATATGAGCAAACATTCCCTTTAATGTAAAATCATAATGTGAGCTCAACTAGCTAATTGGCATCTGATCCACAACAAGGCATGATACATCAGATCATCAGTGACCTTGGACGATACAGCTGAGTTAGAATTGGGAAGATTCACCCATTAACATACTGTCCAAATTTGATGTGGCTCTATCCTTCGCTGGTATACCCTCTCACAAGGAGGAGAAGGGATGGGTAAGACAAACTACAACTGTTACTTCACATTAGGTTGGGTACTTGATGCTGGTGCATAGGATCCTGGTTGCTAAAATCTAACCTCCCCCCTAGTGCCTAAACCTAACCTCCCACTCCCTGCACACTAAACCTAATTCTCCCCCATTAGTGCCTAACCTTAACCCCCCCATTGTGCTTAAACCTAACCCTTAACACTATCCCTCCCCCTTGCCCCATAAGGCATTCTGACCGCTGGAATCTTCACAGTCAGAATATTGAATATACCCCTAGGAGAAATGCATTACAGGCAGCTTGCTACGTACTTTGTACTGACACACAGACTAAGATCCTATTATATTATTCAATGGTCAATATAAATGTATGTGTTGTTAGCACCTGACCAGTGACTGTCATCTATTGATTTTGAGGAGTATTGATGTTTATTGCTGAACTAGTTTATTTTCCTATTTTTAAACAATAAATCCTTAAAGAATGCTATAGTAAAAGATGGAATCTGGGATTCATAAACAACCAACAGTAAATCTGTGACCACAGTTATTGTTACATTGTGTGAAATTTGAGGATTGATTGTCAGCAACAACAACCCATGCAATCCACACATACAAAGAAATCAAACCACAGATATCCATAAATTAAGTTATGTGTAATAATATGAAATGACACAGGGAAAAAGGGAGGTGCAAAAAGGCATGGAAAGCAAAGACACCAGCTGAAATCTATCAGTAATTATAAAGCAATCCTGCTCCTTGTCAGTGCAAATTAATATAAGGTAGTTTATCCCCAACTGATGGCCTAAAAAAAGGTGTCTCACTACCAAGGTGTCACACAAGAAACATCTCATGATGGGTAAAAGCAAAGAGCTCTCTCAAGACTTTCACAACCTTATTGTTGCAAAACATACTGATGGCTTTGGTTATTGAAGGATTTCTAAATTTCTGAATGTTCCAGTGAACACTGTTGGGGCCATAATCTGGAAGTGGAAAGAATATAATTTCACCATAAACCAGCCATGACCAGGTGCACCTTGCCAGATTTCTGGCAGAGGAGTGAAAAGAATTATCAGAAGAGATATCCAAGAGCCAAGGACCATTTGTGGAGAGTTTCAGAAATACCTGGAATAAGCAGGTACAATTGTTTTAAAGAAAACAATAAGTAATGCACTCAACTGCCATGGCCTGTATGCACGCACAACACAAAAAATCCATTGCTAAAGAAAAAACATGTTGAAGCTCATTTAAAGTTTGCTGCACAATATTTGGACAACCCTGTGAAATACTGGAAGATTATAGTCTGGACAAATGAAACCAAAATCTTTGAATGCCATAATACACACCATGTTTGGAGGAGAAATAGCACTGCACATCACCCCAAAAACACCATACCAACAATGAAGTTTAGAGGTGGGAACATCATGGTATGGGGCTATTTTTCAGCATACGGTACTGCCATACTTCATTTGATTGAAGGAAGAATGAATGGAAAAATGTACGAAGACATTCTTGATAAACATCTGCTGCCATCTAACAGGATGCTGAAGGTGAAACAAGGGTGGACATTTCAGCAAAACAATGATCCCAAACACACAGCCAAGGACACTCTCAATTGGTTTCAGAGAAAGAAAATAAAGCTGCTAGAATGGCCCAATCAATCACCTGACTTGAATCCAATTGAAAATCTATAGAAAGAACTAAAGATCGGAGTTCATTGAAGAGACCCACGGAACCTTCAAGATTTGGAGAATGTTTGCATGGAAGAATGGGCCAAAATCAAACCTGAGCAATGCATGTGACTAGTTTCTCCATACATGAGGTATCTTGAAGCTGTCATTACCAACAAAGGCTTTTTTATGAATTATTAAATAAATTTCAGCAAGCGTGTCAATACGTTTTTCCTGTAGCAATTCACATTATTACACATAACTTGGACATCTATGTTTTGATTTCTCTGCATGTGTGGATTGCATGTGTTGTTGCTGACATTTGGTGAAAATGTTATTACAATAGCCCCATTACAAATATATTTACTGAGAAAAATGTTAATGTGCTCAATTCTTATTTTACCCGCTTGTATATATATATATATATATATATATATATATATATATATATTTATATATATATATAAAATCTGTCCAAGAAGGCAGCACTCAGAGACTTCAAATTAAGGTAAGACAAACTCCAGTTCATTTGATCAATGTTTCGGAGGTCGAACCTCCTTTCTCAAGACAACAACATACAATGTAAAAATACATACAAATACACTTAATTACTAGGGATGTGCGGCTCGGATAGGTTCGAATTTGCACGCCGGGTTCGGATTTTTCCCTCCAAAAAACGGGACTCAGAAAGAGGCAAAACATCATCTTTCATGGACAAACATCATCGTTCCTGGACAAAAGTCCAGGAATGATGATGTTTGTCCATGTAAGATGACGTTTTGCCTCATTCTGAGTCCCGTTTTTTGGAGGGAAAAATCCGAACTCGGCGTGAAAATTCGAACCTATCCAAGCCTGCACATCCCTATTAATTACCTGAACAGACAGCAAAGTTCCTCCCCCCGTGAACAAAAGACGCCAGCCGCACTTCCGGTGACCCACGGAGACACACTTGAGGCAAATGCCACGCCCCCTAAACATCACAAGGAAGCACCTCTGTCACAATGATGACGGAGTTCGTGAGGAAAGTAACCACGGAATCCATCAAACCATCAAAAAGACGGGAGCCAATGTGCACAGACCGCAGAACCAGATACATTGGGATAAAAAATATATAACAACCACAAAAAACAAAAATATGATATTGAATATTATTGGAATGCTTACTAAAAGATATAAATAAAAATAAATATGTAGCATAATCTATCCTAGGGACTAAACTAGAGAATCCCGCATATATCATGTATGATTAGTTACAACAAAATATAGAATAAATAAAATAAAACAAATCAAAAACAATATCATATGAAAATTATGCCAAGATGCCCCACACTGCATAAAGGTAAATAATCGCAAAATCACTAGATGCGTCGGCAAAAGATATTCTCATCATAAGAACAACATATTCAAAAAATATAATAATGAATAAATAATCATATATCAGTACTATCCACAAAACAGCGAAAAACATCACTTAGTGTACAGCAAAGCTGTCTCCATATAGGGATACATAGCAACAAAGAACAGTTAAGACCCAGAGATTCATTAAGACCTCTTGGTGCTACCATATCTAATAAAAATATCCATCAAAATTCTATTTGCAACAGAAGTTTAGGTCTGTTGCCACCACGTAGTGACAAGGGAACATGGTCGATCACCCGGCAACGTAATGTAGCTACCCCATGCTTAGCCTGGGCGAAATGGCGAGCCACTGGCTGGTCACTGGAACCACAGGCTATCGCCGCCCTAATTGCAATTTAGATTCACTGAGCCCTGCAAAGGCTATAATACTATTGCTAATAAAGAAACATTAAAGTATATATACAATTTAAATTGCTGGCTAGAAATATTTAAAATATACTAATTTATTTATTTGTTATATAAGTGTGTGATACATATCTGATACCTTTAATTTTTAAGCATACCAATAAAATAAATATAATTGTATTATCAGAGGAGACCTAAAGGCACTTTCTTAAAATTACTTTTTTCTTCTTTCTTTGAATCCATATGTAAATTTGAGTCATAAAGTAGCATAGCCAATATAAACTATTATATACTGTAGTGCCTTTTTAGGGTAAAGTAACTGGTGGATCTCATACAGATCATTTTTATATTTTGAACAATGTAATAAAAATATTCAAATGCACTAACGTGATAAAAAATGCTGAGCTGGGATCATGCACACTAAGTGGGTCATTCAGACCCACTCGCAAGCGGCAGTATGCTCGCAAGTGGGTCGATGTTCCCCACTGCGCATGCGCACGACGGAGGGAGCTCCGTTGTGCGCTTGCACGAGACCCGGCGAGCGACGGGGAATCCGTCGCTCGGAGTCTCGCACCAAAGGGGGCGCGCTGTCGATGGTGACTGACAGCACGCCCCCTTTGGTGGGCATGCCGGGGGGCATGCCTGTCAGACGGAGGCGTTCCGATGGGAACGCCTACCGTCTGAAGCCGGCCCCACTGACATCACTAGTGATGTCAGTTGGAGTGATTTTGGCTCTGATAGAGCCAAAATCACTCCAGGGCTTGTGGTTGAGAAACCCGACCGCAGGGTTTCACTCGCAAGTCCGATGGTCGCGATGGTCAAGACCATCGCGACCATCTTTTTAGACGCTCGTATATGCTGTGGGTGGTGACCCACAGCTATACGAGCATACAGGAGAACGCTCCATTTTAATGGAGGAGGGCCCTGATTCAGAGCGAGCGCTCTGGTCAGAGCGTCCGGCTCTGAATCAGGGCCTAAGATCTGTGGTGTGATTACAGCAGTTGTGTATGAAGATATATCTGTAAATTGCAGAAACATTTCCAGGCAAGACATTCTTCTTGTCCAGCATTTACTTTTTCATTCCACATAATGGATTTCTTTCATTACTTGGAATGAAACTCCCCATTTTGTAATTGAATTAATAAACTATAAACAGAGATGGAACAAGAATCACTAAACACCAACAGATTTATAACATAATGTCACAATCAGAATTTTTCAAATGCAACAAAAGTCTCTTGTTCTATTGGGAAAGTGACTGACTTATATACAGATGTCACATTGTTATGTCTTTAACTGGAGAGTCTCCCACTATTGGGAGCAAATATAAGTATACCTCCTTTTAGGTTCATATTACCCTCAAGGCCTTGAATTTTAGAATTTATCTACACCTATTACTGTATGTTCTCTATGCTACTCCTATTGGTTACATGAATGTTTGGGAGAAGGTTTTAAGAACACAATTTGCTATGCTGTTCCCCAGACTAGTTTTTCCAGCACATCGTACAGATGCTTGATCAGATTGATATATGGGAAATTTGGAGGCCAAGTGAACACCTGGCTCTCTTTGTCATGTTCCTCAAAATATTCCTAAACATTTTTGTCAGTGTTGACAGGGCGCATTATCCTGCTGAGAGGCCACTTACATCAGGGAATACCATTGTTTTTAAGGGGTGTACTTGTTCTGCAACAATGTTTAAGTAGGTGGTATGTATTAAAAAGAGGAATTTTCTGTTCTATGCTTTGTGTAAGAAGCACAGAAGAGCAAAGAAAGGGAAAAATAGGACTCTTTTTTTAGGGGCACTCTTAATGTATAATGTGTAAGTTTAAAAAATAACTTTTACTATGATTAAATTAAAATAGAAAAAAACAGGCCTATGTTGTGTAGGCTTGTTATGAAAACTACAAACAGCACACTGAAACAAAATGAATCGTTAAATAAAATCGTATTAAATCAAATCGGTATGGAAAGGAGACATATACAAGAGCATAAATTGATCATGTGTTCCGTCCATTAATGATATAAGGTGAAAATATATATCTCCTTATTTTATCCAGAACCAGATTATTGAGAGATATTAGGATATACGTGTTCATAAGGCTCATATATGTGTGGATTGGACTGTCCTGTTGAAGTAAATCTTATTCGTAATCAATTCCCAATTAAGCATATTAAGATTTGTAGCAATAAGAGACACACACAAAAAAAAGAGAAACATAATAATCTGCATAACGTTTGTCCTTATAACCGGTTATGTTCCACACTAAGCAGTGCTTAGCATAAAGTTGGATATATATAGCATAAGTGTAGTGATTGCTTATCAAGAAACCATATGTATAGAAAAGCACTCTATTTGTGAATCACTGAGAGTTTTCTCCAACTCGATAAGTGTTACAAAAATATTGCCCACATCATATATATATTTTGAAGCATCACAACAACAAAAATGTCATAATAAAAGACTGTATAGGTGTTTGCTAATTTGAAAATTAGCATAATATAATTTGTTAAATAAAATTTGCATACATAATAACATAGAATCAGCACTGTCAATTTTTATGATTATGTATCAGCATTTATTCATTGCAGTCCATGTACATAAGTCATTTAGCCAAAGTAACAAAATAACCAATCAAAATGTGTATAAATGTTTTCTCTTATTGTAGATACAGGTGTTATCATTAGTGACTTGGGTGAAAGAATATAGGGGCACCAAAGTGTCCCTTTACCTCTGATGTTGGTAAACTTCCGTATGGATAGGACTATCAATGAGAGACTAGAGGGACAGTGTTCCCATGAAAGAAAGTCATAGTGGTCACTGGTAGTCTCTCTAGGGGAGTTAGATGGTCCCTGATACCATATAGGGATTGCAGGGACAAAATACACCCGCAAGACTCCTGCATCCCACTTGGCAGATAGATGTAAGTAGTATGTGTGTGACACCTGCGCTGTATGAAAATTGGATTGATCAGCGGTGTCTGGAAATGGTCCTCTGCAACATCAGGACCTGTGGAGTAACGTGTGTTTCACCTTTGCAATGAGGCTTGGTAACATCCACATGAATGGCAGGACCCAAGGTTTCCCAGCAGAACATTGCCCAGAGCAGCACACTGCCTCTGTCATAGTACATCCATGTTAGGTACAGGATCCCGGTGGTCGGGATGCTGGCGGTCACAATACTGACAGTGGCATCCCGATAGTGAGAATCCTGACACCTTGAAGGTAAGTAGGCTAGTCCTAACCCTCCTAATAATCCTCCCCTCCTGCAGCCTAACCTTAAGCCTTCCTCCTGTAGCCTGACCCTAACCACTTTCCCTTTACTTACCATCGGGATGCCGACAGTTGGGATTCTGGTGCTGGGATTCCAACTGCTGTTGGGGTTCTGGTGCTGCTATTCTGAGCGCAGGCATCTGGACTGCTGGGATCATAACTATATCTCTGCCCCGGGTAAACAAAACTATTGGGGAGATATACAGTATGAAATATTCAAGTACCAATCAAATAGGTTTTAACTGTAATTTTTCTAGCATTGCCAGTAAAGTTACAGTTAGAATCTGTCTGGTTGGTACTTTATCTGTCTTCAAAATTTCATAAATCTCCCCCTATGACTGCCAATCTTCATAATAAAATCAATGCAATGACTCATCACTGAGTATTTTGCTTCAGTGTGAGTATATTAGGGGCAGATTCAATTAGACATGGGGTTTACCTATAACTAATTATCAGCTTGGACCTATTCAATTAGGTGCATCCCAACGTTTTCATCCTTGTTGAATTCACCCCCTAGATGTGTGGGGGATTTTATAAATAATGGCATTTTATGATGATTGATCGCAAGAATAATTGCCAGAAATAATATTTTGTGAACTATGAAGTCCTCTAATTGAACTGAGTGTGTCTAGAAGGGCTGTGTTATTACCCACCTCTTTTGAAGATAGGAATTCAAGGAAGAGGGGTTAATAATGATCTATGTCCTGTGATTTGAGGAGTGATATATAACTGTGTGTCCTTTTTTTATGTCCCCTGAAGTCAGTGTCCTGGATCGGAAGACCTAAAAACCAGATCTATGCTACTTTATTGTTACTTCTAAAGATTTTTGTTATGTTATAGGAGCTGAGATAAGAATTGGTTACTTTGGCCAGTTGGGTAAAATGTGAAATATTGTCTTGTGTCAGCTGAAAAGCAAAATGTGTACAAGTCACATAATTTTTTAACAGCTGGCATTGGGATATTCCTGTGGGCAGTGTCGGACTGGGGCATGATGGGCCCATTGGGAAAATGTACTGGTAGGGGCCCATGCTTAAGGGTTGTGGCCATCCTTCAGAGAGGTAGTTTCTATAGTAAGGAACCAAGCCCCCATGTTGATCAGTGGTTATTCTCCTCTAAGTAATTGAACATCTAATAGAGTGACTATCTATAATTTGAGGTCTGGAACCTGAAACCTAGAAGAGGAGGGTGGGCCCACAGGCAGTGGGGCCCACCGGGGATTTCCCCTGTACCCCTGTGGGAAGGTTCAACCCTGCATCTGGGTGAGATCCCCCACTCCATCAGTAGTGCTAAGAACTTTAGTGTAAGTATCTTACGGACTCAGAATTATTTCTCTCTTTTATTTTTTGAAAATATTTGCATTATAAGCTGTTTGTCATATTATTAATATTTTTGTAACTAAGCCTTGAAAATATTTTTTGGATTAAACACATTTAATCTTGCATATTCTCTGTGAATCTTATTGAACTTGCATGCCTGGATAGGCCCATGCTACATATTTGTGTGTAATTTGAATGTGATTTACTTTTTATCTGTTGGGAGATCATAGACATCCGGAGAACCATCTGCATGGTGGCAGAAGAACCGTGTATTTTGTTAGTGACCGTGGTGCGCCAGCATCACAACCAGCTGATCCCGATTGTTGTATCTGCAAGTCAGCCCGGGTTCGTGACACATTTAATGCAGAATCTATGGGTTAGCACATGGTACCTGGTGGGAAAATGCAGAATAAATGCAGAATAACTGAGTAGTTCCAGAGCTTTACATGAGTGGTAAACATAAAGCGTAATTGAATCTGTCCCATAAACTCACTTTTTTACTTTGAACTTTAATTTGCACCTGATGTGTGCTGTAAACAGCCTTCATTTTGGAGTTATAAAAGTTAAACCTAAAAGTTATAAAAAAGTGCCCATGTGCAGCATCTGAAAAGAATCTCCCATGAAGAGCGTCCCCTGCTGAATCAAAACACAAAGGTGCTGCTTTTATGTTTTGTAGAGCATTGGTGTAATTGTACATTTGAGACATATGAACTAAAGTATAACACACTGAGGAATAATGTAGCTGTATTATTAAGGGATCATTTGAAAGATAAGAACTCCTTACTGGACATTTGCTAGTGTCTGTAGTCAGTGTAAGGTATGTCTTCTCAACATTTCTGAAGCAAATATTTAGCTGATTTTTAGCAAAGTTATCAAATATAATATTTGTAGTCTAAAAGGCATTTTTTGATCAGTAAGATTAATCCAAGTTTGCTCTGAAATAGCTTCATTTCTGAAACATATTTTAGTCACTTAACTAAAAATTTTTATACAGTGTATAATACTAGATATGAATACAATGTATTTTATTTAAGATTAGTTCAATGCTTTAAGGGGGAGGTAAAGTTTTTCAAAAATAATGAGAAATGCTGTAACTATTATTTCACTTATATAAAAATTTTTAGAATCATTTTCACACACTCACACACACACAGAGAAATTAGATTAATATTAAGATAATTAAAAGTTAGTGTATGTACAAGAGCTAATAATAACATTTGCAAAAGTATAAGAAAGCATTTCTGGAACTTATAAGAACTGTTTATGTTCTAGATAAATCTATAACCTTGTTATCATCATAGACACACAATGCTTCTTGCCAGTAATCTCACTGATGGACACTGTACTTTGTATTCAGTCTTTAGTCACTTCTTTCAGCAAATAATAGAATCTTTCCTTCATCGTCTCTCCTTTGTTTGTGAGTTTGCCTGGAGTCCAGGTCTTTTCTTTATATATGACAGTCCTGTCCTGTCTTACAGGGTGTTTGGGTGGATGCACAGAGCTTGCTTTCTTCCCTTTTCATGTCTTATATACCATTACTCCCTAAATATGTTTTACTCCCTCTATTCTTCTCAGACCTCACCAAACACCAGAACAGGCTTGCCCAACTTATCCTCAGTGCTGCTACCTGCTTGATTGTTCCCTCTAGAAATCTGCCAAACCTCCTATACTGTCAGCACTCTTGCAGAGAATTTGGCATGTTGTTGTAATGGAGAATATGTCCAGTATATTGTGTATATTGTGTATATTGATACTAAGGATGTGCAGGCTCGGTTCTACTCGGTTCCGTTCGTTTTTTTTTACTGAATCTTATTGGGTTTCAGCTGTCACGAGTTTTGGATAGCCAATAAGATTCGGTAAAAAAATCCGAACAGAACCGAGTAGAACCGAGCCTGCACATCCCTAATTGATACTGTATGTGAACCTTATACATCTATGCTTGTATACACTATTTTAAGAATATTAATTATACTGAAAATTTGTAAGAATTATATGTGTATATATTTATATATACAGTGGGGCAAAAAGTATTTGGACAGCCACCAATTGTGCAAGTTGTTGCACCTTAAAAGATGAGAGAGGTCTGTAATTTCCATCATAGGTACACTTCAACTGTGAGAGACAGAATCAGAACAAAAAATTCCGGAAATCAAATTGTATGATTTTGAAACAATTTATTTGTATATTCTTTCTGAAAAAAAATATTTGGACAATCAAAAAGTTTAACTCAATACTTTGTAAAGTAACCTTGGTTGGCAATTACAGAGGTCAAACATTTCCTGTAGTTCTTGACCAGGTTTGCGCACACTGCAGCAGGTATTTTGGCCCACTCTTCAATGCAGATCTTCTCTAGATGTGTCATGTTTTGGGGCTGTCACCGGGCAACACAGACTTTCAACTCCCTCCACAGATTTTCTATTGGGTTGAGGTCTGGAGACTGGCTAGGCCAATCCAGGACCTTGAAATGCTTCTTATGGAGCCACTCCTTACTTGCACAGGCGGTGTGCTGGGGTCATTGTCATGCTGGAAGACCCAGCCACGTTGCATCTTCAAAACTCTTACTGAGGGAAGGAGGTTTTTCCCCTAAAATTTTATGATACATGGCACATTCATCCTCTCTGTAATACGGATCAGTCGTCCTGTCCCCTTTGCAGAAAAGCATCCCCAAAGCATGATGTTTCCAACCCCATGCTTCACAGTGGGTATCGTGTTTTTGGGATGCCACTCATCATTCTTCTCCCTCCAAACATGGCGTGTGGAGTTTATACCAAAAAGTTATATATTTGTCTCATATGACCACATGACATTCTCCCAATCATCATCTGGATCATCCAGATGGTCACGGGCAAACTTTAGACAGGCCTGGACATGTGCTGGCTTAAGAAGGGGGACCTTTCGGGCGCTGCAGGATTTGAATCCATGATGACATAGTGTGCAACTAATGGTAACCTTTGTGACTGTGGTCCCAGCTCTCTTGAGGTCATTGACCAGACCCCCCCATGTAGCTCTGGGCTGATCCCTCACTGTTCTCAAGATCATTGATAACCCATGAGGTGAGATCTTGCATGGAAGAAGTGATATCAGTGGGGCCGGCCCCAGACGGTAGGCATTCCCATGGGAACACCTCTGTCTGGGCAGCCACCCCCCCAGCATGCCCACCAAAGGGGCTGTGCTGTCACTCACCATCGACAGCACGCCCCCTTTGTAGTGAGACCCAGAGCAACGGCTTGGCCGTCACTATCCGGGTCTCGCGCATACGCACGACAGAGCCGGCTCCCTCATGCGCATGTGCACTTGGCCACCATCGACCTGCTTGCGAGTGAATAGCGCTCACGAGGGGGTCTGAATCAGGCCCTGAGTTTGTAGGATTTTTTTTATTTTAAATGGTGTGGTCACATACCACTGGCACCGCAGATGTTTGAGTGCCATGGGCTAAGCCAATTGTTTTGTAAAATTATTTTTGGTCACACTTGCTGTTGCATCCCATGTTCCTATATGTAAGTAAACTTTTGTCAGCATATACCACAGGTGTCATTAGTTAGTATGCTTGAGTGTGGTTCTGTCTCTTTACGCCTGTGAGCAAGCACTTAAACCCATTGGAATACATAATGCGTATTTAAATCTATATGATACCTAGAGCCAATTGCTAACATTTTTGAAAGTCAGCGTAGGGACTGACCAGAATGGGAAGACCGTGATGTGGTTGTTCAGCTTGACAAACTTTTGCAATACTTTGGAACTAACACTCCCTGGAATTATATTGCTAAGTGCTGAGTTTGTATTATTTTTTTTTATTTAAATGGTGTGGTCACATACCGCTGGCACCACAGATGTTTGAGTGCCATGGGCAAAGCCAATTGTTATATATCATATATGAATGGATGTAGATGTGTTGTTACCTTTTATATATAAGGTATTACCTTCTGGGAAACTGTCTATGTCACCCACTCACTCATTTTTTGGGGGAGCTATGCAGACTAATGTGGTCCACTCCATGAATTACTGATGTAGTGGGAGATTGGAGCCCCCCACACTATTCTTGTTGGTGATTTGTTGGCAATTACGGTAGCTTTTCTGCTATCTGATAGCTGGCAGCTTGGACTTCATAACCTACATCCAGCTAAATTATCTCTGTGCAGTTCAGATTGTTATTTCTCCCCTAATAACCTGCACAGATTTCATCAGCTACCTGTAAAATGTCTTTTATATGATAAGCTGAATATTTCTACTTTTTGTTGGGTAATTGATAAGTGTGTGACTTGGAAAGTGACTGCATAGCCACCGGCAATAATATTGTTTGGAGCTGATTTTTTAGTGTAGGTATTTATCTATCTGTCAACCATGCACTTGGGTCAATTCTTTAATTCCTTGATAGGGTATTTCTTCTTTTTTATTTTTCTCTCCCATAAGCAAATGAAAAAAAAAAAAAATTGCATCAGGTAATACCTTATATACAAAGGTACAGTAACAACACAACTCACAGTGATACACTCCAAGAAGTATAAGAGAAATGGGAGCACTAGTATGGTCAAGTGGCCACACTATTAGTATTTAAAAATTTTTTATTACAAAATAATAAAAAATTAACCACATATCTATAAATGCTCATAACTGAGGAATAAAATGGGGACAAATGGAAATGAAGCACTGGACCACTTGACGGTCTTTCTCCTATGACTGTCCACAAATAGCATTATTTCTAACTGCACTGTACATTCAAGTGTTCTTCTATTAATAGTGTGTAGCTGATGGAGCAGCGGCAATAGATATGTAGACGGCCCACAACTACCGGAGTGCAAAAGTCACCTGTATAGTTCTGCCGGTGATCATGTTGTAAAGGGTCAGACTGATATCTGGTTTCACGTCGGGATCCATTCCAGATGGCTTCTGATAAAATCGAGAACACCACAAACCCAGAGTAAATCATCAAGAAGTCTAATATTTTGCATACGGACACCTTTGTTTTACTCCCTCGGAAGTTTGTAGCATTTAAGAAGCACCAGCAGACAGAGCACGCTCAATACGGCTCTGCCATAGAAGATAAAACCACACACAGAGGTTCTCAGCCTGCATAGTCAGAGAGAGTTCTCCTTCAGCCACATGGAAATGTAAATGGCTACCACTGGCCTGTTTGGAATCAGCCACACCAGCGTGTCATGCTCGGTTCTCGTCTTGAATTGATCCTGGTGTGAAACCAGGTATCAGGTATCTTTACAAATGTGATCACCAGAAAACTATACAGGTGACTTTTGCACTCCGGTAGTTGTGGGCCATCTACAAATCTATTACCACTGCTCCATCAGCTACACACTATTAATCAAGGTGGGATTAAGGCTTGTGGGGGCCCTGGGGCAACTAAGTTATGGGGGCCCCCACCAAGACACATGGAGCCTACACCCCTCCCCCTCCACATGGAGCCTACTCCTACCCCTCCTGATTTCTTACCTACTGCCTCTGTGTTGTGAATACAGCAGCACAGTCAGTGCTGCTGCATAGAGCACAGAGCGGCTCCTGAAACCCGACATCATTGATCAGCATTACAGACATGATGTGCCACATGATGCTGATGAGGAGACTCTGGACCTGCTCTGCGTTCTATGCAGCAGTGCTGACTGTGCTGTGGCATTCAGAACACAGATCAACGGCAGCTCAGACCCCATCTGGGAACAGGGTCCACATACACATGCACACACTGTATATACACATAAACACATACATACACATATATAAACACAACATATATACACATACATACACATACATACACAGAAACACATATATACTGTACACAAAAACACATAGATACACTTATATACACATATAAACTCAAAAACATATAGAAACACATATATACACATACATACATATACATAAACACATACATACACAAAAACACATATAAACACAACATATACACACATACATACACATATATACACATATATACACATAAACAAATACTTACACATATATACACATAAACACAAACATACACATATACACAAAAACACATAGATACACAAAAACACAAACACATGCATACACATATATCCACATAAACACATGCAAACACAAAAAAAACATATTCACAACATATATATACAAAAACACATGTACACATCATATATACACATATATACACAAAAACACATATACACAACATATATACACATAAACACATACATACACATAAACACACACATATATACACATAAACACATACATACACATATATAAATAAAACAGTACATATACACTTACATTTTATGCAGCTGCTGTTCCCTTCATTAGGCTCCACCCACTCGCGATGTAATCCTGCGATTCGCGTGTCATATGGGGGCGGGGCTTAACGTATTGGCTCCACCCCCACTTCGGCCATGATAGCAGCAGGGGAAGTTGCTCCATCAGCATGAGCTAGAGGTGGGGGCCCTCTGAGTGTGGGGGCCCCAGGACGACTGCCCCTGTTGCCCCCCTTAATCCAGCCCTGCTATTAATAGAGGAATACTTGAATGTACAGTGGAATTAGATGTAACGCTATTTGCGGACATTCATAGGAGAAAGACTGTCAAGTGGTCCGGTGCTTCATTTCCATCTGTCCCTGTTTTTATTCTTCAGTGGTGTGCATTTGTAGATATGTGGTTAATTTTTATTGTTTTGTAATAAATGTTTTTTATATACTAATAGTGTGGCCACTTGACCTTACTAGCACTTCCATTTATCTTATATTGCTTTGTTTTTTAGCAGGTGTAGAAGGGGATACCTTTTTAAACTATCAGCGCACCTGTTTTTTGAGTTTATTGTGTACACTCCAAGAAGAGCCAGAAAATAAACCACAGACAACATTGCCTAAAGAGAAAGAGAAAGTTCCACAAAGCATGCAGCACAAAATGGAACCACCATATTTAAAGATGACCAGGCGTATTTAGCCCCTTTAGTAATCTCCTTATGTTCACAAGAATTGTGGTTTGGCATACCATGGACAATTCATGAATTTCTATATGGGATTTCTTGATGATTTTCTTTTATTTCCATTGATTTGAAAGGGCAAAAATGTTTCATGTAAACACAAACATATATCAATATCAGCCATCTCAAAAGCACATATAGGGATTAACAAGTGTCGGCTTGCAAAACCTGACACTTCTGTTTGTTGTTATGCCCAATATTTAAAAGAGCAGTGCTTTTACTAGCCATGTAAATAAACCCCTCAATGTCCAAATAAAATCAATAAAACAATCATTGCCTCTTGCCAGATGATATATAGAAAATGCGCATCACAATATATTTTGAGTCATTGCCCTGGGAAACTGATCCAAGTTTTGTGGCGGTGCCCAGATGGTATGTATCCTGCTGATACTTGGTTTGACCTCTCACTAATGTGTTTTGACTTTTTTACTACAGCCTTACAAAAGGGGAAAGTCCCACATGCATTTTATATTGTGAGACTTAAGCCGTATACACACTAGATGATTGTTATGAATGATATGGATGATAACAGTATCGTTTACTGATAAAATGTGCTATCATGGCAGCTTTCAATTAAGGCTATAAAGAGCCTAGTTGGGTGTGGCTAACAGTCAGCCCCTGTACAGATGTGTCCCTCTGTATCTAGGAGGTGAGTACATTTATCTGCAATGTAATGATATGCTAGGCATATATGCTAGTGTTAGGGACCTGCAGAAAAATGGGGTTCCTTGATGCTGGGCTGCAGGCTTATATGCTTTGATCAAATCATGACAAAATCCCCTTTGTTTTATTTGCTGCACACACATAAATTTGCAGTATATTATTGTTAGCGCCGATAGCAAAAGTTTTTCTGATATGGACGATAACAATATCGTTTAATGATATATTGTTCATATCAAAAGATTATTCTCCTTCAAAAATCTTTCTGGAAAAATTATAAAATGCATCTTTATTAGTTATTATTTTAAAATATTAGATTGTCTAAAGATTAGGCAAAAAACTTTAAAATCAAACTATAGATGTGTAGAAAAAAGAAAAGTGTAGTATAGATTTAAAAAAGATTCCAGCCGCTATCGGATTTATAATAATCCAATATATCAATTCCTGTAATTACTGTATGGGTGGTGTCCAGTAATGAGTACAGTTTTACCAAGGGTGGATGCTCTTAATTTGTCATTCTGCTGATGTGTTAATACATGTTCTTGTATTTTGTGAAGTATAAGTACTGTTGGTATTTTAATACCATGTATCTTCACTTTTGTTTATGCCAGGTTTACATCTCACTTTCTCTCTTTAAAATCTAGAGAGAGGTGTACAAGTTAACCAGATCGTCCTATATATACACATTAATAGTTACGTGCAGCATTTCTCAAATATTTTTAATAATATCCAGGGCCAGTTTTGTCCTGTGATTTTTATGCTCTAAAGAGAAATATATTCAGTGGGTGCTTTGTTTATAACAGTACAGTATTATTGTTTTGCCACACTGTTGAATTACTTCTCTTAGTATCAGTGGCAATATAGTTACGGTGTTGTATCCATATTTCATATAGTCTCTATGCCTAAAACAGACATTTGTGATAATTGAGAACTGCTCTTTAAACTGATTTTCTGCAGATATCAGCTTATCCTATCCTTGTCTGATTATTTCTCAAGTGTTGCCAATATTACACTGGAGACCTATAGTATACCCCCTCCAGGATTAATAAATAATTTACAGCTAATACAAATATCACAGCATGTCAATGCTAAATCTGATAGCAGTGCATTGAACGCCAACACGTGTTTCACTGAATGGCTGCTTTATCAAGGCAGTGAAGCCCAATCGTTTTCCATGTCCTCTTCTTATACCGTCTCTATGGACTTGATTCATCTGTTCAAATCCCCGTACTCCTACTCAATTCCTGATAGGTTGTTGGATCCAGCTTCCAGTGTTAGAAACTTTACATGGACACCATTGTAACAACACACTCCATGACGTCAACATACTCTATTAGTATCCCCATGCAATTCAATTAATATTGAAAGTCTTTATTTTGTCTATGTTTAATAAAGGGAAAATCCCTACGTTCTTGTCCATAGAATATTATTTTATAGTTCATAAATTAATCATATGGAGGGATTGATTAATCTTATTATATGATTGATTTTATTAATGTACTGTTAATTAGTATACCTCTAGCTAATTAATATTAGTGAGGTTTATAAAAAGGTTTATGTGCTTTTTATCATATATTTTCTTTGACCATCTTATCATTGTGGAACCGGAGTAGCATCGTATATTATTATAAGTAAATTTTATTCGATCTTGGCTGGGAAATAAAAAAAGGGAGGACCATAAATAGGGATAATTACTCCCTTTCAGATTTAATTGATGTCTTATTCAATATCGTTACTGTATGCATATTCCACAAACATGATCACTCTACTAAATTTTATAGAACTGTATATCTACTTATATTTTAGTATATATGTTGGTTAATACTACTTATTATTTTTAAAGTTGTTATCTCCTTCTATATGGATTATTTTGTAGAGTTATTATAGTATTGGTATAATACCAATCGACTCTCAGATAATGGTATTTATTATGGTATTTACATCAATAGTTTCACCATGTTATACATCCATCTGCAATCCTATTAGTTTGCATCATATTAATTATATTGTGTTCTTTTTATATAACAAAGATTATACAAAAGGATATACTGTACTCATTAATTTACTTATTTTAAAGATAGGTATATAATGGGGTTCTTATATATTTATTTATGCCTTAATAAAATTATTAAATTTTATGGTAAGAAATATATGAAAGAAATATATATATTTATTATGAGGGGAAATATAAGATGAAAAGGTGAGAGGAAGAAGGAAAAAAGGAAATCACTTATATTCTCTTTATTAGAAATATATATATATATATATATATATATAGCTATCCAATTTATTTAGCTATTATCTGTTGTCATAGATTATTGAATATATTAACTATAAGTTCAACATTTGTGATATTGTGAATAAAAATAAAAATTAAATATGAAAAAAAATTTTTAAATTTTTTTTTTATGTGTGAAAAATATATAAAATAGTGTTATTTCACTTGTGTATAGTGAAAAAATAAAATTATTCATGCGTGATATGTTTAAATATCTAAATTAAAACATTACTCTTAAATCCACCTATTTCTTCATATATATATATATATATATATATATAATTATATCTCAATTATATATATATATATATATATATATATTTATACACACATATATATGTATATATTGTGTGTGCTCATGTACATTCCCTGATGCCCATTATGTTCTATTGTGTATCTATGTAATGTGTACTTAATTAATAAATCCAAATTATGGGTTTAAAAGTATATATAGTGAAAATTAATTATTCTATTGTGCATCTGTGTATTATGTATTTAGTGAATAAATTCAGTTTTGGTTATTTTCTAAAAATATTTGTATTAATTTTAGGTATACATTAATAATAATAATTAGATATTCTACCAATATTAATATTCTACTGTGTTTATTGTTATATATCTTTTATCCAGTTCTATTAACCAGTGTTTCTATTTCCTTATGTCTATTATGGCTATTTAATAAATGTAGTTTGTTATTGATTACATATATTATATTTAGATAGTCTTATCATAGTAAACCCTATTTATGCAAAATCTACTTTATCTATATTAGATTGTTGGCCCTTAGATCCTTCAAGACATCCCTCTAACCTCACAGACTCTCTGTCCATCTATTCAAGCAATGTAAGTATGGGTATTTCTACACTTTTAATCTATAGTGATGTATCGTGCAGTTATTAAGATTCTCCTCTGACATCTCTTTTCCTCAACCATTGTACCAGGGTTGAGCTCCTTCTCATGCATATATTTCCAAAATTGTTCCAATACATAGGGAGAGGATATTTTCAATGATGTTAGAAAAATGCCCCATATTGGTTGTGTTCATTCATTCCATATGGGTCAACACTATTCATTAGGAATATCATTCTGGATTCTCTCTTTAGTAATTCCTTGTTAATATCCCCACCTCTTATTCCTAAATGTATGTTTTTGATACCAAAAGCTTTCAGATGGTCGGGATTCCCATTGTGTTTTATCAAAAAGTGTCTTGCTACACCTTTTATGGGTTTAAAATTGGTCCTGTCCATTCTTGCATTTTTTATATTTCTCACGTGTTCTAAGATCCTTATTCTCAGTTGTCTTTTAGTCATGCCTATATACTTAAGGCCACATATGCATAAGATGCAATAGATCACACCCATAATTTTACAGTTGTTGTAATCTTTAATTATAATGTTTTTGTCATATCTATCTTTCACTTTTTTCTTTTGTACTACATACTTGCAAATAGTACAGTCACCGCATTTATGACAGCCTGTCACTCTGGTTGTTGTTGAGTTAGTTTGTCTATTAAAGTGACTATGCACCAATCTCTTTTTCAGATTGTCAGATGTTGAGTGTACTTCCCAGAACCTTCCCCAGATCTCCATCTAAGGAAAGTATTCTCCAATGTTTTGTAATATTCCTTTAATTTGTTTCCATTCATTACAGAATGTACCAATGAATCTGACCTTGTTGTCTCCCTCTTTCTTCTTTTTTCCTCATTTGAGGGGAATATCAAAGTTTTTCTGTCTCTTCTTTTAGCTAGATTGTATCCTGATTTAATGATATTTTTCCCATATCCTCTTTTTTGCAGTCTGTTTGTTAGTTCTCCAGCTATTTCTTCAATTGTTGTCAGTTCTGTGCAGTTTTGTCTTGTTCTCAGGAACTCTTGTCTTAGTATTCCTTTTATAATGGCGGGAAATGGGAACTATCAGCATGTAAAATGCTGTTGGTGGCAGTCTGTTTTCGAAACATATCTGTAATAATTTTCCTTTCTTCCGTTATTTTAATCTTTAGGTCCAGGAAAGATACCTCTTCCTGACTCATCTCACAGGTGATTTTTAAATTGATGTTGTTCTGGTTAATGACTCAATGAAATTCAGTAAGTCTGCCTTTGTTCCTTCTAATATGATCAGAATGTCATTGATATACCTGAACCAAGCTGTTATTTGTTTGGTATAGCGATCATTATTTAGTGAGAATACTACTTCCTTCTCCCACCACCCAAGGTACAGATTGGCATATGTTGGTGCACATGTTGTGCCCATAGCTGTACCTTAGGTCTGTAGGTACTATCTCTCATTGAAGGTAAAGTAGGTTTCGTCAAAATAAACTCAAGGAGTTGTAAAAGGAAATATTTTAAATCATTATTCTCTTCCATATCCAGGAAGTATTTCACTGCTTCTATGACATGTTTATGATCTATACTTATGTATAGCGACTCTGCATCACAGATACATATCCATGTTTCCGGAGTTGCTATTATATCATTGTGTTTGCCCAAAACATCTAGGGTATCTCTCGTGTATGGTGGTAATTCATTCACAAATTTTAGCAGTGCCAGTGATGCTATGCACCATCTTAATAAATATTAAATATTATATGCTAAGAAAACTACACTAATATACTCTGTATACGGAGATGATGGGTTGTGCATTGCAGGGTTATATGTATGTCTGCAGGAGACTAGTATCCCCTAGATCCCGCATAGTGTTAGCAACAAGTGCTGCTAACAGTACACATACTACATGGGGACATCTTCCATTTGATCAGTATACTGTATATCCATATTGTGAAGTTTATATTTGATGATACACTGATCTGGCTGGAAGCCAGGTCACTGACTGCAGCAACTGTAGGAGCTGCATGATATCATTTATATTTCAACAGGATACAGAATTGATTTACCATATAAGATGATTTAATCCATACTGAAGGATGCCAGTGGAATTTTTATCTGACCACTGTGGCATTAGTTATTAGACACAATGATCTTTGTGCATATGTAACAGTACAATATAATTAGTAAATTCTTGTAACGATCCTAGGACAACATTGCTTTGACTATAGGAGTAATTTCTGCAACAGTTATTTTACTGTATCACTACAAAGCAGCTGCACTAAATATACCAAGAACAGCATATCTTTAATAATTAGTTGTTAATATATGCATAGAAAGTTTGGGATGCTAATTTATATAAGCATTATTTATCATTTATTTCGCTAGCTACACATGTGCTAATAATAATAAATATATATATTTTTTATCATATGATTTAATAAAAGTTACATTTTAATATCTAATTTATTGCCCGAGTGCACCTAGTCCAAGATTATTTTCTGCTTTTCCAATTCCCTGGTCAAATTCAATTTATCTACATGTAATCTTTGGTAGCACCCCTATTCATTGGACTCCATTATTATTATATTGTGATGTGTTCAGTGAGAGGTGAAGCAATAAAGTTTATCTAACTTCCAGTGCAGTGGACCTACCCATGGTTTCATTCTGAAGTCTTCAAGGAAGTTGGTGGTGGGATTGAAAATCAATCTCTTATAAGTTTTTATCTTCTAATTGCCTGAGTACCTCGCTAACATAGTCTTCTTTTTTCCATAGGATGATATTACCCCCTTTGTTGGAAGGATTGATTTCTACATTGTCCCATTTCTCTCTTTCTCATAATGCTTGGTACTCTTGTTTATTAAGATTGAGATTGTTTTTTATTTTTTGTTCATAAAGTCTGTCGAGATCTTTTGAAACTTGTTCCATGTAGACTTGTACTTGAGGGCATATTTGGAAACTTGGGCATAAGGTAGATTGTTTTTTCAGGGAACTATCTATTGCTTTCTCCATTGATGTTGCTTTATTTTCATCTTATAGTTCTTCTAATATCTCTAGGGCTTGTATATCTTCTTCATAAATATTTGGCCTGTCTTGGTTCCTTTTGTAAAGAAATCCTTCAATTTTTCCTTATTGATGAATAATTTTTTAAGGATAATTTTTCTTGTGAATAGATTGAGGTCTTTCCCTATTTCGAATCTATTCATTGATTTCATAGGTGAGAATGATATTCCTTTAGAAAGAACTTTATGATGGTGTTCATTTAATTCTCTATCAGTAAGATTTACAATTTGTAACTTTTCATTTTCTTTTACTTCCTGAAGTATCTGTTTCTCCTTTGTGTATTTGGATCCCATTCCCCTCTTCCCCTCTTTCTTGATTTTTGCTTCTTTCCTCCTCTCCTAATCCTTCTGTATGGTCAGTGGGGTCTAAAGATGTCTTTTGGCCTAATCCTAAAAAAATTATCTCTCTGATTCCCTTGTATGATTGATTTTTTATTGAGCCATCCGATGTTTCTGCTTCTGATGTTTCCAATTCTGAGATGGAGTACCTGTATGCTTGTCTCAGAATTTTACTCCTCTGGTTATTTTTCCATCTGAAGATGTTATCAGTGAGGTAATCATTTTTATCATGTTGGAATTTGTTGTCTCTTTTCTATTATATTTTTCTCAAATTTTTCTATTTCCATTTTATATTTTTGATAGGTTTGTTGAAATGTTTCTAGACCTTCAAATTGTTTTAATGTTTATCCTATGTTTGTGATCTCTTTTATTACACTTTTCCAATACGATTTCATCATGATTAATGAGAATATCAATTAATTCTCTCAAACATTTCAAGAGACTTTTCTCAGATTCTTTCCTCAGGGATTCCTCTAATTCAAAGGCTGGGAATATTTTTGGCCTCAGACCTCTTGGTGCCATGTAATGGTGTTGATAATTGCCAAACATGGTTTTGTTCCAAAAGGACTTTGTCTGTTTTTGTAACAGGTATTTTAGCTCTATGTGTTCACTTTTCCAATTTGCTGCTGTTGTGCTATCGCTCTTATTCATAATTCCTCCAAAAATGGAGCTGGCTTCAGGTTTCCATTTGTCTTGTCTATTTATGAGATCCTGACTCAGACTGAATGATGACATATTGACTTCTATCAGGTTATATTATTTAAGTTTGTAAACTGTTTATTTATTTAGGGCAATTTTTGAAAAATAAAATATTTAATTTCTTTTCTAATGACTGATGTTCGTGCTGGGATCCTGGAAGTCTAAACGAGTGTCAGTCTAAATTTGTTTACAAAGCCATTTAGTTGGTCCAGCACTGACATGTGTTAATTGATAACTTATCCAGAGATTTCTATACAGTTCAAATGGAGGGATTCTAACAGTTCTCCATTGTATTGTTTACAGTAATAATATTTTAATGGAGGTGCCACTCGACAATCTTGAATTACATATAGTATTTGAAAACAGAAGAAAAAAGGTGAGATTTAATGCCAAGTGCACAGATTGAATCAAAAGATTATTCTCCTTCATAAATCTTTCTGGAAAAATAATCAAATTAATCTTTATTAGTTATTATTTTAAAATATTAGATTGTCCAAAGATTAGGTGAAATATTATAAAATCAAACTATAGATGTGTAGAAAAAAGAAAAGTGTAGTATAGATTTAAAAAAGATTCTTGCTGCTATCAGACTTATAATAATAACAATATATCAATTCCTGTAATTACTGTTTGGGGTGGTGTCCAGTAATGAGTACAGATTTATCAAGGGTGGATGCTCTTAAATTGTCATTCTGCTGATGTGTTAATACATGTACTTGTATTTTGTGACGTATAAGTACTGATAACGCGATGTGTTCTGGATTACTTACAAACCTTACCTGTTATAAAGAGTAATGAAATAATTCACACAAATACAGATTCTAAAATAAATGACAATGCTTTTACTTAAAGACAGCTTAATTATACATGTATTTTGCCAATGCAGACTCACAACAAAAACACAGGTTATACCTGCAGCAGTAGGGAATATTTGCAAAATAAATTTGTGACACCCAGTGCAGAATATCAGTCAGCCAATGCTTCATACATACATAATGGCAACGGCACCCCAGAACCTCTTCCTGTGCTCTCTCCTCTGTTCTCCAACTGCTCCCCCCATCCCTCTTTCTCTGGTGAGTTTTTACCCTCTAATTTTGCCTATACCTCCAGTTAATCCCAATAGTACTCTTAATTTAATTAATATTCATACATACTAGGCCCTCATTGGTCATCTATGCTTTTAGCCATAATATTGACACTATTCTGTGTTATCTCTTTGTTCCCATGTAGAATTTTAACATAATTGCTCATTTAGCTTTCATTTCATACAAATGCTATCTTGAATTAGGTCATTTGTTTATATAACTGAAGCTTGCTGTCAGCTGTTCTGGACATGTTAAGACTAATACATTTCAAACCTATAATTCTTATTGCTAGAACAATGTATATAGCAGTTTAACCTATATATATCTCTGCAGTTAATCACACCTGCAAAGAAATAAAACACTAATTTCTACAAACTTTTTAATACATAATTTAACATACCTTTAGCTAAAATATCAAACAAAATGGCTGCTGCATCAGACACACACTTGCTTACATTAGAGAAGAAAGGGAAGGTCTTATCCTCTCTAGGCCTAAGACTATTCGACAAATGCGGCCTTCTGCAACTCTCACAACTAATATATATATTATTTTTATTAATATATAATATTAATATATTTATTAATATATATATTAATTATTTCTATATACTCTAAATTGCAGTGCAAGAAAAGAAAGTAACATAAGCATGCATATATTTGTGAAATGCTGAAGGAATATGTACGTCCACATATTCCTTCGTTATCAGTACTGTTGGTATTTTAATACCATGTATCTTCACTACTGTTTATACGAGGTTCACTTCTCACTTTCTATCTTTGAAATCCAGAGAGAGGCGTACAAGATAACCAGATCGTCATATATACACAGTAATAGTTACGTGCAGTGTTTCTCAAATATTTTTCATAATATCCAGGTCCGGTTTTGCCCAGTGTTTTTTACACTCTAAAAAGAAATATATTCAGTGGATACTTTGTTTATAACAGTACAGTGTTATTGTTCTGGTCCATCTACATATCTATTGCCTCTGCTCCATCAGCTACACACCATTAATAGAGGAATACTTAAAAGTACAGTGGAATTAGATGTAACGTTATTTGCGGACTTTCATAGGAGAAAGACCGTCATGGGTCCGATGCTTCATTTCCATCAGTCCCTGTTTTATACCTCAGTTGTGTGCATTTATAGATATGTGGTTAATTTTTATTGTTTTGTAATAAATGTTTTTTATATACTAATAGTGTGGCCACTTGACCTTACTAGCACTCCCATTTCTCTTATATTGCTTTGGTTTCTAGCAGGTGCAGAACCTGCTGTGTGAGCTGCTTGTTTTTCAAGGGGATACATTTTTGATCTGTCAGCGCACCTGTTTTTTGAGTTTATTGTGTACACTCCAAGAAGAGCCAGAAAATAAACCGCAGACAACATTGCCTAAAGAGAAACAGAAAGTTCCACAAAGCATGCAGCCCAAAATAGAACCACCTTATTTAAAGATGACCAGGCGTATTTAGCCCCTTTGGTAATCTCCTTATGTTCACAAGAATTGTGGTTAGGCATACCATGGACAATTCATGAATTTCTATATGGGATTTTCTTGATGATTTTTTTTATTTCAATTGATTTGAAAGGGCAAAAATGTTCCATGTAAACAATTACAAACATATGAATATCAGCCATCTCAAAAGCACATATAGGGATTTATAAGTGTCGGGTTGAAAAACCTGACACATCTGGTCATTGTTATGCTGATATATAAAAGAGCAGTGCTTTTACTATCCATGTAAATAAAACCCTCAATCTCCAAATAAAATCAGTAAAACAATCATTGCCTCCTACCAGATGATACATAGAAAATGCGCATCACAATATATTTTGAGTTGAAGGCCGTGGGACACTGATCCAAGTTTTGTGGTCATGCCCAGATGGTATGTGTCCTGCTGATACTTGGTTTGACCTCTCACTAATGTGTTTTGACTTTTTTACTACAGCCTTAAAAAAGGGGAAAATCCCACATGCATTTTATATTTTGTGGCTTAAGCCACATACACACTAGATGATTCTTATGAATTATATGGACGATAACAATATCGTTTAATGATATATTGTTCTTATCGTTCAGTGTGTATGCAGTAATCAATCAACGATGTGCGCTACCTCGGGTCGTTAACAATGGCCCTGATTCAGACCCACTCGCAAGCGGCTGTCCGCTTGCAAGTGGGTCGATGTTGTGCACTGCGCATGCGCACGACGGCGGGAGCTCCGTCTTGCTCATGCGCCAGACGTGACGAGCGAAGGATTTTCCTTCGCTCGTTGTGTCTGATCAAGGGGGCGTGCTGTCGATGTTGATTGACAGCGCGTCCCCTTTGGTGGGCGTTCCGAGGGCGTGCCTCCCTGATGGAGGCGTTCCGAAGGGAACGCCTACCATCAGAAGCCGGCCCACTGACATCACTAGTGATGTCAGTGTGAGTGATTTTTGCTCTGATAGAGCCAAAATCACTCCGGGCCTTGCGGTTGAAAAACTCAACCACAGACTTTTGCACGCAGTTTCGATGGTCGCGATGGTCAAGACCATCGCGGCCATCAAACTGCACACTTGTATACGCTGTGGGTGGTGACCCACAGCTATACGAGCGTCCAGGAGGACGCTCCATAATTATGGAGGGCGGCCCTCATTCAGAGCGTCCGCTCTGAATGAGGGCCAACGTCTTTTGTCATCCATACATGCAGGCCAATCTGATAATATCATCAATATTTGTCTGTTCAGAGATGTGGCATGATGACTTCACTGAAGGATATCTTTCAATGTGTACAACCAATATCGTTAGTCTTCCACTACAGAAAGTTCAAGGGAAATCTTTCACCAATATAGTTCATACAGCACATCGTCTAGTGTGTATGAGCCTTTAGGGACTCAGCATTAATATCTATTGAAAGGGTGTAGAATGACTTGTATACATTCAGAAGGATGACATTCAGAATGTCGACAGGTTGTAATTGTTGTCAGTAAGGATTTCGACACAGTCATTTTGGAGGCAACGAATATGCCAATGCATTTAGGTCAACATGGTTAACATGTCTACAAGTTCAGATTGTTGACATATTTACATGTTTTTGTTTCCTGTTTTAGCCTAACTCTAACATTTAAGGTGCATACACACAAAACGATTTTTTGAACGATTATCATTAACGATATTGTTAATTGTTCAATCATTGTAAAAATCGTTCACCTTCTGAGTTACAACGATGAACGATTATCGTTCATGAGCATTCACGTTGTCGTTTGTAGTTCAGTCAGGCTGACCACCTGAACGATTTTCATTAAGGGAATATGCAAAAATCATTTGTAGTTCAAAAAAATTGTTCATTACACTTTAAAAAAATCTGACAGATAAGCTGACAGATAATCTGACAGAAAATCATTCATAAAATCGTTCAGAAAATCGTTGGTAACAAAATTGTTGAGTGTGTATAGGAGCATACATACTAGACGATATGCTCCCTGAGCGATATCGTCTAGTGTGTCCCCAGCAGGGTGTGTTCAATGTCATTCATGACATTGAGTACACCCGCTGAACGATATCATTAACGATATCGTTCAGCGTCGGGCTCTCTCCCCCATTCCCCAACATGCAGCAACCTGACAGTATCGTCAGGTTGGCCTGAATGTTTACCCGATGAACAATATAGACAAATGACCCGCGGGAATGCGCATCATCTTTATAGTTCATTATTTTGGTGTTAAAAATGGACGATAAAGTGGACGACTGAACGATAACGATATCGTTATCGTTCAGTTGTCCACTTTAATCGCCCAGTGTGTATGCACCTTATGCACCTTAAACCTTACAATATTGATCGCTACTGTAAATTCACAAGGAAGGCAGCTGCAAAAATATGCTAATGCTTGCCAGAGCACCACCAACATAAAGACGCCCACTGATACTTTCTCACATCTGTCCACTGTCGCTCTTCTGTGTAAACATTGGTACCATCAATGCACATCAACCACTCATGCAGCATTTAAACCAAGTCTGACCTACCACAAACAATGCAAGTCTCTATGCACGCAGTGGGCATTCAAGCTGCGTATGCAATCACAGTGGCAAATGTATGCATGCCCAAGCAATGGCGTTCAAATGGACAGTCACCCCTAGATTTTCCCGACCACTCCCCTGTCACCACCCTCAAATGGTCACAGCCTGTCACTCACTCTGCGATGGATTCCTCTGTGCATCCGTAATCACAGGGCAATATCAGTGCATGCACAGTGTGGCTTATACGCATGTGCAATAGCTAACAATTGTTCGATCTGCGTAAGTAGTTGCATTTGCTATCGCTGATGAATCAGGCCCTAAGTGCACAAGATACAGAAAGCAGGGGAATAATAATTAGGGGAATAGTGTAGGTGACTTGTTCTAGGTAATATTTTCAGCCTCCAATTATAAATATTAAAGCAATAATTGATGTTGGTATTAAGGTGCCGCTACAAGAGATTAAGGGCCATATTCAATTTGGAGTGAAAAGTCCGTTATTGGCGATAATTTAATGCCGATGACATAATTTTCACCATTTTCACTTATCCCCATATTCAATTTCAAAGCCTTTTTGCAGGTGCAAAAAGTAATTGTTAAAAAACAGGGATAAGTTTTCACCACTGAATAGGTGGCAAAAAAAGTGCAGAATTGGGGTATTGGGGTGCAGAATGAAAAAAAATAGCCTGCAGACTTTGGAATGTCCCCTTAAAGTAATCTGTATCCAAAAATATAAAAAAAATGTGCATAGGACAGTGGTTTCCATTTTGGGGGCAAAAAAAAAATATTGAGGGAAAGCCTTAAAAGCTAGTGAAATTGACTCAGGGGTGGTCCCCATGTATGCGTCTGGTGTTTTCTAGAATACGGGTGGTTGCGGCAGGTGGATTTTTGAAGAATTTGAAAAAGATCACTTTAGGGACTTAAAAATATGCTTGCACCCATTCTCATGTACCCCTAATTTGACGGGACTAGTTATTTTTCCCCCAAAAAAAGTTAAGTGCTATTCTTCACCACTTCTTCAAAGCAGCATTTAACACCCGCCTCGGCTGTTTAGAAACCCCAATAACCTTCAGCAGGCCAAATTGGGGGTATCCATAGTGATCTACCATGTCAGACCATCCTCTAGGGGTGACAGGCTGATTTCCCCAAAAGTGACAGGATTTTTCAATACTTAACTTTCTGCCGGGTCCCATTTTCGCTGATTCCTAGTTGAATATGGGGATAAACGGGCACGCGTCTGAAACTTTTATCCCAGGAAAAAACGGCGATGATGGTGAAAAGTCAGAGGTTGGACTTTATGCCTCAAATTGAATATGCCCCATAGTGTGATTTGAATAAGTAGAGATAGAAAAAGGGAAGTATCAGTACTAGCAGTCATGCACATCACTGGCCTGCCTCCAGAACTCAGCAGGCCACTGCCCTTCCCAATTAAAATCCTTAACAGAACCCAGCTGGGCTCACCCTCAGGCTAGAGATGACATGGATGACTCATGCGGGGAATCACCTATCAGCCAGCCACTGTAAGTACCTGCTCAGGGCATTTCTCCAGTGCCTTAGTATTGTTTGTGTTCTACATAGGAGCTCCCTGTTTAGAACTATGCTCTCCAGTATAGTTTTCTTCCAGAGTTGTTTAAAATCCAAAGTTATGTTTCCTGAACAGCAACACATAATTACCCGAATTTCCAACAGCTGGTATGAAAACTCTGCCTATTCACACAGCAAAGTAATCTGTCACTTTCATAGTGGAAAACAATTACCCTGGGCCTTGGTGAAGTCTGGTGAGGGCCTTAGACTCTACGCCAGGATATTTGGCTGTGCCAATGCCATCTGTTTGAATTTAGCTGATGTGTGCATATGTAGGCTGTTACACTAGAGGGTAAATTTACTAAAGTTCGATTTGGCATTTTGAGTGATTTGAGGTGCGATTTTCATTCGATTTGTATTCGAGTTTGCTTTTGGGTATTTACTAGAGGCCAAATCGAATGTAAATTTGAATTTCAAATCGAGTTTTAGTCAAATCAGCCTCAAATTGAACATCGGGGAAACATTGGTATTTTTACATAGCCCAGAACACAAAACCCTTATTTACTTACATTTGATTTGAAATCATCCTCAAAATCGGACTTAAAATTGAACTTCAAATCACCAAATTAATAGACCTGCTTCATGCTTTTGATTTCAGCATGAGCAGATCAGACTGACACAGATACATGCATAAATCAGTGAGATGCCTGCATGTATCTTACTGTAAAAAGCAATTAAAGAGTTAAATGTAAAAGAAAATGAGGTCCCCCCCAAAATATAACCAGCCTCCGACTTTGCAAACCCAGTTCTGGTTGACTAACTACAGGGAAAAAATTGTATAGGGACTCCCTCTACTTAGTACAACCAGCACTGGGCTATGGGAATCAGTGCTGGTTCTGGAATTACAGGGAACAATTTCCGTAGGGTCTCCCTGTAATTCACAGAACCATCCCTGGACCCTTTCTAACTGGGGAATGATGCCACAGCTAGGGGAGCCGTATCACCGGGCCCCCCAGCCATAGCATCAGCACTGACCACTAGTCAGCCCAGGACAGGGATCCCTGGGGAGTTGGAGACCCCTCCAAAAAAAGGGTTCTCCCTCTCCAGGGCACCTCTAGCCTAGGCTGATAGCCCAAAGCTATCCTTGCCACCCCAGGGTGGTGGATAGCGGGTTGATTGTGTTAGTGTAGTGTAAAATAGAAGAATGAAAACATTGCCTTTACAGTAGAACTGCAGGTCCCAGCAAGCCTACCCTGCATGCTGTTACATGGAGAACAACAAGTACCAGCATGCAGGGCATTAAGGGCCCACTGGGACCTTTAGTTCACCTATAAAGAAATGTTGAAAGAAACACACACACACCTTACAACGGTATAAGTTTAATACATACATACACACTCACACATACTCACCTATATTACCTCAAGTGGTCCCCTTGTCCAGTAGGCATTCCATTGTTCTTCTTACAATAACAAAATGATAAAGCCGACCCTCGCACTAAGCAATAATCATCCTAACCAGGATGATTATTCCTTCCCGAATGAAGGGCACAGATGCGGTTTCCTCCTTTGAAGCTCTGTGTTTTAGTGATCATTGTCTGAGAGAGGTCAGACCCTGCCTCTCAGCCAATGAATGGCTCCCTCCATTTTACTCAAACATGGGAACCACAGGATAAACTTTAGTTACCCTGCAGCTCTCCATTGAGTTCAATGCGTTCTGAAGAACCCAGGGTTGCTATTCCCAGAGAAATGTGTAAAGGAAAGGAGATTCTGATCTAGCTGTAACGTTCCAGCTCACCCCGCTTTCAGATCCACCTGTGCTTGTGTCCTGGCATTACCCAAGATGGAGACAGGGACCAGCTGACACTTAATGCACAGTGCCGCTCTGTTGGAGACACCAGCAGCCTTGTCACTACCCATGATTGTGCTCCAGCACCTGCACAGATAGAGATCGCTCCACACTGAGTGCCTGGTGTCACCGTGCCAGAGACATCGGCAGTCTGACCACCATCACAGTGCCGAGCATTGTGCGAGTGACCGCATCAGGCTATATCAGACTGCTCAGATGAGTCCAGAGGTCTGTCTGCACTCCGCTGATGAGCGTTTGAGAGCATATTTTTACTAGACTCTCATCAGTGAGTATATTTTCAAGCACTCAATCCACAGTGTACTATATACCTGAACTTTTGACAACATAAGAGGAACACTTTCTACAATATATTGCACACTAAAGGTTGAAACTATATATTATGGTTTATATGCTGGCAAAGTGTCCATAGGGAAACATTTAACCGTCCACTATCCTTACATACTAGTAATTGGATATACCTTCTGAGCCTTCTATCCAAGTAAAGACTTTGGAGGCTCTATATAGAGCTTGATCAGACTCCAGCACTGAATTACTTATATTATTCTCTATTTATATTAATATTTTAACTGTTATCTGTTATATTATCAGTTTGTGAATTAATATATTGCTTTTACTATTGTTTGTTTTTTTAAAACCAGCGCTCCACACCCATTTATGTTCTTCTATCTTTTCAGCAGGTAGCAGATCCTGCTGTGGAAGCTGCTAGTTTTTAAACCTCATATAAATATTGATTGGAGAGTGCACTTATATATATTATATGTATACCCTGTAGAACAAATGCATGGTTCTTAGAGTGCCAACAATTCTACGTACCTTATGCCATGCTACAAAACTCACAAACTTTGTGTACATAGCTATACCTTTTGGCATTTTTGCTTCCTGTTTTAAATGGGGTGTGGTATAAGAGATAGACATTAATTAGTTAGACAATGTCTAGATAGATACCAGATGTTAGACAGTCAATAGTTAGACAGGGGAAAAAGTTAGACACAAAGAAATGTCAGACACATTAATGTTAGACATGTAAAAAGTTCGACAGGTTCAAAAGGTCAACGGGGTCAAAAGTTCAACATGAAAATGGTCGACACAAAAATGGTCAACAATTATTTTTTTTGTTTTTTTTAGCCCTAATCTTCACCCTAACCCTCCCTCCCTGGTGCCTAACCCTACCCATCTAGGTAACTGCCTAACCCTAACCATAAACCTAAGCCTAATCCTAAAAAAAAAAAATGTGTAGACCAGTTTTGTGTCAATCAATTTCATGTCAAACTTTTGACACTGTCGATCTTTTGTACCTGTCGAACTTTTTACATGTCTAACTTTAGTGTGTCTGACTTTTGTCTATGTCGAACTTTTATCCTTGTCTGAATATTAACTGTCTAACATTTGGTGTCTATCTAGACATTGTCTAACTAATTACTGTCTGTCTATAGTCCGGAACCTGTCTTAAAAACCTCAGGTTAAACAACTCTCGGTGTATAGCAGCAATACTTCTTTCTGTGTGTTCCCCTTAGGAGCAAAATCCGAGGGCTTTACAGGGGGAAACCAAAACATAATCCAGTCACTGTAGAAATCTTAAAACAGTACAGCAGGTTCCTACTGCCTTAACAATGTTACATGTTTTATCAGTATAATAAGATAATTACAGTAAGTTGGTGGAGAGTGACAGTGCTGATCTGAAGTGTTACCACCTCTTACTGTCATCCACATGTCACTTCATAGAGTTTATGTAAATTTATAGGCATTGTATCTATTTTAATTTAGTGAAGATACTATGTTTACAAATTACAATGTAGGTGATTTCATTTTCAGATTTTACAATTTAATAACCAACATTAATAAACAAATTGCTTAATAATAATATCTCTAAGATCCTTTTCCATTTTATTTTATAGAATGCATTGGAAAAATAACACAGATGTAATAGAATTTATTCTTCTTGGACTTTCCAGTCATCCCCGGACACAAGTTATTCTTTTCTATGTCTTCCTGCTTGTGTATATGATTATATTAATGGGAAACATTTCCATCATTATTCTCATCCTGACTGATGCCAACCTTCACACACCGATGTATTTCTTCCTTGGCAACCTCTCATTTCTGGATCTCTGCAGTTCATCTTCTACTGTGCCGAGGATGCTGAAAGATTTGATGTCAGTAAAGAAAACTATCCCTTATGCTGAGTGTGTAGCACAAATGTATATTTCTCTCTCCTTAGGGGTAACAGAGTGTATTCTGCTTGCTATTATGGCTTATGACTGTTATGTAGCTATATGTTATCCATTACATTATACGACAATCATGAGTAAAGCAATTTGTGTGAGATTAGCCATGGGTACATGGATATGTGGGTTTCTTCAAACTATTCCCTTTGTTACTCTTATACTTTATGTAAATCGTTGTAACAATATTGAAATTAATAATTTCTTTTGTGAAGTGCCAGGAGTATTATCACTGAGTTGTGAAAATATTTTGGTAATTGAATGTATTATATTTGCTGCTGGTGTGATTTTTCTTATGACACCAATTACATTTATTTTAATATCTTATTTTAAAATAATTTTTAGCATTTTAAAAATTAAATCTGCAGCTGGGCAGCAGAAAGCTTTCTCCACCTGTGGGTCTCACATGATGGTTGTGACAATGTTTTATGGCACAGCTATGGCTGCCTACATGAAACCTAGGTCAAGCTCTCTATCAGGTACAGACAAACTTATTGCTATTTTTTATGTAATTATTACTCCAATGCTGAATCCTTTGATTTATACACTTAGGAATAAAGATATAAATGCAGCCTTTCTAAAATTAAAAACTAGAAATGGCAAGTCTATTTTATAATACCTTTAACTGAGCACTTGATTCTGTTTGTCAATGTAGATGTAGACATTTATTTTTATTTGCAATAAATAAATTTACCAAAATCAAAACAACTAAATCTAAGGTTTATACTAGAGATTTATAATTGTAAAGCACAATGGAATATATTGTGCTTTATAAGTAGATAATAATAATAATAATAATAATAATAATAATAATAAATGGACCTTCATATGTTGGTTTGCTTCTAAGACCCTTCTTAAATATCATGAACACTTAGGGTCATCTACAGTTAATTTTAGTATGACCAAATCACAACTGTCATTACTGTATTTCCACTTAGTAGTACTTTTTTAATGTCTACTAGTCAAAAAAGTAATTCAGGAAAAAAATGTAAGAAGTGCGGGAGATGCAATCTATGGCATAAAAATATCTGTACATTTTTGTGATGCAGCGATCACTTGTAGAACATTGCAGTTGCTGTCCATAAAATTGTCTGCGATTCTGAGAACTGATGCAAAAGGTATAGTCAAAACTGACAAAAAACAGCCAAAAATCCAACTTTAGATCACTTTAGAAAAGAGAGGAAAGAATCACTCAATACCACAAAGTTTGGGTGTGGAAATTTAACCAGAGTCTGAGCTCAGGTTTCCCAGCCAAGATCAGAACCCAAAATGTGACACAACGTAATTTTCCTGACATCGGATCTCATGTGTTTTTGATAACATATAAAAGTCCTTCCCTCATAATTAAGCAGCATTTCAAACAGGAGAGTGGAGAGTGAGGGTGTCAGATGGTGGGCTGGTGCACAGTGAGGCACTGTATTAGAAAAAAAACATTAACAACTATCAGGGCAGCAAGGGCCGCTGGAAAAACTCTTCGCTGTCTGTTCTGCTGCAAAGCCTGCAAGATTTTTTTAAAATTCTTTTGGAGAGAGACCTGGCAGCTGGCACACATGATGTCAAGCTGCTCCACTGATATACAGAGGAGCTGCAGCTTATGACTGAGGAACAACAAGCAACAGGTGAGTGTGGGGCTGGGGCTGGCTGTCTGGGGCTGATTGTCTGGGGCTGACCTGTCTAGGGCTGTGGCTGAACTTTCTGGGGCTAGGGCTGGACTGGAGACAAGAGTCAGACAGCAGGGCTGGGCTGGACTGGAGTGACAGAAGGGGGCTAGAGGTCTCAAAAATTAAAAGGAAGCCAAGAGACTGCACTGCATTCAGTGATAGACAAAAATATTAAATCAATTGTCAAGGGCATATATAATTATTAATACCCCATTAGAAATACTAATACCCACACTGCTGTTCAAAAAAGGGGAGGTGTGGTAGGGGGCCCTGGCTATTATGTCAGCCCTGTGTGCCACCATTTCTGATGGCAGCCCTGAGGGCACCATAAAGTTGCCTTTATGAGCTTGTTGTGTTTAGGTTTAGACTTTATAGTTTAATAGTATGTAGATCTGGAGACAGGAGTAGGTGCCTGCTAGCTTTGACTGCAGACATTATTGTCACTTGCCAGTGTATGTGTGTTCACACACACTGCACACTAATATACTTCAGTGCAATCAAGCCGACTACTGTCTGTGTGGTGCTGATAATCGCTATTTATCTCTTTTGTTTTGAGTTATTTTCCCAGGTATATATAAATACAATTGCAAAAAAATGTTTTTCCTGTTGTCTAAAACAAAAAGCCTGAATTTGAATTAAAACATTATATTGTGTAATTCAAGAAGTTGTTTGTTGAGGTAAGTGACTCAGCATTTATTACTGTTCTGTGTGCAGGGGGTGTCCCTCCCTTAATCAGCACCCTCAAACTAATCTCACAGAGACCCCTTACTCCATGTTCATGCAATGTAAGCAATGACATGTGCAGTGGTGTCCACCATCAGGTACACCTCAAAACATTTCCTAATAAAGATGACACAATGACATCTTCTGCTTCAGATTGTCCTGCAAATGTTGTTGCCAGGGAAAAACTGACCAAAGAGACTCATTGTTGATGTGGATGAGTCAACTCCGCGCACCATTGTGAAACACCATTATAACATCTGATCAGGTTTAAAATAATTATTGACACTTCTGCCATGACTTAATTTGATACAATAAGCATAAATAGAATGGTGGAAGATTATGTTAATGACAATATACAATTTAGCATGTCACACTGGAAAGAAAAAAAGGAAATTTGGTGCCCCTTGTACAAACTAGCTTTGCTTTACTTAAGCTGCCCACCCTCCATTGTGTACTCGGAAAGAGTGTTTAGCACAGTTGGGAATCTTATAAGCTACTTCCTAACAATGTAAAATTTAATGTTCATAAAAATGAAGTACCTTTACCACCTTTTACAGTAAAGTACATCTGTATTCATGGATTCCAGTGGGTACAATATTACCAACACTGATGAGGGTGAGGGTGTGTCACAGCATGCTTGATCCTGGGGTATAGTAACTTGGTCTAGCAGCACTTGTGTGTGTCAGGGCAGTGGGTGGGTGGTTCTGGGAGCCTGCTGCAGCAACGACTGGCTGGCTCTCCTGCTCTGCAGTCTCTTGGGGCACACTGTGTGTGGTCCTGTTGGCTTTTTTCCCCTACTTCTGGTTATTGGCTGCAGCTCCCATAGGCCGAGCAAGCCACTCAGAGAAAGTTTTAAAGGGCCAGGTATGCCATGAGTGACATCACATGTGTTCCAAATTCAAGTCTTCTCCTATATAAGGAGGTTACCGAGGACACTGGTGCCTGAGTATAGGCTTGCATACCATACTCAAGCATTCCTGGTGATTACTATGGCTTGTTCCTGACTTTGGATCTACTTGTGAACTGATTCCATCTCCTCCCTTGTCCTGCACTTGCTAATTTGGTTCTGACCTTGGCATTCTCTGTGACCTGTTTACCTCTGAACTCTGGTACTGTTTTGTCTGTTTGGTTCTCATCCACCTTGTCGACAATGTTTGTACATATTCATTGTACCTTGCTCCTATTTAGAGTATGCCAGCACCTGTATTAGGGAACCAAGTGTGAGGGCAGTGACCTGTGTGTCGGAGACAGCTAAGTCCAAACTTCCTTGCAAGGGTCCTTGGTGAATATTGCTGGCATGTTAGATTCTGCATCTCAGAACTAGGTCTCAAAAATCCCAAAATATGGGCTAGCATCCACTATCCATCCATGAGATGTGACAGGGTGAGAATGATAATGACATCTTCCAACTGTAGACATGTTTAAAAACAACACTGCCTTAAGCCCATTGGTAGCTTGTTTTGTGGGGGCCCAAACAAACCAAGCACTACTTCTGAAAAAGAGGCATTTACTGAAGTGCTTGGTTTATTAAACTGTGCATGTCCCTTTCAAAATAGAACATGTCCCAAAGAAAATACTATTGTGTACTACTTTTCATTTTGGGATTTTCCGTGATCGTGTGTGGTTAACAGTAAGTGTACTATATATTACTATACTTTACTAATGTTTTCATGTTCTTTTGTATCTTGCAATGCCATCCATCTCCAGCTTCTCATCAAGATGTTAGGCCCTGTTTCCAGCAGCTTTTCAGCAGATACAAATTAGTGTCATCAAATCATATAAATAATAATTACTTATTCAATTTGACAAGGCTGTTACTCTGCCTTAAATCCTGAGTGATCAAAGACATTGGGATTGTGGATGCTTTCTTTTTCGGTAGTGTTTTCTTTTTCTTTTCCACTTCTCAGATTTACATTTTATATTCTGTAGTTTAATTATTAAAACTAAAATCAATCAATATCAGTTGGATTCTTGATAAAAACAATAAACAATGTAAATCCCATACTCCACCTTGATGGATGCTGCACAAAAAACCACTGGGGTGGTCACACAACACCTTTTGTTTATACAGTCAAAAATATCAAAAAAAGATTTTTTTTTAATCGAATAAATGTAGTTGCTGACTTAGAAAAAAAGTTCAAAGTAACATAGAGGCATCACTCAGAGTAAAAAAGTACTTGTTTTCATCCACTTTCAAAAATTGAACACTCCGTCCTTCTTTGAATGTGGCTGTTTTTTTTTTCCATCCTGGGTTCTCCATGTATAAACATATAAAGGAGAAAAAAAACAGGAAATAGTGTAATATTGTCTTTAATTATGCATCACTATAAAAATAACAATTTCCAGATAATCCATCCATGGTGATGGATTATCTGGCAATTGTTGTTTTCTAAAATTGATTCTTGTTTCTTAATAGTTTGTTCCATTTATAATTTTTTTTATTTATAGTTATATTTTGTAATCAATCAATTAATCAGTCAGTCAATTAATCAACATCATTGGGATTTTGCATGTTTTTGTAACAGTGGTTTCCATTTCTCTAATTTTCTGTTTTTTATTGGAAAATTATTAACACTGATCAATCAACTAATCAATCAATATAATTTGGCCAATATGTGTGAAAACAATATTGTGAGCAATGACATGGTCAAAATTGTTTGGAAATTATTGGAAATGAATGTTCTTGATGTTGATAATACTGTAGGAACAAAAAAAGCCCAAATCATATGATTTTAGCTGGTTTTATCAATTTGGAAAATAAATCCAGATCCAAAAACAAAAGCCAGGGGTCAGCTCACATATCTTCTTTGGAACATCAGATAAACAATTAATAGCTTAACATAGACCAGAAAATAATCTGCAGATTTAATAATGTTTGTTTTAAAACTGTCTAAAAAACGATTGTAAATCAATGGCAAACCCAAACAATAGAAATGCTTTCCCTACCATACCCTATTTATAGTCACTGTGGTCCAGAGCTCTTTATCTGTTGTTACAGGCTTCCCTTATGGTAAGTGGGGATAAGCCTGTCTTCTGAAGCTCCTGAAACACGAAGCAGTAACACTGATGCCACAACACTCCAGGCGGCCTCCATTAAAGAATAATATTAGTTACTTTTTTACCAATAATTCATCCACCTCCACCAGGAATGTCAGAAATAAGCCAAGGGCTGGATGTCCCTCAGGAGGGGGAACCCCATTTTGGGGGTTCCCAACTTACTGAGGTATTCAATCCCTGGGCTGACCAGTTGGGGTTGGTTACAATTGTGACCAGGTAAACCGTAATGCGTGTCCCCCTACTTTAGCATCAAATGCCTGGATGGTTCAGCCTTGTGATGGTTATTGTAGATTAGGAGGAACTCCAAGCCAATTTTCACCCTCTTTTCAAATGCCAGTCCAGGTTTAGAAGTCCACAGCTGGTTATTAATTTAAGCGGGGCCCCACACACTATATTAACTCCTACATTAACATTTTAATCTAATGATGCCCACACAGATCATAGTGATCTGTGCAGTGCTTTACCTGCACAGCAGATTGACAGTGGTGGTATAGAGGTTTGAAATCTGCCAGGTATGAATATGAAATGCAGTTTTTTTTAGACTTCAATTTCTTGTTGATACCAGTCATTGACTGTTGATTTTAAAATAGATTCAAAATTGATGGGTATTAAATTTATCCCTAGTAAGATACCCCCAAACCATTTTCTTTTGTTGAGACCCAATCAAACCAAACAGTTCAACCATAATAGTGTTATTCACTGTTACAGAAATGCTTGTTAAACTGTGTCCTGTTTAATATACAACACTGAGGTAGGTTGGAGGTGCAAAGGACAATTCCATTTTGAACTGTTTTAACTTGTGGGGCTAGTCTCACCTTGGTGTATCACCTTTTCTAAAATTTTCAATTATTACTGCCACTGCTGTCCCTCTCCATGTCGCACTAGCTGTATAATAATGAGAATGAAATACAGATGTAGTTTTTTTAAAACTACTAAATGTAAGCTGCTTGTTGTTGTATGCCGATCTGCCACCTGAGGCAGATAGGAATGGTGTGGCAAAAAAAACCAAAAATATCATATCAATATACTATATCTGTAATTGATGCCCACATGTGCAAGTTACTTGTATTTCAATGCTTTTTATTATTTTTTGTATTGGGGTTACTATGCAGAGATACAGAGCAAGTGCACATTGCATTTCAAATGCTTTCCATCAAATATCTGATTATGCCCTCTTTTATAATTAGTGTCACTTGTTTTAGAGATCTAGATTATGACCCTCTCACACAATACAGAGTTGTGAATATACAGTTGAATGTTAAAGTGTAGAGCTGCTTTTTATTTTGGTGGATTTCTGCATGATATAAAGAGTGTTAGTCAGCAAACAGTCACACTACCCTGAATTCTCACCAATTACTAACAGAAATATGATACTGGTAATTACACAACAGTGGCCTCCAAAAGATGTACAGTATGATTATTATACAATTTGTTAGTTTTTCAAAAATAATTATTTATTTAGTTGTTGGAAGTTCCTGCACAGGGGGCTGATTCACTATGGAATGCATCTGCGAATGCAATAACGATTATGCACTCAGTTCAGCTGCCATGGTATGCTAATCCATTGCGATCGCAATGCTGCCGCTGCACTACATAAGGATGCCCACTTTACCTTACACACATCCGTAATGTGTATAAAGGTTGCAAAAATATCGGTACAATCGAGTACCATAGCAGCCTCATGCACACTTGCACAAGCTCTGACATTACTCAGAAATTGCCAACTTCAGCGCACCCTATCAGGCCTCAGACTGCGTATGCCATCGCAGTGGATAATTTATGCTCACCCTGCAACAGAGTTCAAATGGACTGGCACGCCTGTGTTGTTCTGACCACCCCTCCACCCATTACCACCCACAAATGGCGCTTTCTGTCAATCACTCTGCAATGGGTCTGTGTAGCTGCTGCGATCGCAGTACCGATTGCAATGGCTAATTCACACACAAGGACTATGATGCATATGCAGGCGCAGTATGCGACAACGGCCAATTGTGTGCCTATTAGCAACTGTGTTCCTCATTGAATCAGGTCCAGAGACAAAGAGACAGTCATTAAACATCCATATCACCCTGCATTTCTGCCTCTTGCTAGCCCTGATGTGCTACTGACACAATATTAATCTTAAAACCGGTTGGATTTTTACTAGAGATGAGTGGGTTCATTTCCCTGAGAACCGAACCCACCTGAATTACGGGCATCCGAGACAGATACGAGTCGGCTTAGGTTTTCCCACCAGAATCAGATATGAAAACGAGGCAAAACATCATCATCCCGCTGTTGGATTCTCACAGACTTTGGATTCTATAAAGGTCCTGCGATTCACCTCTGTTTTTCTTTCCGGCTGTGGAGAGTGAATAGGGAGGGAGATGGGAGCCATGCTGTAGTGTTATTGTTAATTGCACGCTGATGCTGTACATAGGGGCTGGCTACTGTTGTCCATAAGGGCTGGCTGTTGCCTATAGAGGGGCTACCTGGCTGTTTTTGTGTCCATAGGGGTTGGCTGTTGTTGTCCTGTCCATAGGGGCTGGCTGGCTGTTGTACTTGTGTTGTCCTTTGGGCCTGGCTGGCTGTAGTGCTGTGTTTTCCAGGGGGTGCTCTGTCCTTCAAGGGTGCTCTTCACGCACCCCCATTGTGATAAAAAAAAAAAATAATGTTAACCACACTTGTCATCAGTGCAGGGGTGCTGTGCTGCTGTCTTTTAAGGGGCTGCTTCCTCTTTTCAGGGGTTCACCCCAGTGTTAGAAAAAGTAAAATAAACATTGTATTGGCGCCGTGTTAGCCACACCAGTCATCGGCGTAGGTGCACAGGGGTGCTGAGCTGCTGTCTGTCAAGGGGCTGCTGCCCAAAAATAAATAAACATTTTTTTTTGTGTGTGTGTTAGCCACACCTGGCTGTCACATTCATCGGTGTAGCTGCGCAGGGGTGCTGTGCTGCTTTCTGTTAAGGGCTGCTGGACCAAAAATTTTTTTTTTTGTGTGTGCATGTTAGCTACACCTGGCTGTCACTGTCATCGGTGTAGCTGCGCAGGGTTGCTGTGCTGGGACTGCTGCCCCCAAAAAAATAATGTTATCCTAACAGCATGTAAAGTTATATGCTCTAAAAAACTAAAGCCTATATTTACAAACCTATATAGAGTGGACATCCTAAATTCTAAAACTGTTTTATTCAAAAATGTAAATAAAAGCAAATATTTTAAATCTAGTGTGTTACTATGATGTTAGAATGTAGAAGGCCAAAAATTGGGTGGAACACACATGGCTGATTGATCAACCATGACGACTGGATTGGTGTCATTAGGAAGAGAACATAGAATCACTGGATGTCTTAGTGCATTCAGGCCAGATACGATCCATGATATCCAAGACAGATTCCGTACAGATGAATCCTGTGCTTGTGATGATCTTTGGTAATTCCTGGCAAAGGTGGGTGTTATAGCCATACACTTTGAAGGCTGTAACTTTGAACTGCTTTATAGAAAACATGTGTATGAAACCTTTCCACACTGCAGAACATTATGGAGAAATCCCTTGAAGTTCAGCACCTAAAGCATCTTTTTTTCATGTTCTCTAAGGCTTCTCCTGACTGTGAAGAAATATTATCCACACTGTAGTCTTCCATTGTGACTTTTTAATAGTGATTTCAATGTTGTCCACTGGCTGAGGGCCATCTCATCTGTGGGTTGGGTTTTCCCCATGCAAATGAGACAATTCACTTCCAGAAGGTGACTATTAGCTTTAGTAATTGTGTCAGTCTTTCTTTTGGCAGAATTTGCACAATTTTGGTCTTGGGGCAACATGATGAATCAGACAGATCCTCCAGGGTAAACATCTGATCTTGTGTTGTATCTATTTCTATTAAACATTTGTGTGTGAGTTTAGTCATCTGCCGCTTGTGGTGGAGCTCTTTATCTGCTTTCTAAATGATCTTCAGACATAACGTAAAACTTAAACCTTAAACTGAAATGGTGCATTTAATGTTCTGTTCCACTTTTTCACATATCTAAGTAATATGGTTAAGTGGACAGTGGGAACAATGGCAATTTGAAGGCCACTAACTAACTCTGTTTTATAATGTCACTGTACAGGTTGGGAAATTCCTTTACAGAACAGGTTTGTAAAGGATCATTTAAGGCAATTGTTTTTCTATTTTTGGAAAGCACACTTCTTGTTCCTGGTCCCCTTCTAGGATGAAAAAAATCCACTCCCAGCAAGCAGGCATGGTGCTCAAGAAAGAATTCCCAAGAAAGACACAATGTAAGACTTTAACCTTAAATCTGAAATGTTGCATTTAATGCTCTGTTCCACTTGTTCACATATCTGATATGGTTAAGTGGACAGTGGGAACAATGGCAGTTTGAAGGCCACTAACTAACTCTGTTTTTTTTAATGTCCCGGTACAGGTTTGAAAATGCCTTTACAGAAGGTTTGCAAAGGATTATTTAAGTCAATTGTTTTTGGGAAGCACTCTTCATGGTCCCCTTCTGGGATAAAAATCAACTCCTAGCCACAGAAGCAGGTGCAGGAATCTCAAGAAACACAATACATAAGAACTTAAATTAGTGGTAGCTAACCTCGGTCCTTGAGAGTGAGTTTATGTTTTCCAGACGACCTAGCTTTTGCACAGGTGTATTCATTACTCACCAAAACATTTAGAAAGATCCACAGGTGGTTAATTATTATAGTTGTGATTCTGTGAGGAGACATGGAAAACATGCACTGTTGGTAGCTCTCAAGTACCAGGGTTTGCTAACCCTGCCTTAAATCATAGATCTTATGCTTGTCCACAGATCTGTACTGGTTAAGTGGCACTTTGAGGCCACTAACTAACTGTGTTTTTTTTATTTCCCTGTACAGGTTGGGAAATGCCTTTATAAAAGGTTTGCAAAGGATTATTTAAGTCAATTGTTTATTTGTTTTTGGAAAGCACTCTTCCTGGTCCCCTTCTGGGATGAGAAATTCAACTCCCAGTAGCAGCCATGCTCAAGGATTGTTCTCTGTCAAGGACTGATGTGAATGTAACAGGTTTTTTTGTAAATGCCTCCTCTCCTCCCCTTCTCCTTCATAAAATTTCTATAGAATCAAAAAACTAAATAAAATTTACTACCAATAAACCCTCGCTGTCCCTGCCCTGCCTTCAACTACATACATACTCCAACTCCCTCAAGCCTCTCTTGAATAATAAAAGTGTTTCCTGATGTGCCATGTTTGAAGTTGAACTGCCATGTGTTTGTGTCACCCACTGCTGCAGTCAGCCAGCTATCTTGGTGCAAATTTTGGGCCAAAACTAGATGAAGAAATCAATATTGTGAGCTGTGAGGTGGTCAAAATTGATTGGAAATAATTGGAAATAAATGTTATTGAGGTTAATAATACTGTTTTTAACTGTTTTTATGATTTTTTTAAAGAAAAAATCCAGATCCAAAACCAAAAACCAAAACACACAGGTGAGGTTTTGGCAAAATCAATCCAGATCCAAAACCAGGGGAGATCCAGATCCAAAACCAAAACATGAGGATCACTGCAATCTCTAATATTTACAATAAAATAGAGCATTTTGTTATTTTTTTTGCTGGCATTTTAATCCACAGAGAAAAATGCCCATATCAACCTTTTACCATTTTCTATGAGAAATAGGATGATACTGCTCCTCTCACAACCATACCCAACTGTAATCACTTGGATGTTAACTTTTTGGGGTTAATTTTTCTGGTGCTTTAATGCACACTCTCACACACACACAAAACAACCTTTTGCTATTTGAGATTTGATCATTCTCCTCCTCACACAACAACACCCATATGTAACAACTTCAATTTCATCAAGATAAAATATTTTTTTATCATTTATAAATTCATTTTTGTGGTCCTTTAGGACCTGACTGAGTCAGACAAATCTCTCAGCATGGACACAAGCAGGACCGTTTTGCATACAGTTCATGCGCAGAAGCCATTTTAGTCATTTTTGCATGCCTTTTTCGTTGACTGGATATGTTCATTAGGGAAATAGGTAATCTTGAGACAGAAACTAGGCAGTGGCAAAAAGATCGCACATAACCATTCTGACTTGTGTGAGTGTCATGGGTGTGTCACTGGAATGTCATGGGAGTGGTCATGGGAGTGTCATGGGTGTGTGATGGGAGTGTCCTGGGTGTATGATGGGAGTATCATGGGTGTGTCATGGGTGTATCTAGGGAGTGTCATGGGCTTGTCATGGATGTGTATCAGAAACTCTGTGCAGCTCTGAGTTGTGCGTATGGGGTAAGAAACCTGTGTCTCATGTATCTCTTGTACCTATAGCATGGGGAAGGTAGAAATGCCAAAACAATGCCGGCATAAGATGAATGGGTAGCTCAAGTTTACACTTGCCCATGCTCGAACCCCACATTAGTGGAACAGATACTCACATTAGTATAACATAGTAAAATGAGGCTTCCATGGTGGCCCATAGCTACAACCACTTTGTGTGCGACTCAGAATCTGCCTCACAGTATAGAACTAAATATAATAAATGAACCATAAGACCACTTACCTTTTATGTTTCTCATATATGTCACTTTAAATTAGAGAAGTGTTGTTCAGTTCTCCAGAAATACAAATCCACCTGAGTTTCATGAATCCAGACAGGGTACTGATCTCCTAAGGATTTCCAAACAGTCGGTATTCTGATTTTAAAATTCAAATTTCAGGTTTTGGATTGAAAAAAATTACATGATTTTAGTTGATTTGAAAAAACTTTTTCTCAATTTAAAAATAAAAAATCCAGGTCAAAAACCAAAACACTTGAGGGTGCTTTTGCAAAACCAAAAAACAAAGATGAATCCAGATCCAAAACCAAAACACAGGGTTCAGCATACATTTCTACTTTATATATGAGCAAACATTCCCTTTAATGTAAAATCATAATGTGAGCTCAACTAGCTAATTGGCATCTGATCCACAACAAGGCATGATACATCAGATCATCAGTGACCTTGGACGATACAGCTGAGTCAGAATTGGGATGATTCACCCATTGACATACTGTCCAAATATGATGTGGCTTTATCCTTCGCTGGTATACCCTCTCACAAGGAGGAGAAGGGATGGGTAAGACAAACTACAACTGTTACTTTACATTAGGTTGGGTACTTGATGCTGGTGCACAGGATCCTGGCTGCCAAAATCTAACCTCCCCCCTAGTGCCTAAACCTAACCTCCCATTCCCTGCACACTTAACCTAATCCTCCCCCATTAGTGCCTAAACTTAACCCTCCCCCTAGTGCTTAAACCTAACCCTTAACACTATCCCTCCCCCTTGCCCCATTAGGCATTCTGATCGCTGGAATCTCCCAGTCAGAATATTGAATATACCCCTAGGAGAAATGCATTACAGGCAGCTTGTTAAGTGCTTTGTACTGACACACAGACTAGGATCCTATTATATTATTCAATGGTCACTATAAATGTATGTGTTGTTAGTACCTGACCAGTGACTGTCATCTATTGATTTTGAGTAGTATTGATGTTTATTGCTGAACTAGTTTATTTTCCTATTTTTAAACATTAACTCCTTAAAGAATGCTTAAGTAAAAGATGGAAACTGGGATTCATAAACAACAAACAGTAAATCTGTGAACACAGTTATTGTTACATTGTGTGAAATTTGAGGATTGATTGTCAGCAACAACAACCAATGCAATCCACACATACAAAGAAATCAAACCATAGATGTCCATAAATTAAGTTATGTGTAATAATGTGAAATGACACAGGGAAAAAGTATTGAACACATGACGAAAGGGAGGTGCATAAAGGCAAGCAAAGCCATGACACCAGCTGAATTCTATCAGTAATTATAAAGCAATTCTGCACCTTGTCAGTGCAAATTAATATAAGGTAGTTTAGTCCCAACTGATGGCCTAAACAAAGGTGTCTCACAAGAAACATCTCATGATGGGTAAAAGCAAAGAGCTCTTTCAAGACTTTCACAACCTTATTGTTGCAAAAAATACTGATGGCATTGGTTATAGAAGGATTTCTAAACTTCTGAATGTTCCGGTGAACACTGTTGGGGCTATAATCCGGAAGTGGAAAGAACATCACAAAATTTCTGACAGAGAAGTGAAAAGAATTATCAGAAGAGGTATCCAAGAGCCAAGGACCATTTGTGGAGAGTTTCAGAAATACCTGGAATAAGCAGGTACGATTGTTTTAATGCACTCAACCGCCATGGTCTTTATGCACACACAACACAAAATAATCCATTCATAAAGAAAAAACATGTTGAATCTCATTTAAAGTTTGCTGCACAATATTTGGACAATCCTGTGAAATACTGGAAGATTATAGTCTGGTCAGATGAAACCAAAATGGAAATCTTTGGATGCCATAATACACACCATGTTTGGAGGAGAAATAGCACTGCACATCACCCCAAATACACCATACCAACAATGAAGTTTGGAGGTGGGAACATCATGGTTTAGGGCTGTTTTGCACCATACGGTACTGGCATACTTCATATGATTGAAGGAAGAATGAATGGAAAAATGTACCAAGACATTCTTGATAAAAATCTGCTGCCATCTACCAGGATGCTGAAGGTGAAGCAAGGGTGGACATTTCAGCAAAACAATGATCCCAAACACACAGCCAGAGAAAGAAAATAAACCTGCTAGAATGGCCCAACCAATCACCTGACTTGAATCCAATTAAAAATCTATGGAAAGAGCTAAAGATCAGAGCTAATTGGAGAGGCCCATGGAACCTTCAAGATTTGAAGACTGTGTGGAAGAATGGGCCAAAATCAAACCTGAGCAATGCATGTGACTAGTTTCTCCATACAGGAGGCATCTTGAAGCTGTCATTACCAACAAAGGCTTTTTTATGAATTTTTAAATAAATTTCAGCAAGCGTGTTAATACTTTTTCCCTGTAGCATTTCAGATTATTACACATAACTTAACTTATGGACATCTATGTTTTGATTTCTCTGCATGTGTGGATTGCATGGGTTGTTGCTGACATTTGGTGAAAATGTTATTACAATTGCCCCATTACAAATATATTTACTGAGAAAAATGTTAATGTGCTCAATACTTATTTTACCCGCTTGTATATATATATATATATATATATATATATATATATATCTGTCCAAGAAGGCGGCGCACAGAGACTTCAAATTAAGGTAAAACAAACTCCAATTTATTTAATCAACGTTTCGGAGGTAGAGCCTCTTTTCTCAAGACACCAACATACAATGTAAACATACATACAAATACAATTAATTACCTCAACAGACAGCAAAGTTCCTCCTCCCCGTGAACGAAAGACGCCAGTGCACTTCCGGTGACCCACAGAGACATGCTTGAGGCCAATTCCCCGCCCCCTAAACATCACAAGGAAGCACCTCTGTCACACCGATGATGGAGTTCGTTAGGAATGTGACCATGGAATCCATAAAACCATCAAAATATTGGAGCCAATGTGCACAGACCAGATACATCGGAATAAAAAACGTATAACAACCACAAAAAACAAAAATATGGCATTGAAACTGGAATGATTACAAATAGATATACATAAAAATATAGCATAATCTGCATAATCTGGCCTAGGGATTAAACTAGAGAATCCCGCATATATCATGTATGATTAGTTACAACAAAAAATAGAATAAAATAAATAAAACAAATCAAAAACAATATCCTATGAAAATGATGCCAACTAAGATGCCCCACACTGCATAAAGGTAAATGATCGCAAAATCACTAGCTGCGTCGGCAAAAGATATTCTCATCAGTAAGAACAGCATATTAAAAAAATATAATAATGAATAAATAAGCATATATCAGTACTATCCACAAAACAGCAAAAAACATAACTTAGTGTACAGCAAAGCTGTCTCCATATAGGGATACATAGATACAAAGAACAGTTAAGACCCAGAGATTCGTTAAGACCTCTTGGTGCTACCGTATCTAATAAAAATATCCATCGAAATTCTATTTGCAACAGAAGTTTAGGTCTGTTGCCACCACGTAGTGACAAGGTGAACATGGTTGATCATTCGGCAGCATAATGTAGCTACCCCATGCTTAGACTGGGCAAAATGGCGAGCCACCGGCTGGTCACTGGAACCACAGGCAATTGCCACCCTAACTCAATTTTGATTAACTGAGCCCTACAAAGGCTATAATAATTTTGCTAATAAAGAAACATTAAAGTATATATACAATTTAAACTGCTGGCTAGAAATATTTAAAATATACTAATTTATTTATTTGTTATATAAGTGTCTGATACATATTTGATACCTTTAATTTGAAAGCATACCAATAAAACAATATAATTGTATTATCAGAATAGACCTAAGGGCACTTTCTTAAAATTACTTTTTTCTTCTATCTTTATGACTCAAATTTACATATGGATACAAAGTATACAATGTAAACTATTATATACTGTAGTGCCATTTTAGGGTAAGGTAATCGGTGGATCTCATAGAGGTCATTCTTATATTTTGAAAAATGTAATAAAAATATTCAAATGTACTAAAGTGATAACAAATGCTGGGCTGGGATCATGCACACTAAGATCTGTGGTGTGATTGCAGCAGTTGTGTATGAAGATATATCTGTAAATTGCAGAAACATTTTCCAGCAAGACATTCTTCTTATCCAGCATTTACTTTTTCATTCCACATAATGACATTCTTCCATTATTTGGACTGAAACTCCCCATTTTGTAATTGAATTAATAAACTATAAACAGAGATGGAACAAGAATCACTAAACACCAACAGATTTATAACATAATGTCACAATCAATAGTTTTCAAATGCAACAAAAGTCTCTTGTTCTATTGGGAAATTGATTGACATATATACAGATGTCACAAAGTTATGTCTTTACCTGGAGAGTCTCCCATTATTGTGAGTAAATATAAATATACCTCCTTTTAGGTTCATATTACCCTCAAGCCCTTGAATTTTAGAATGCATCTACACCTATTACTGTATTGTTCTCTATGCTGCTCCTATTGGTAACATGAATGTTTGAGAAGAAGGTTTTAAGAACACAATTTGCTATGCTGTATCCCCATTCTATTTCAAGCAGTGCAAGCGTAAGGACAAAATAATTCACATATGGTATAAAGGACCATTGCACATATTTCTGGCCACAGGAATTAATACCACCTGCCTAGTATTGTGTATGTCCCCCTCATGCCAATAAAACAGCTCTGACTGATCAAGGCTTGGGCTCCACAAGACCAATGAAGGTTTCCTGTGTTATCTGACACCAAATCATTAGCAGCAGATCCTGTATGTTCACTAAGTTACAAGATGCAGAATCCATGGCTCAGACTTGTTTTTCCAGCACATCGTACAGATGCTTGATCGGATTGACATATAGGAAATTTGGAGGCCAAGTCAACAACTGCCTCTCTTTGTCATGTTCCTCAAAATATTCCTGAACATTGTTGTCAGTGTCGACTGGGCGCATTAACCTGCTGAGAGGCCACTGCCATCAGGGAACACCATTGTCATTAAGGGGTGTACTTGGGAGCTCATACAGACCCTGGTCGCAAGCGGCCGCTCGCTTGTACATGGCCGATGTTAAATGACTGCACATGTGCAGGCTTTATTCTGCACATGCACAGGCTACACAGAGTGATAGGAATCCGCTCACTCACCAAGCAACGACAGCCCAGTTTAATGAGTGACAGGAGAGGCCGTTTGTGGGTAGAAACAGGGGCAGGACTCTAATAACGGGGGAGTAGAGGTGCGAACGCAGGCATGCCTGTGTGTTTCAATGCCATTCCAGAGGTGTGCATAATTAACAGCCAGCATCATAGTACATGTCATACTGTATGCCTGTTTTTTACACTGAAGTCCTCGCAGTGCTTGCGGTAGGGTAAGGCAACCACAAGTTCTGCGTTCGCTTCTAATTGTCCTCGATGTACCAATGTTTTAATTCACTGCCTGGAGATGACGTGTGCTAGTGGGTGTCTCAACATAAGCTAAAGGGTGTCTATAGACACAAAGTGATCACTCGCAAAAGCAAAGTGGGCATGCTTATGCCTTTCCGAGCGAGTGCCTGCCATGCCGTCATTTAGCCGAATTTGCATATGCTGGGGGCGAGCAATCGCATCTAGCGACTGAGTCTGAATCAGGTCCTTGGTCTGCAACAATATTTATGCAGGTGGTACGTAATAAAAAGAGGAATATTCTGTTCTATGCTGTGTGTAAGAAGCACAGAAGAGCAAAATAAGGGAAAAATAGGACTCTTTTTAGGGACACTCTTAATGTATAATGTGTAAGTTTAAAATATAACTTTTACTTTGATTAAATTAAAATGGAAAAAACAGGCCTATGTTGTGTAGGCTCGTTATGAAAACTACAAACAGCACACATAGACAAATTAAATTGTTAAATAAAATCTTATTAAATCAAATAGGTATGGAAAGGAGACATATACATAAATTGATCATGTGTTCGTTCCATTAATCATATAAGGTGAAAATATATATCTCCTTATTTTATCCAGAACCACATTTTTGAGAGATATTAGGAAATATGTGTTCATAAGGCTCATATTGTCAAGTTGCTGTCTAGGATTGTTGTTACTCACCATGGCGTTGGCTTCCCCTGATCCCTCGGGTGGTCAGACGCCAGGTTCGGTGATGAGTGATGCACTGAGAATTATACCTAGAGCCATGTGGACACCCGTGTGCTGCGCTGTGCCTTGGTTGCTATGGTAGCCATCATGGAGGCAGCCATGACAGTTCACATCACTTGACTGCCTTTGACCCAATGGTAGCATGGGGTTGGTCAGCTGACGCTGTCCACCAATAGCCTGTTACCTTAGGGTATAAAGCCAGTCTCCGGACAGATGGAAGTTTAATGTTCAAATTTGTTGCTACCCTCTGTATTGCTGATACCCCATTACAGGTTCCCTATGCAATCTCCTCAAGAATCAAGTGCCAAATTTTTGTGCAACAGAGCATCCTAACATCTTGCCTGTGTGCAAATCAAGTGCCAACTCCTTGTGCAATAGTGCATCCTTACATCTTGCCTGTGTGTGATACAAGTGCCAACTCCTTGAGCAACAGAGCATCCTAACACCTTGCCTGTCTTTGTTGTTCTACCACCTGCTGACGCAATTGTGCATCTTTCACCATTCCTCCATTGTAAACTGCTATTGCCATACTGTGTCCAGACAGTGCCTCAAACACTTACTCATTGTGCAAAAGGACATCCTAACACCTTGCCTGAGTGTGTTATTCTGCCATCTACTGATGCACCTATACATCTTTCACCACTCCTCCAGTGTAAGCTGCTAGTGCCATACTGTGACCAGCAGTGCCTCAAGCACTTACCCCTTACTCATATGAGTACTATTTCTCTGTACTTCTCATAGAAGTATACCTTCAGGGCCACCAGTTATTTGTCTCCATTCCCACAATAGCAGACACCTGTCCAAAAGGCCGCAACCTTCCAGCTGGGTGCAGCATAAATACCCATATCCCCCTTGGAGGGGTCACTGGTTAACACCTCCCAGTTGGTTAGACTCTGCACCTTTGGACAGGTCTCGCCAACGTTTGATACTCGTGCATGAGGAGGTCATATATCCTGGCCCTGCGCCTATGGTTCCTATCTTATCCAGGGGCCTCAGCTTCCATCCCCCCAGTAGGGGATCCCATTCCACTGAAAGAGACACATATATGTGTGGATTGGCCTATTCTGTTGAAGTAAATCTCATTCGGAATCAATTACCAATTAAGCATATTAAGATTTGCAGCAATAAGAGCCACACACAAAAAAAGAGAGAAACATATTAATCTGCATAATGTTTGTCCTTATAACGGTTATGTTCCACACTAAGCAGTGCTTAGCATAAAGTTGGATATATATAGCATAAGTATATTGCTTATCAACAAACCAAATGTATAGAAAAGCACTCTATTAGTGAATCACTGAGACTTCTGGGTTATCTGAGAATTTATGATGTTTTGAATATCAGTCCTTGTTGCGACCTTTCTTCCACTCCCTTTTACCCTTATGTGTTTAATACAAACCTGATATGTGCTGTAACCTGAATTCATTTTGGAGTTAGAAAAGTTAAACCTAAAAGTTATAAAAAAGTGCCAATGTGCAGCATCTGAAAAGAATCTCCCAGGAAGAGCGTCCCCTGCTGAATCAGAGCACAAAGGTGCTGCTTTTATGTTTTGTAGAGTATTGGTGTAATTGTACATTTGAGACATATGAACTACGGTATAACACACTGAGGAATAATGTAGCTGTATTATTAAGGGATCATTTGAAAGATAAGAACTCCTTACTGGACATTTGCTAGTGTCTGTACCCAGTGTAAGGTATGTCTTCTCAACATTTCCAAAGCAAATCTTTAGCTAATATTTAATAAAGTTATCAAATATATTTGTAGTCTAATAGGCAATTAAGATTTTTTGATCAGTAAAATTAATCCAAGTTTGCTTTGAAATAGCTTCATTTCTGAAACATATTTTAGTCACTTAACTAAAATGTTTATTACAGTGTATAATACTAGGCATGAATACAATGTATTTTATTTAAGATTAGTTTAAAAACAATGAGAAGTGCTGTAACTATTATTTCACATGTATAAAAATGTTTAGAATCAATTTCACACACACACTTGTCCTCAGTGCTGCTACCTGCTTGATTGTTCCCTCTATAAATCTGCCAAACCTCCTATACTGTCAGCACTCTTGCAGAGAGTTTGGTATGTTGTTGTAATGGAGAATATGACCTGTATATTGTGTATATTGTGTATATTGACACTGTTTGTGTATTATCCATCTATGCTTGTACACTAACTTTTGGAAATATTTATTATACTGTAAATTTATATTAGATTTATATATTTATATAAATATATATGTGTCCTCATATACCTTTCCTTTTTGACTTCATTTGGCACGAGATGCCAGCACGGCTAAGATGCTCCATGAGCAGTAGAAATTGAATTTTTTATTATGCTGCAAAATCCCAAGGTGTGGCTAATTTGCAGATTCTAAGGCTTGGCAAATATTGCCATATGGCTAGGTTTTAGGAAAGGTGTATGTGTACATATCTGTATATTGAATCCTAATGAAATAACCTTCATACTGTAATGTTGATTTATCATTCTGAGCATTTGTGTCTTCTGTATAGTCGCCGGGAGTACTGCCCATTGCTGCATATTCTTTCCTTTCCAATCACAAGGAGAGGTAATTTAGGAAGGCACCAGGCACTCATTATACTTTTGGCTCTTTGGAGTGCTGGCCGTAATTGCTGTGTATATATATATATATATATATATATATATATATATATATATGTATATGTGTGTGTTGTTATACCTTTGTATATAAGGTATTACCTGGTGGGAGACTGTGTCTATGTCACTCACTCATTTTGTTGGGGAGCTATGCAGGCAAATGTGGTCCACTCCATGAATTACTGATGTAGTGGGAGATTGGAGCCCCCCACACTATTCTTGTTGGTGATTTGTTGGCAGTTACGGTAGCTTTTCTGCTGCTGATAGCTGGCAGCTTGCCCTTCATAACCTACATCCAGTTAAATTATCTCTGTGCAGTTCATATTGTTATTTCTCCCCTAATAACCTGCACAGATTTCATCAGCTACCTGTAAAATGTCTTATATATGATAAGCTGTATTGTTTCTGCTATTTGTGGGGTAATTGATAAGTGTGTGACTTGGAAAGTGACTGCATAGCCACCTGCAATAATATTGTTTGGATCTGATATTTTAGTGTATGTATTTATCTATCTGTCAACCATGCACTTGAATCAATTCTTTAATTCCTTTATAGGGTAATTCTTCTTTTTTTTCTCTCCCATAAGCAAATGGAAAGAAAAATAAAATAAATCAGGTATTACCTTATATACACAGGTACAGTAACAACACAACTCACAGTGATACACTCCAAGAAGTATAATATAAATGGAAGTGCTAGTAAGGTAAAGTGGCCACAATATTAGTATATAAAAAACATTTATTACAAAAGAAAAAAAAAATAACCACATATCTATAAATGCACACAACTGAAAAATAAAACAGGGACAGATGGAAATGAAGCACCAGACCACTTGACAGTCTTTCTCCTATGAATGTCCACAAATAGTGTTACATCTAATTCCACTGTACATTCAAGCATTCTTCTATTAATAGTGTGTAGCTGATGGAGCAGCGGCAATAGATATGTAGATGGCCCACAACTACCGGAGTGCAAAAGTCACCTGTATAGTTCTGCCGGCGATCACGTTTGTAAAGGGTCAGAGTGATACCTGGCTTCACACTGGGATCCGTTCCAAACAGGGACCGAGTGTGACACTCTGGTGTGATTGATTCCAAACAGGCCAGTGGAAGCCGTTTAAATTTCCATGTGGTTGAAGGTGAGCTCTCTCTGACTATGCAGGCTGAGATCCTCCGTGTGTGGTTTTATCCTCTGTGCTAGAGCCGCATTCAGCGTGCTCTGTCTGCTGGTGTTCATCAGATGCTACAAACTTCCAAGGGAGTAAAATAACATGTCTGTGTGCAAAATAATAGACACCTTTACGTGTTTATTCAGGGTTCATCAGCTTCTGTTGTAAACACTTACAAACATATATGAATATCAGCCATCTCAAAAGCACATATAGGGATTTATAAGTGTCGGGTTGCAAAACCTGACACTTCTGTTTGTTGTTATTCTGATATATAAAAGAGCAGTGCTTTTACTAACCGTGTAACTAAACCCCTCAATCTCCAAATAAAATCAGTAAAACAATCACTGCCTCCTACCAGATGATACATAGAAAATGCACATCACAATATCTTTTGAGTCATTGCCCTGGGAAACTGATCCAGGTTTTGTGGCGGTGCCCAGATGGTATGTGTCCTGCTGATACTTGGTTTGACCTCTCACTAATGTGTTTTGAATTTTTTACTACAGCCTTAAAAAAGGGGGAAATCCCACATGCATTTTATATTTTGTGACTTAAGCCGCATACACACTAGATGATTTTTATGAATTATATGGATGATAATTATATTGTACAATGATATATTGTTCATATCGTTCAGTGTGTATGCAGTGCGCTCCCTCGGGTCATTACTGATGTCTTTTATTGTCCGTACATGCAGGCCAATCTGATAATATCATCAAGAATTACCTGTTCAGAGATGTGGCATGATGACTTCACTGACAGATATCTTTCATTGTGTACAACCAACATCTATAATGTCTTCCACTACAGAAAGTTCCACTGAAATCTTTCACCAATATAGTTCATACAGCACATCGTCTAGTGTGTATGAGCCTTTAGGGACTCAGCATTAATATCTATTGAAAGGGTGTAGTATTACTTGTCTACAGTCAGAATGATGACAAACAGAATGTCGACAGGTTGTAATTGTTGACAGTAAGGATGTTGACACAGTCATTTGGGTGGCAACAAATATGTTGATGAATTTAGGTCGACATGGTTAACATGTCTACATTTTCAGATTGTTGACATGTTTACATGTGTTAGTTTCCTGTTTTAGCCTAACTCTAACATTAAACCTTACTGCAGCAATTGCTGTAGTGAATTCACATGGAACGCAGCTGGGAAAATATGCTAATGCTTGCCAAAGCACCGCCAACATAAAGACGCCCACTGCTACTTTCTCACATCCATCCACTGCAGCTCTTCTCTGTAAACATTGGTACCATCAACGCACATCAACCACTCATGCAGCATTTACACTATGTCTGACCTGCCGCATACACTGCAAGTCTATATGCATGCAGTGGGCACTCAAGCTGCGTATGCAATCACAGTGGCAAATTTATGCATACCCAAGCAATGGCCTTCAAATGGATAGGCAGGCCTGTGTTTTTCCAACCACTCCCCCATCACCACCCCCAAATGGTCACAGCCTGTCTCTCACTCTGCGATGGATTCCTTTGTGCATACGTAATTGCAGTGTGATTGCAGCGCACGCACAGCGTGGCTTATACACATGCGCAATAGCTAACAATTGCTCAATCTGTGGGGGTCAGTCAGACCAGCTCGTGAGCAAAGGATGCTCGCAAGCGGGTCGATGTTGTGCGCATGCGCGAGATCCGGCGAGCGATGAGGAATACGTCGCTCGGGGTCTCGCACCAAAGGGGGCGTGCTGTCGATGGTGAGTGACAGCACGCCCCCTTTGATGGGCGTGCCGGGGGCGTGGCTGCCAGATGGAGGCGTTCCCATGGGAACGTCTACCATCTGAAGCCGGCCCCACTGACATCAGTAATGATGTCAGTGGGAGTGATTTTGGCTCTGATAGAGCCAAAACCACTCCTGGGTTTGTGGCAGCAAGATCCTACCACAGGGTCTCATCGCAAGCCCGATGGTCTCAATGGTCTTGACCATCACGACCATCTTTTTGGCCGCTCACATATACTGTGGGTGGTCACCCACAGCTATGCGAGAGGCCAGGAGGCCACTCCATTTTCAGGTAGCAGAGCACTGATTCAGAGCAAGCGCTCTGGTCAGAGAGTTCAGCTCTGTATCAGGCCCTGTGTAAGTAGTTGCATTTGCTATTGCTGCTGAATCTGGCCCTAAGTGCACTAGATACAGAAAGTGGTGGAATTATAATTAGGGTAAAAGTGTAGGTGGCTTGTTCTAGGTAGTATTTTTCAGCCTCCAATTATAAACATTAAAGCAATAATTGATGTTGGCATTAAGGTGACGCTCCAAGTGATTAAGGGCCATATTCAATTTGGAGCGAAAAGTCCGTTATTAGTGATAATGTATTGCCGATGATGTCATTTCGCCATTTTCACTTATACCTATATTCAATTTGCAGGTGCGATAAGTCTTTGTAGAAAAACGGGGATACATTTTCACCACTGCTTAGGTCACGAAAAAAAGTGCAGAATTGGGGTTTTTGGGTGCAGAATTAAAAAAATGGCCCACAGCCTTTGGAATGTCCCCTTAAAGTAGTCTGTGTAAAAAAAAATTCAAAACTAGCATAGGACACCCCATAAAAAGTGGTTTCATTCTGGGGAAAAAAAAAATTGAGCGAAAAAACTTAAAAACTAGCAAAATTGACTAAGGGGGGGTTCCCAAGTATGCAGCAGGTGTTTTCTAAGAATGTGGGTGGTTGCAACGGGTGGATTTTTGAAGAATTTGAAAAAATCACTTTAGGGACTTAAACATACGGTATCCTTGCACCCATTTTCATGTACCCCAAATTTGATGGGACTAGTTATATTTTCCAAAAAAAAAGCTAAGTGCTATTCTTCACCACTTCTTCAAAGCCACATTTATGCACCTGCCGCCGCTGTTTAAAAATCCCATTTAGCTTCAGGAGGCCAAATCTGGGGTATCCATAATGATCCCTCATGTCAGAACATCTTCTAGGGGATGACAGGCTGATTTCCTCAAAAAGTGACAGGACTTTGTGATACTTAAGTTTCTGCCGGGTCCCATTTTCGCTAATTCCTACTTGAATATGGGCTAAGCGGTCACAGGCCCGATACTTTAGCCCAGGATAAAATGGCGATGATGGTGAAAAGTCCGACCACAGACTTTTCACCTCAAATTGAATATGCCCCATAGTGTGATTTGAATAAGGGGAGATAGAAAATGGGAAGTATCAGTACATGCAGACATGGATATCACTGGCCTGCCTCCAACACTCAGGAGGCCACTGTTAGCTGCCCTTCCAATTATAATCCTTATCAGAACCCAGCTGAGCTCACCCTCAGGCTAGAGATGACATAACACCACTCAGGTGTTACCACTATCCTCCAGCACGGATGACTCATGTGGGGAATCACCCAACAGCCAGCCACTGTAAGAACCTGCTCTGGGCATTTCTCCAGTGCCTTAGTATCTTTTGTGTTCTAAATAGGAGCTCCCTGTCCAGAGCTATGCTCTCCAGTATAGTTTTCTTCCATAGTTGTTTAAAATCCAAAGTTCTGTTACCTCAAAAGAAATATATTATTACTCGCATTTCCAACTGATGTGTGAATAGGCAGAATCCACATACCAGCTAAGTAATATGTCTCTTTCATGGTGGAAAACAATTACCCTGGGCCATGACCTGAGTCCTCACTTAAAAACGGCCACATCCTCCTAAGAGGTTTCCTGGTGAAGTCTGGTGAGGGCCTTAGACTCTACGCCAGGGAATTTGGCAATGCCAATGCCATCTGGTTGAATGTAGATGCTGTGTTTTTATGTAGTCTGTTACACTAGCTGTCTGTTTTGAGTTCCAGGGTTATTGCAATATACTCCATATATCTCATTACATGCTGTTCCTACAGTGCCACCACAACCTTGTAGCATGTTACACACTTCGCACTGTCCAAACAGTGCCAAAACCTCCCTATACCCTGTAGCACCTATGCACTGTTCCTACAGTGCCAACACTTCTGTGTACCTTGTGGCATGCTACAAAAATTACAAACTTTGTGTACATAGCTATACCTTTTGGCATTTTTGCTTCCTGTGTTAAAAACCTCAGGGTACACAACTCTCAAGCGACCCGGTGGATTCTGTAAATCTTTATGTATCTTCGGGATTTGGTAAAAAACTGGCATCCTCGGGGTTGTCTTATTGAGGAAGGCATATTCATTGTTTGTTAGTATGTTTAAATATAAACCTTCATCCAAATGTTCAGTGAGTTCCTTTCTAAATCTGTCAGTCGGATCATTTTCCAATTTCTGATATGTTGTGTTGTCTGTAAGAAGTCTTTCCGTTTCTGCTTTGTAATCTGCAGTATTCTAGATGACCAGACCTCCCCCCGTATCCGGTGTTTTGATTATGTTTTGATTATGATGTCTTTGTTGGTTTTAAGTTCCTCTAAAGCCTCCTTCTCTTCCTTCGTCAAGTTCATTTTGATTTTCAGGTCTGTCTGATAACAGATCAATATCCTTCTCAACTAACTTTTGAAATGTATCAAGACCAGCTCCTTTGACGTGATGCGGAGTGAAATGACTTTGTGGTCTAAAATGGGTGTGTTTAAAGTCCTGGTTGGTATTACTCACAATCTGTACTTGATTCCTTAAAACCGGTTCTTTAGCATAACATTTTTTGAGGCATAATTTGCATACAAATTTGTGTAGGTCAATGTATATTTCAAATTTATTTGGTTTTGATTGGGGTGCAAACTTCAAACCCTTATTTCGTAAACTTAATTGTCCTTCAGTAAGTATAGTAGAACTCAAATTAAAGATGCCTTCTCCTGTTGTAAATTTGTTTGTTGTTTTCTTCTTTACTTGTCTTCCTCCCCTCTTGCCTTTCTTGTGGGTATATTTTCTCTTTCTTGATGTATGGTGTCGATGGTTGATGATCCTCTATAGCCTACAGAAATTCAAAAAAATCTTCCTCAGATTGAATTCTTGTTCTTTTTATGTTGATGTTGTTGTTTCTTGCAAATGATCTTTATGTTCTTCTGTGAGTCTCTGTCTGAGTTGATATGACAATTTTTAATTCTCTTTCTGTGCTTCTTTTCTCCCACGTAGGAAAGATTGTTTCGCTGAAATCGCTCTTTGTGTTCTATCTGGAATGCCACGTGTACTTTTCCTATTAAAACTGAAATTGTTTGAGTTGTATGGTAAATAGTGTAATGAGATGGAATTCTAGCTGGAGTTTTTAGCAGATGATTTCTTTGATTTTTACTGGATCTATTTCTTATTGGTAATGAACGTCGATTGTGTTGAAATTTGGAGGTAATGTCAGTTTGATTACTTAAACTTTGCTCTTTCTTGATTCCACATTTTTCTTCTAAATCTCTTATGAATTTCCTCCTTTTCCTTTCTTTGATGTCTTGTTCCAGTTCATCAATTTTCTTATTAGTGAGGCTAATTAATTGTTTGTAATCTTCCATATTCTTTAAGGGTTTAAATTATTCTTCTAATGATTTGATGTTTTCTTGTATATTTCTCAAAGATTGATCCCTGTCTCTGATGATTAATTCTATCAGGGCTTTTGAACAATCTGTTAGGGCATTATTCCAAATTTCCATAAACTTTTCATTTTTTGGAATGAAAGTTGGATTCTTGTAGATAGGTAGTCCTCTTGGGACAAGATTCAATTCTAAATATCTTTTTAAAGTACTAACAAACAATGAATATGCCTTCCTCAATAAGACAACCCAGAGGAAGCCAGTTTTTTACTAAATCCTGAAGATACATAAAGATTTAAAGAATCCACTGGGTCACCCCATAGTATCGGGCATAGGTTCCATTACATCAAATCTTTCGGGTTATGTAGACTGTTTCCTACAACCACTGGTAGTGGAATAGAATAGCTACATAAAAGACACCACAGCAATTCTACATAAGTTAGCTAAAATTCAGTGGAAAGATTCCTACATTCTTGTCACCTGCAATGTAAAATCGCTATATACCTGCATCAGACATGCGTATGGATGTGCCCATACCTACCACTATCTATGTAACATGTCTGACATTCCTACCAGCCAGGCCAATTTTATCATGAGCTGCATAGAATACATATTAGAACATAGCTTTTTCTTCTACGAGGGCCACCACTACAAACAGCTGATGGGGACCACAATGGACAGTCATTTCACACTGAGTTATGCGAACTTGTTTGTTTCCAAGTGGGAAGATGGTCAGATTTGGGATAATAACCCTTACAGAGCTAATATACATTTATGGACAAGATTCATAGATGATGTACTATTAATTTGGGATGGCACTGAAGACATCTTAAAAAAACTTTTTGAAATACATTAACTCCAATGATCTCAATTTAGAATTCAAATCATCATTCAGCAAAGACAAAATTCATTTCTTAGATTTAGAAATATTCATAGAAAACAATAAGATTGAAACCACGACATTCATTAAACAAGTAGACTGCAACAATTATTTATTGGCATCCAGTAATCATCATCCACAATGGATTAGGAACATCCCTGGAGGACAGTTCCAACATCTATGCAGGAATTGTACAAAAGATGAAGATTTTAACACACAGAGTGAGAAATTTAAGGTGAGATTTGAGGAAAGAAATTACAATAAAGTACTGCTGGAGAATAGCTTCAAAGCTACAAAAAATAAAAACAGGAGTGACCTCATTAAATACAAGAGACCGAAAGAAGAGAAGCAACCACAGTTATCATTTATTATAAAATACAATAGTAATACAAAGTCATTGGAAAATATCTTGTCTAAACATTGGCATATTCTTAAAACTGACCCCCCTCTGAATGAGTTAATTCCAAGTAAACCAATTATGATATATAGAATAGCAAATACCCTACACACAACACTGACCTCTAGTTATATACCACTAGAAGGACAAAGTGGTATTGAAAGAAAGAAAGGTTTTTACTACTGCAACAATTGTAAAGGTTGTACCACTGTAGAAACAGTCTCTACCAAAGGAATGATGAACTGCAAATCAAAAGTAACTAATAAGAAATATACGGTGAAACAACATCTCACTTGTAATACAGAAGGAGTGATCTACTTACTACAATGTGAGTGCAGACTCAAATATGAGGCACACACAAAAAGAAAACTTAAGACAAGAATTAATGAACACATTAACAATATTAGAAAAAGCTTATGAACACATAGTGTTTCGGATCATTTTCACACTCATCACAACAATAACCCCAAGGGACTCAAGTTCATGGCGATTCAAAAAATAGATCCTGATTGGAGAGGTGGTAATTATATACAACAAATGTCAAGGAAAGAAACTGAGTGGATCTACGAGTTAAAAACCTTACATCCAGGAGGTCTAAATTTAGACTTTGAACTAAGCTCGTTTTTGAAGAATACTTAAATAAACCTTTTAATAAACCTATTCATTCAAGATAATTAATTTCCTATATAATAATTTCCCATAAAGATTTAATTTATGACCACCATTATATATATCTATATTTTTATTTTATTTTATTTCATTGCACCAATTTATTATTTATCAATTTTTATATATTTCTATTTTTATTTTTATTCATTCATTATTTTTATTCATTCATTACATTTATTTATTTGTTTATATACATAGCATCCATAATATTTGTAACCATATTTGGCATTACAAGTAGCTATTTTAAAGTTCACTAATAAATTTAAGTAATGAGTTAATCAACACAAGTGTAAGAAAACCCTGTAGCCAATTGCAAAGGACCTAAGGTTATGAATAGCAACAACCATGGGTGCTCCTGCTTCCTTGACAAAGTCCAGTAACGGATGAAACGTGTTGGAGCCTTTTACACACTACTGCCGATGGCTCTCTTTATTTAGAGCCACAAGCCTGGAAGAACGCTGGACATTCAAAGACCAGAGTCAGCCGTCCATGCTGCATAAGAAGATGGGACAGAACGCCAGTCTGCAATCCATACTGAGTGCCGGCATAAGCATCAGCGGCGCCGGGGAGAGGATTGGTGACTCCACATCTGGTCAAGTCTTAGGGTAAGCTAGGGACAGTACCCACTGCATTGCATCACAGCAGCGGGCACCCAAATTCAAAAGAGTGTAAACATCACTACAAGCATTGCTTGTGCTAATTAGCATCTTTAAAGTATTTTTTAAACATTTTTCATTTCTTCATTATTATTATTATTTTTATTCTTTTTATTTATTTATTTTTTATTTATTATTTTTTTTATTTTATTTATGTCTCACTTATATAATTGGTGGTCATCTAGGTATAATATGTTTTGATGCACATCAATTCCCTATATTTAATAAGCTGCAAATTGTGTTTGTTTATTAATATCATTATTTGGACACAAATACACATGCACAGTATTATTAAGTTTACAATTCTGTCAAGCGCTTCCTATATACCCGATATTACTACCTTTCTATTTGTTAAATAGTGAGCACGGAAGCAGCTAAATTATTCCCAGGTGCATTATTGTTATTTTTTGTAAATGTATAGGCATTATATCTGTTTTAATTAGTGAAGACACTATATTTACAAATTACAATGTAGGTGATTTCATTTTTTTTTTTTACAATTTAATAACCAACATTAATAAACAAATTGCTTAATAACAATATCACTAAGATCATTTTCCATTTTATTTTACAGAATGCATTGGAAAAATAACACAGATATAATGGAATTTATTCTTCTTGGACTTTCCAGTGATCCCCGGACACAAGTTATTAGTTTCTATGTCTTCCTGTTTGTGTATATGATCATATTAATTGGAAACATCTCCATCATTATTCTCATCCTGACAGATGCCAACCTTCACACACCGATGTATTTCTTCCTTGGCAACCTCTCGTTTCTGGATCTCTGCTATTCATCTTCCACTGTGCCGAGGATGCTGAAAGATTTGATGTCAGTAAAGAAAACTATATCTTATGCTGAATGTGCAGCACAGATGTATATTTCAGGGTCCTTAGGGATAAATGAGTGTGTTCTGCTTGCTATTATGGCTTATGACCGTTATGTAGCTATATGTTATCCATTACATTATACTACAATCATGAGTAAAGCGGTATGTGTAAGATTAGCCATGGGTACATGGATATGTGGGTTTCTTCTAACTATTTCCTATGTTACTCTTACACTTAATGTAAATCGTTGTGATAATAATGAAATTAATAATTTCTTTTGTGAAGTTCCAGAAGTATTATCACTGGGTTGTGAAAATATTTTGGTAATTGAATGTATTATTTTTGCTGCTGGTTTTATTATTCTTATGATACCAGTGACATTTATTGTAATATCTTATTTTAAAATAATTGTAAGCATTTTAAAAATGAAATCTGCAGCTGGGCAGCAGAAAGCTTTCTCCACCTGTGGGTCTCACATGATGGTTGTGACAATGTTTTATGGCTCAGTTATGGCTGCCTACATGAAACCTAGGTCAAGTTCTCTTTCAGGTACAGACAAACTTATTGCTATTTTTTATGTAATTATTACTCCAATGCTGAATCCTTTGATTTATACACTTAGGAATAAAGATGTAAATGCAGCCTTTCTAAAATTAAAAAATAGAAATGGCAAGTCTATTTTATAATATTTTTAGCTAAACACTTGATTCTGTTTGTCATTGTAGTTTTAGACATTTATTTTTATTTGCAATAAATACATTTACCAAAATCATAAAAACTAAATTTATGGTTTATACTAGAGATTTGCAATTGTAAAGCACAATGGCGTATAATGTGCTTTATAAGATAATAATAATAATAATAATAATAATAATAATAATAGGACCTCCATATTTTGGTTTGATTCTAAGACCATTCTTAAACATCATGAACACTTAGAGTCATACACAGTTAATTTTAGTATGACCAGATTACAACTGTCAATACTCTATTTCCAATTAGTAGTACTTTTTCAATCTCTACTAGTCAAAAAAGTAATTCAGGAAAAAAATGTAAGAAGTGGTCCATGTCGGAGATGCAATCTGTGGCATAAAAATATCTATATATAGCAGCAATCACTTATAGAAAATTGCAGATGCTGTCCAAAAATTGTCTACCATTCCGAGAACTGAAGCAAAAGGTATATTCAAAACAGACAAAAAACAGCCAAAAAATCCAACTTTAGATCACTTTAGAAAAGAGAAGAGTGGTTCATATTTCACATCCAAACTTTGTGGTTTCAAGTGATTCTGAGTCAGAGCTGAGGTTTCCCTGGGAACCCAAAATGTGACAAAACATCTTCTTCCTGGTATAGGATCTCATGTGTTTTTGATTACATTAAAAAGCTCATCCCTCATGATTAAGCACCATTTGAAACAGGAGAGTGGAGAGAGAGGGTATCAGATGATGGCTTGAGCACTGTTAATCACTGTATTAGAAAAAAGCCATTAGCAAGCCATCAGGGCACCAAGGGCCACAAACAAAAATCACTGCTGTCTGTTCTGCTGCAAAGCCTGCAATATTTTTTTTATTATTTTGGAGAGAGACCTGGCAGCAGTCACACATGATGACAAGCGGCTCCACTGATATAGAGAGGAGCCACGGCTTATGACTGAGGAGCAACAAGCATCAGCTGAGTGTGGGGCGGGGACTAACTATCTGGGGCTAGAGCTGGCTATATGGGGCTGGGGCAGGCTGTCTGGGGCTGGCTATCTGGGGCTGGGGCTGGCTGTCTGGGGCTAATTATCTGGGGCTGGGGCTGGCTATCTGGGGCTGGGGTTGGCTATCTGGGGCTGATTGTCTGGGGCTGACCTGTCTAGGGCTGGGGCTGAACTGTCCGGGGCTAGGGCTGGAATGGAGACAAGAGTCCGACAGCAGGGCTGGGCTGGAGAGACAGAAGGGAGCTAGAGGTCTCAAAATTGAAAAGGAAGCCAAAAGACTGCGCTGCATTCAGTGATACTCAAAAAGATTAATTCAAATGTCAAGGGCATATATCATTATTAATACCCCATTATAAATACTAATGCCTACACTGCTGCTCAAAAAAGGGGAGGTGTGGCAGGGGGCCCTGGCTATTTTGTCAGCACTGGGTGCCACCATTTTTGATGGTAGCCCTGGGGGCACCATAAGGGTGCCATTAGAGATTGTTGAGTTTAGGTTTAGACTTTTTAGTTTAATAGTATGTTGATTTGGAGACATGAATAGGTGCCTGGGAGATTTGACTGCAGGCATTATTGTCACTTGCCAGTGTATGTGTATTCACACACTCTGTACACTCAAACGTTGCAGTGCAATCAAACCGGATACTGTCTTTGTGGTGCTGATAATTGCTTTTTTTGTCTTTGTTTTGAGGTTTTTTTCCCAGGTATATATAAATACAATTGCAAAAAAATATGTTGTTCCTGTTGTCCAAAACAAAAAACCTGAATTTGAATTAAAACATTATATTGTTCGGGGCTGGTTACAATTATGACTAGGTAAACGATAATGTGTGTCCCCCTACTTTAGCATCAGATGCCTGGATGGTTCAGCCCTGTGATGGTTATTGGAGATTAGGAGGAACTCCAAGCCAATTTCCCCCCTATTTTCCAATGTAAGTCCAGGTTTAGAAGTCCAGGGCTGGTTATTAATTTAGGGGAGGGGGACACCACACATTATATTAACCCCTACAGTGTATGTATTTTGGATCATTATTGCCTTTTACTTGACCTGTATATTTGCTGATTGCCTATGATTCCTGGAACCAAATTTTTATTTAAATAAATTAGTCTTTTTTCACTAACACTGGAAAGAATATTCTTTGATCTAAAGGATTATTCACTTTGAATAAAGATACTTTTATGTGGACGTCGATACCTGTTCCCAGATGATTTACAACACTTAAGGGTTCTAAATGGGGAATGCATGAACATGACAGTGCATACCTAGCGATGAAATCTGAATTCAAAGATATCTTTATGTGAATGCATTGTTTATCTAAGAGGTGAGTCCGAGAAGGAAGACTCCAGACAACAAATGTATTCCTATAGAAGTATAGCATAATTTGCTTTGTATTCTCTCTTTACTTTTGAGTGACAGCCTTCATCAAGGCAGACATATCCACTATTACAGAAGACAGAACTTTTTGAACCACCCACTTAATTTTATATTAGAATGCAGACTTATAGATTTACTTTTACTTTTGTTTAAATCACTCATTACTTAGCACAGTAATTACTTTATGTGAATCTAATACTGCTGTCAGATATATTAAAATAATGATTTATTTAGCAATAAGGGTTAATCAGGAATACAGAAGTAGTCTTGTTTGAACAGAACAGTGCTGACGTAATGCAGATGGACAATCACTGGAAATGGACAGAACTCTGTGCTGATTCAGAGCCACTCGCAAGTGCACAGCACTTGCAAATGGCTCGATGTTTCCCCACTGCACATGCAGTGCATCCGGCGTATGCAATGCATGAACCCCATCCAGCAATTGAAGCTCAGTAGTTATGGGGCTCGTTACAAGACAGGGCGGCTGTCAATGGTGACTGACAGCTCACCCCATGTTTTAGGCAGGTAGGGGGGGGTGGCTGCACAAATGCAGGCATTCCCTTAAGAACACCTGGCATTTGCAGGAGGCCCTACTGACATCATTGCTGATGTCAGTAGTGGACTTCCTGCTCTATTAGAGCAGGAAGTACACTCGGCCTTGTGGTAGCTGAGACCCTACCACAGGGTCTCATCGCACGGCCGATGGTCATGATTATCATGACAGCCTTCTGGCCGCTCGCACAAGCTGTGGGAGGACTCCCACATATTTGCGAGCAGCCAGAGAAAAAAAACAAAAACAAACATGCCCACAGACCCTGCGAGCTGCCTGCAGCAGCGAGAAGGTCTGAATCCGGCCCTCTGTTTGCTGATGCAGATAAACAGTTACAGAGTTCTGAATGAGAATAATAACAGGCAGTCTATGAACACAGTAATACTGTCTGGACTGGATGGAACCAGACTGGATACACACTACAGAATCAAAGGCAAAAAGTCCAAGGTAGCAATGCACTGCACAAATAGGTGCTGATGGTGTGAGGCAAACGTGGTAAATGCTGATAACAAAGTCCAGAGTAACTGATATGCAGTGATCAACAAGTCCTGGAAAGCTGGTGAAATGTAAAACTGATGATGTATGATAATGTCCCAGGTAACTTAGACAAGGAAGCACAAGGAAACATGGTTACAGTGAGCCAGGATCCAAAGTAGTAAACAGGCAGAAAATATCTGGGAACTGATAACCTGGAGCACAGTCACAGTGAAAGACCTGATGACCTGACACTGATTGCTCGGTTCTGTAGAGATAAATAGCCAGTTCCCCAGGTGCAACCCAGAGCAGCCTGGTTAGCTAATCAGGCTGCAATCATTGACTAGCCAGAGTGGAATGTGCTAGACAGGCCTTAGGCAGAGAGTGACACCAGATGCAAGGAGGAGGAACTGCACAGATTGTGACACACAGATGACCACACAGTTCTCTAAGACCACCCCCTGCCTCTAGCAATTAACAATAGATGTAGTGTCACCCTAATGATTTCAGTCTGGCTCAACTACTATTACTCTCACTGGTCTCACTCTGTCACAAACATGTTATCTCACTGTGTTTGGCTGCTGCTATGTCCAGTCCTACTTCAGTTTTCAAACACTGGTTTCAGCCCCTTATCCCTATATGCAGGGTTAAAGGTTGAGTTCCACTCAGTTGGTTCCAAAGGCAGGCTGGGAGCCTTGCAGGTATCACTGACCTCTCTGAAGGGCCATGAATTTACAACATGGGTTGCATACATTAGAAGTTACCTGATCCTACATCCACTGTTCTGCTACTGTCTGTCAGCCAAGTCCATGGGTCCTGACTCAGAATTAAAAACTAGAGATGTGCGGTTCAGCTTTGGTTCACAACTTCCTGCCATAGATGTCCATGAAAGATGATTTTTTAGCATCTCTCTAGGGATCTAATATTGGCGGGAAGGTTACCAAACCAAGCACATCAGTAGCAGGGAATGCCACTATAATGGTGGAACTGCTTGGTTGATGGGGCCTCAATAAAAAAAAAATACACAGTTCCAATACACAGTGAGTGCAAAAAGTAATTAGTAATGTCTAGCCGTCTCTGATAGATTCTTTCCAAAAAATTATTTAAGTTTAGGGACCATTGCAATTTAAAGTTGTCTACCTTCCATTGGAATTTGTCTGGGGGACATGTAGGTATAAATGTGAGTCACTTGCTTAACACAGATAATTCTGCCATAGTCAATTCCTTGGTAGATAGATTAAAAATTAGTCCCGATTTGAGATTCTCTGTTTTAACTAAAATAATATTTTTTTATAATATTTTTATAATACTATGGCAAATTATTTATTAATGTATATTTATGGTTATTTTTTTCTTTAAATGAGTATATTTATTTATTTTTATAACATTGGTGGCCTTTAATGTTTTTTAACTATTATTACACATTTAGTACTACTGTGCACTATTTATATTTTATATTGTGCAATGAATTTACATATATAGATGTCCAGTTCCTGGGTTGTTCTTAGGTCTTAATGTATTCTTTTTTTCTTCCACAAGATGGAGATATTTGGTGTTTTTAATATATTGCACTTTGTCTGTATTTACACGTATTTGTTAGAGGCCAGCACTAACATGAATTGTCAGTACTTGTTCATTGTTCGAAATGGATTTTAATGTATATGCACTTTTTCACTGTTTTGCCCACAGTATCCCCCAGGCAGCCAGCCGAGTTCCGGATGACGTCACTTCCGGTTTTCGGATGCCATGACCGGAACTGAGCAGTCTGATACCTGGGGATGGTGGGAGTTGACACCACGTTGAGCACTTGCTAAGGTATTTAAGTCAATGTTTATGTATCTTTTGTTCTGTGTGTGTTGCTGAAGACGGGGTCACCGTACCCCAAAACGTTGAATTAAATACACTTTTTAACCGCATTAAGGAGTCTCCTGAGTGCTGCTATTCTATTGCTATATATCAAGGGGGGCTCCACCTTTGAGGGCACCTGGAGCAAGGTATTTACCCTGATAGGAGTAAACAGAGTGCCTGGCCATCAGTGTATATAGGGTACAAAGGATGGGTGGCACTGCGGGTCTTTTTCTTAAGCAGGGTTTATTGTGCCAACATTTCAGGGCTTCACGCCCCTTTGTCAAGGTTACAAAGGGGCGTGAAGCCCTGAAACGTTGGCACAATATACCCTGCTTAATAAAAGACCTGCAGTGCCGCCAATCCTTTGTACCCTGTATTATCCTATATCGAGGAGAGCACGCAGGCCATCATACACAAGGGACATGGGAGTGCCGGACAGATTCGACTCTTATATATATATGTCAGTCAATGTCAGTAAACCGGCACTCCACAATTAGCTTAGTTATACTTGCCCAGGTGCCCTCCAGAGTAAACCAAACTCCAATATTATACATTGCAAGGCGGCACTCCAAGGACTCAAAGAAGGAATAAATGACAAGCTGTGTCCTGTTCTTGATAGAAATCGCAAGACTGAAATGTTGAACACAGAACTTGATACAGCTTGTCATTTATTCCTTCTTTCAGTCTTTGGAGTGCCAGCCTTGCATGCATTAAATATTTATATAAATAAATTTGAAAGCGAAATATAAGACTGCCCCTATTTTATGAACACTATCTGTATCTTTAAAAGACAGTCCAGACAATGTCCAATCCAAATTCTTTGTGGTGCCGCACTCCCATAAACAACTTTTCCCAAAAGGTCAAACTCTGTATAAAATAAGAATATGCAGGAGTCGCACAATAGTGCAGTAAGTTAAAATAAGATTTTGACTGAAACAAGATTAAAACCACTCACATAAAGGATGTGTGATACATTGCTATATCAAAATAAAAGCATAGGCGGTGGAATGATTTATTATTATTATCTGTAAAAATAGATGATTTGAAAAGACTTACTTTTCACAGCGCTACAGTATATGAAAATAACTAGTAAAATGGTGCATTATACTTTAGCCAGAACAGTATAATTATAAAGATATGTCCATAAGAATAAGTGGTCTACAATAAGATGGCTCAGGACATTTAAATAATCATTTTAGGGATTATTAAATCATGATTATATATTGTCATATGAAGGTTGGTGCTTATAAGTTTACTGTAGTCTAAATGCACTAATATAAGTGAATAAAATGATGTATTGATTGTCATACTGTATAAAAATTCTATGGACTCAGGTAATATAGGGACCCATTTATAGTATAGGGGTCTCCTTAAAAATGGTGTCCACAAAGTGAGGACATTTCCTTAATAATAGGCATTCCAAGATTATCCTGCCATTGTGGGTACAATAAGTAGGACTTGAACATTGGATAATTGAAATCATGTAACCTGATGGAACACTGTATTAGCACAGAGTTAGGAAGTGATAGCCACACCCCACTAAGAAAGTCCAATTGGACAAAACACATTTGGGCGTGGTAGACGAGGACATGAATGCAGTTACATCACGGGTAGGAAGGTGTCTGGATGGACATCAGATACTGGCTCAAGCCTTGTGATCAGTTTATGCTTTATGGTTTATGCGAGTGGTCTTAATCTTGTTTCAGTAAATATCTGAGTTTTAACTTACTTCACTATTGTGCACCTCCTGCATTTTCTTAGATATATATATATATATATATATATATATATATATATATAGAAAGAGAGAGAGAGAGAGAGAGAGAGAGAGAGAATGCTTCAATGTAAGTATTTTTCAGAGAACTTGGATGCTACTTCGCTGTGACAGCATCTCATATACTATTTGGTCAACTCCCTTGAGTGCTGCCCGCATTCTATACATGCTTACTATTACATTGGGAAGGCACCTGGGCTACATTTTCTATATTGCGGATGAGTACCATCCACAATAATGCAGTGTTAATACACTGGTATATATTTGGGAAACAAACATACACAAAACAAAATAACAACAGCCTGTTTGCTTTGCAGCATTAGATTGCAGGTGCTACTATGTCTGATAAATACATAGTAGCCTATATGAACTGCAGTGCACTAAATTGCAGTTGTTGTTGCTAGCAAGTGTGTAGTGTGTCTAACAAACACACATACACATTGAGAAGATGCCTGCAGCCAGTCAACCTTCCCACCTACTCCCCATCTACCTAGCACTACAAGTCTATCTGTCCTCCTAGTGGCATATTTTTAAGACCAACTAAAGCCCACACCCTCTCCCTATACTCAGGGCTAGCTCTACCGTTATGCAGCTTTAGGCAACTGTCTAGGGCACCAGGATCTGGGAGGCACCCTTGAGTCTGTATATCAAAGAGGTCTCAGAGAGGCATCTTTTTTCACTTAAAACACGTGGTGCTGTGAAACTTTTAAAATGCTACCTCCACACTTTCTCCTGAAGGCTGAAAAGTGGGTATTGGTACATGTGTGGGGGGCAGTAGTATAAAGTTTTGCCTAGAGTGACGTGAAACCTCTACTAGCCCTGCTTACACTCTCTATGTGAAATGGCCACTGACCACAAGGATGGGACTGTTATATGAAATCCAAAACACATGAGATCTGACATTTCCAGAAAAAAATGTTTTTCCTCATTCTGAGATCTCTGCTTGACCCCAGCTTGGACTCAGGTTCTCTCTGAACTCCTAAAATAAACTATCACTTTTATTAAAAAACTGTACATATTAAACAATTTGAATCCACATTAATATGTAATATTTTAATCACAAATGCACCCTAGACTGCAATCTTATTATAATCATAATACCCTAGGAGGCTCGAACACAGATAATATCCAGAGACCAGTTCACTAAGAATGATCATTCCCTAAAGCTAGTAAATATATCCTTATATATAAAGTTTTATACAATTACTTTTTTAATAAACATATGGATCCTATGGCACATGTTGCTCAAACTGTGGATGCACAGCTACAGTACCAATGACAGGGTGACCTCTTTTAGATGGGAACCTATGCTAACACATTATAATTTAAAGTGTGAATTTCCATACATTATGATTCTTAAATACATGTTAACATCACATTTTAGCCTGATGCCTAATAAAACCATGAGCTTGGAACAAATGTTGACCTTTATGTTAGTTTGACACAGGATTTGCTGTAAATGGATTTCTGTGATTGAAATGGTTTTTCTTTAGGCAATAGATTCTTGGAGCAAGGGTTTTGGGGGAAAGTGGAAGAAATCTATAGAAAGTCAGCTTTCCTTTAAAAGGGGCCTCTATCTATGTTCCTGATAATTATTTACCCTCTTTCTCTCCCTTCCTTGTTTGGTTATTATTACATTTTGGGTGTCTAATCAGGTTCCATTGTGGTTGGTGTGCACATTTGATAGAAATGACAGATTAGAGGACATCTTATTTCAGTGGTTGGGTTGGGTTAGCTCCTCTTCCTTTTTTGGTTTTGACTGAAAGGGGGTGCCCTTATGTGCCATGGGAGGTTTATTTCCTCTTTGAGCTCACAATAAGACACCTACATTACATTTTGCCAAGTGTACAGTCACAGTAAAGCTATCTGGGGTAGTCACAACTCTGATAGATAGGTCAAACATTTACAGTAATTGAATGAGGGGTTGGACATCAGTTTTTATGTGAATATCTTTGCTGCTGCCTTTGGATGGCTGTTCTTTTTTTGCCACCATATCTTTTTGTTAACACCAATAAATTATGACCTTTTTATGCCAAATTAATATATTCAGTTGTTTTTGCTATGCACAATGTTTAAGATTAATTGGTAGAGATTGTGACATGAAAATATTGATATTGGCCTGAGAAGAAAAGTCAGCCAAAATATTTAAGTCCACATCAGAATGCAATAAAAATGCAACATTTGAATTAAAATAAAATGATGGCAAAGCCCCTCATTTATCTTACATATACCTAAATCCAAATTCAGTGTATGTTCCTGGAAACACTATAAAGTACTGTAAAAACCTAAATAAAAATAAAAAATACAAATTGAACCTAGGAGTGCATCTATGTGCTTCTATGAGAATCTAGCAAGTCAGCTATAAATACTGTTTTTCTGTTTTATCTATCAGATGCTATTATGGAACTACATTCATTGGTATTGGCTACCAGGGGAAGCAGTATTTAAACTTTTAAGTCCACTTATACCAAAATGTCCAAGCAGTCACAATCTTCCATGGTTCACTTGGAACATTAGTTCCACAATATTATTTGGACCTTTGGAGATAATGCTGAAACCCTCACACTGATCACACCAGAGATGCTAGTAAGAACCCCAATGATGAGGCTGGTTTGCCCAATGTTTGTATAAATGGGATGAAGCTAGAACAGCTACAGTATGGTATGGGTCTATCTGCTACACATGTTGGAGGAGGGTGCTCTGTCTACTCAGTCTTTTTCCATAGTAACCAAAGTGCACTCACTAAGCTTGCACTGTCTCCATACCAATGTTCTTTTCACATGTTTTTCTTCCTCCATATGATGAGGACATGCCCATGAATGTCCTGTCTGTAACTGAGATTTACCAACATAACGATGTCATTGCTTATCAATTTTTATTGAAATAGCATTCTTTATTTGCATGAAGATAACACAAAACATACATAAGACATGACATGCAAGTATACTGTGTTGCAGCACAGCCAAAACACAATACACCACAAAACATGAATAATTTATACATTACAGTACATTACTAGACATATGGTATAAGATATCCTACACTATATATCATGTACTGCATTATTCACTCATTACTTAAACAATACAAAAGTCAACAAGGTCAATGGGTGTGGAGGGGGGAAAGGATGAGGGAGTGAATCACATGCCCAAAGCTTTATTGAAGGATAAACACATAGATGAAATGTGCATATATAGAAATACAGAAAAAGGGGGGGGGAGTCATACCAATTATTGGGGTTTAAATGCTGGAAATGTTACTGTCGACCTACCAGGATTCATTCTGGCAATCTTCAACAAAGTTAATATGACGGATGCTAAACCTGTCAGTAAATCATTTGACAAGGGTACAAAAATGACAAAAAATATGTGTCCAACTTCAAAGGCAATTAACAGAATTCCTCATCAAAGTGCCTTTAGAAATTTGATGTTTGCAATTGTTGGCACATGGCCAGATATTGCTCATATAGTCAGTCGTGTTAGCCAATTTGTAAGCAGCACTGGAAATGAACACTGGTTTGCTGTGAAGCACATTTTAAGACACCCGAAAGGTACTAACTCCGTAAAACTAAAGTTTTTTAAAAACTAGAAGTCTGAAATTATAAGTCTTCGGTGATGCTGACTGGAGATCAGATGAGGATGATAGGCATTTCTACACAGGATACCTATTTGCACTAGTGGGCATAGCCATCAGCTGGACCAGCTTACTCTTGCCTTATCTACCAATGAAGCACAGTATTTGGCACTCACAAAAACAGTCAAAGAGGCATTGTGGCTGAAAGAGACTTTGTGTAATCTATATCTTCTTAATGTAAATTACATCGTCAGTATAGCATGTGACAATTAACTTGTCTTTTAGCACTAACCATTATAGTGGATATAACAAGTAATCTCATTAGAGAGCTGGTAGAAAGAACCTTAGTCAAAGTGATTTATGTGACTAGTGAGGGAGGTGCACACAACTGTTCTTTCACTGAGTTATACAGACACTGTGGTGCCACAACTTACCATTGTGTCACCACGGCTTGTGAAATTACAGGTCCTGCTGCCACCACTACATGCATATACCCAGACACCACACACTACCCCTGATAACCTGCTCCTGAATGGATCTGTATCATGCTGCATGTATCTGAGTGATGCTGCATTAACCCTGTGTTTCCTCACATCCTGTTGTTCTACATGGTTAATAAACCAAAGACTTGTTAAGCTATTGGACATGTCGACTGACCTCCATTACACACAGCTGCCAATAATTCACAGGTATAGGTTCTGCCAATAATAAAGTGGCTTGTTCAGCCATCCTGTGCCTGGTTCTGGCAACTGATTTTGCAGGTGAACTTCACACTCATTGGCTCCATGCTTTAGCAGTAACTATCTCAGACCATAACATGGTTGCTGGGTGGGCATATTGTTTTTTTTAATTCATTAATTTTTGATAGCTACCACAGCTATATAATTTGATGATGATGACGACGATGATGCATGTATCAAAATCCTGTATATCTGGGGCTAAATCACACATTTACTAACAGACAATTTTAGATTTTTTTTAAGTATAAGTAAATGTGTGATTTAGCCCCAGAATCACATTATCAATGTTGATAATTTCCAATCGATCAAAATAAATTAAAATCAATCATTAATTAATATATCCCTAAGAGTGTAATGTCAAGGTGTAATATTTGTCTCATTAAAAATGTACGTCTAATTTCCTCCTTATCACATCTGGTGCAAAAGTAATTTTCTTCTGTGGTGTGCAAATGTCTGAATGATCTCTAAGCAAAGCGAGGAACACCTCCTAACAATGTACCTTCTCCACACATTTATCTCATTTTAATAATCTCGCCCTGCTGTAAAATATAAATGTTTTAATCATCTTGGACTTCTTCACAAAGCAAGTCACACTGATGTGCCTAATCTGCAGCAAGTGAGGTATATCCAAGTGAGGAATATAAGAACAGCATAGGCCCGGTACTCCTCCTCAAATGATTACTCCGGGTGCCTTCCGTAATAATAAAATAGTCAGTAATAGGGTGGTACACCACAAAAAGACACAAAGTTAAAGCTGTTTCGAAAGAACACTAGAGTTTACTTTAGCATTTCAGCCTTGGTCAGACTTTCAGTACACAATTAATCCTAAATCTGCTGAAATCTGATACAGTAAACCACAAATTGATAAATAGTGTACCCTTAGCCCCTACCACCTTTTTTGCAGTATAGCTATGCAAGTATATATAATGTTTGTTGATTACTTGTATTTGGTGCTGATAATACTCACTTTTATTTATGTTTGTCCTGTTACCATAGTGAGTTCTGGGTGTCAGACATCCCACTCGCTGTGCTCTGTGACGTGGAGATGTCAGACGCCAAATCAGATGGATGTCGGATACTACACAGGTGTCATTTGCAAAGTGTATAGGTAAGTGATGTGTTTTATATTGTATTCTTCCTGACAAAATTCTGACCACCGCACCTTAAGACCCTACTGCCATTGGGACTTAGTCCATTTACATAGATTTATCTAAGAGGAACTCTCACCATTATACTGATCCCATCAATATAATCTGCTGATTTGCACAGTTATCAATACTGACTAATTACAGTGCTAGTCACATTAACCAGTGGGTGGATAACATCTAACCTACTTGTGGAACATTGGACAACAATGAAATAACTATTCATTAATTAACCAGCATCCACTGAAGTTCATTGATATTAACTCTATCCATGGTTGCACGTTTTTTAAACTGTAATTTCTTGCTGAACATTATTAAGAATACTTGACATTGTCTACATTATGTCATTTGAATGTACATTCAAGGTTTTAAAATTTACAAAGAAAGTTTGACCAAGACTGAAACATGGAAGTAAACTCTAGTGGTCATCGGACCCAGCTTTAACTTTGTGTATATATTATCAAACTATACGAATCTTGTCTTCTTTAATCTCAGAAAATAAGATGCCAGGATTCAGCATCATAGGCACTGAGCTACATAATTTTATGATTTTAATATTAAAAATAAAATTATTGCCGTCTGCGCTTACTCCAGAATCCAATCAGATTCACAATGAGAAATCCCTTCAGACACAGAATATACAGCCTGTGCGATTTTATTGGCTGTAATTATAGATATTTCTTTGACTGAAACATTTATGCTGTAACTGGCTGCTTTGATTACAGGCCTAGCAAAGTACCTGCCTGAATCCAATATCATACTGCATGAGGGCAGGGACCAGCATATAATTACTACTTACACTATGCTTAGTGAATAATCAATAAGTTTAAAATATTCTTGTACAGGTCATTGCCTTTACCTCTGCATTTTTGCTTATTACTTATGCAACAGTGTAAAATGGAATGTAAATATGCAATCAGGGATGGCTACAGAAATCTTGGGTCAAGTACACTAATGTCTCTTAGGGCCCCACCTTCTCACCATCACCCCCGACCCAGCACCCACACTTCCCTCTTCTGCATGTGATATATGATGCGTGATTATGGTAACTGAAAGAAATGGCAGCCTTTAAATAAAGTAAAAAAACACTATGATTTACCACACTGTCTCTCTGTCACTGATGATGTTGTTCTTGTGTGCCGTCTCTTCCAAGGTCTTCTTGATGACAGTGCTGTGTATGCCTAAGGGATAGGAGTAATGGTGTCTGCATCCAGCCATCCTTAGTCCTCAGCCCCCATCACCTTTCATAATTTCAGCCTCTCATCATGATCCTCAGTCCAAAAGCCCATCATCACCTTCCTCAGCCTCAGACCATCATCACCATCCTCAGACCTGAGCACCTTCATCACACCACCATCACCTTCCCCAGCCCTCAGTCCAATCACCTTCTTCAGCCCCCATCACCATCCTTTGCCCCCAACCCCCTTCACCTTACTCAGCCTTGAACACCCTTCACCTTCCTCAGCCCACAACTTTCTTCATCTTCCTCAGCCTCCAGCCCCCATTACCTTCCTCAGCCCCATCACCTTCCCAATCCTCCATCACCTTAGCCCCTCACCACCAAAGCCTGCCTAATGGGCAGAGATGATGGGTGGTGACATGAACTATGATGTCATGCCACCATATTTTTGACTGAAAGGTAAAGCCCAACTCAGGTCATGTCTGAGCCACCAGGAAAAGCCCAGTGCTGCCCGGATCAAGATACAAGAGAGCTGCACAGCAGGTATGGATCCCAGCAGCCACGATGCAGTGAGTCCATTGTCTGCGGCCCTATTTTGTACCCATTTGTACCCCTCTGGACCACAGGCCTGGTAAAGGTGTACCCTTAGTCCCCTCTCCATCACTGGGCTTGCATTTGATCCATGGTGGTTATATGTAATTATGTTATGCTTCCGAAACCTTTACCATTTTTTTAGTCATGTACTTTGAATCACAACAAAAAGCTGCAATCTTCTAATTAAAAGACCAGTACACCTAAAATATTAGATCAATAGCATAATGTAATGTATGTAAGGGGTAAATTTACTAAGATTTGTGTTGGTTTCCGTTTGTCCCGTTTTTCAACTCGGATAGGATAAAAAATGGCCGTTTTTTTTTTCACTTTAAAAATTGGGAATTTTGTAAGCTCCCGGTTTTGACATGATCATTTTGATTTATGGAGTATTTTGAGTGTTTAGAGTGACAATCTATCCTAAATTAAATATTGTTAGTATCTTACTAGTGACCAGAATCTATTGATTTTAAATATTATCAATGTTTATCGCCTAACTAGTTTCTTCTATTTACAAACATTAACCCTTTAAACCATACTGTAGCAAAAGGTGGAACCCTGGATTCATTGACAACCAACAGTAAATCTGTGACCACGGTTATTGTTACATTGTGTGACTTTTGAAAATTGATTTAGAGGAATATGTTCTAATGGAATACTGTTTATATATATATTAATGTAATCATTAATTTTAAGACTGATTAGTTCAATTATTTTGATTGTTAGTGCCTCTATTTTTCTTTGTTGATGCTCTTTCCATACCCAAACAATCCTCTGACACCAGTACAACAATGATATTGCCATTTCTGTATGATTGGATTATATCACTCACTTAACATTTTCTACCATGAAAACTGTCTGGATCAACATACAATATGTACTGTAGTGCTTATGCTCATGCAGCAAATTCTTATTCCCCTATAGATACAGTAGTAAGCTTGCAAACAGAGACCTCTTACTTCTTGGTCTGTATCCATTCTCATGATCAGACCCTAGTACAGTATACATATGCAGCACCTCTGGACCAGATCCCGGCATTCAGAAAGAAAACCTCCGTCAATCAGCATTCAGCAAGAAGACTCAAGACCCAGTGTTTGAGCACACATGTTTATACCCCCCCAGAATAGGCAGGACAATAGAGAAGTTTCTTGCTTATGCCATTGGTTCCCAGGGGAGAAGCATATGTTACAGTGCATTTAACAGGCTGGTTCAAATAGACTCGCCCAGCCTCTAACAACTGAGGGTCTTTTCCCTCCCGCCTCCCCATGCTGCATCCTAACAGTTCTTCATAAAATATACATTTTGTTGCTTGTAGTTTCTGCAGTCCATAAGTTGAGAATGCATGATGTGATCTCCACACCGATAGTACCGGAATTCTGTTGAAAGAGTATGCATCAGTTCGAACCCAAACACGGCTGTCTTAACATGTATAAAACCTTAGTTATCAAATATCTTTATTTCTAAGCATTTAAACTAACTGAAGCAACTTAAATCATATACTTTAAAGCTTATTAAACCTTATGTGTGAATATGTAATGTGTGAGTATTCGGGGTTTGATATAAAGATGTATTAATGTGTGTATGAGGAAGGGTGCACTTAACTCTCACTAAGTGAACATTTTAGCAGTGTGACATGCTGAGTCAGATTGTTCCACATGCCCACTCACTCAGCAGTCCCTCCCACCTGTCCCAGGCTTCAAAAGAAAAACTCTTTATTCTCCCAGTCTCTTGTGTGAAATGCAAATAACCCAGCTACAAGAGACAGACCTAAGATGACACTCTAGTCTTTGAAATCATGTCCTTGCAGGAATCCTGCTTATGTAGGTGTGTATTCGAGCCAGACCACCTGTAGCGAGGGCAGACACTGTCCAGGAAGCTTATCTACACAAGCTAGTTTTCACGTAGCCATTTGCTCTATTTATCTAATGCAATCCAATTTTTTGACATACTGTAAAGCCATTTCTGAAATATATCCTTTATAATACCTAAAGTCATGAAATAGGCTTCTGATGAATCGCCGTAACTTATGGCGATGGTCACAGATGCATTTGCATGATGCTAATAGTATTATCACCACATGTACTAAAGCGTGAGTTTATCTAAAATGGCGCTTAGGCAGCCATCTCGCAAAATGGCGTCTTGCGGCCAGTCGCAAGATGGTGTCGCTGCGATTCAAATTTAAACTGATCTTGTCTCAGCCAATCTAGTTTTGATTATATATATATATAGATATATATATATATATATATATATAAAACATTGGATTAAACATTGGTTGAATCAGTACTTAACATATACTGTAGTAATGAATTTGTCTCTTCCTGCTAGAGAGCTTCATTTAGTCACATACTCATGCATAGTCATCCCTGCCTTTCCCAGCTTTATCACATTCACACCACACACACACACGCCTCTGACTTAAAAGTTAGTTCTTTATTACCCTCCTGTCTTTTTGCTTCTTTTTCTACCATTTATTTTCTTGTTTGTTTTTATGTATAGGTTTTGAAGTGTATAACGTCATAAGGATTTTGTTACTGCTATCTGGATATTAAACTTCTTGTGGCTTCACTACTTTGTAGTTGAATGCACAGCTTATTGTATCAGGTATATTATTTTAGTCACATGTACTATAGACATATGTGTTGCAAATTATTGTGTATGTATTTATCACATTGTGTATTTGTTTATTAGTGACACCTAGTTTTTTGGTATATCATTTGTTGGTTTCTAGTGTAGTAGTGTGCACAACACTCCTTTAAATTGTTAAAGTGCTGTAACCCTTAGCATGACCGGAACATACTTGTTTTTCTGTTTGAACCCTGTATCTTGCTCTCTTGGACTGACCCTAGGCTTACATAAAATAGTCTTGCTCTTCTGCCTAATCTTTTCTACCTTGCTTCCTTGGATTAATTACTGTCTTGGCATGTAACAAATAAACTTGCTTTACTTTTAAACTTCCACTGCTAGATTTTTTGTGTATCAGATTTTTTGTTGGGTTAAATGAACTATAATGGCAATAAGCATGAGCTGTGAAATAGTTTTCTGTGATGCTAAAAGACAAAATAACCAGTTTAGAAGTTTTCATACAAAGACCAAATAGTTTGACAAATTAATTATGAACTGCTCACTCTACACCGTAAATAATATTGGTGTTTTGTCAATCTAATGTCTAAATTTAAGTCAGAAAATAATCTTTCTAACTCTAAATTTAAGAAAAGCTGCTTTGACATCATTATTCCTAAGTGTATATATCAAAGGATTCATCATTGATGTAAAAATTCCATAAAATATAGCAATGAATTTTTGTTCCTGATAGAGAGCTTGACCTAGGTTTCATGTAGGCAGCTATACCTGAGCCATAAGACATTGTCACAACTATCATGTGAGACCCACAGGTGGAGAAAGCTTTGCGCTGCCCAGCTGCAGATGTCATTTTTAAAATGCTTAAAATGATTTGAAAATAAGATATTACAATAAATGTGAATGGTGCTATGAGAATAATCACACTAAGAACAAAAATAACTAATTCAATAAGAAAAATATTTTCACAACCCAGTGATAACACTTCTGGCACCTCACACACAAAATTATTAATTTCATTATTGTCACAACGATTTACACTGAGTGTAATAATAACAAGTGAAGTAGAGAAAATAAATCCACATATCCATGTACCCATGGCTAATCTCACTCAAACCGCTTTACTCATGATTGTAGTATAATGTAACGGATTACATATAGCTACATAACGGTCATAAGCCATAATAGCAAGCAGAATACACTCTTTTATCCCTAAGGAGAGAGAAATAAACATTTGTGCTGCACACTCAGCATAAGAGTAAGTTTTCTTTACTGACATCAAATCTATCAGCATCCTCGGCACAGATGTAGATGAATAACAGAGATCCAGAAATGAGAGGTTAAAAAGGAAGAAATACATAGAAGTGTGAAGATTGGCATCTGTCAGAATTAGAATTATGATAGAAATGTTTCCAATTAATATGATCATATACACAAATAGAAAGACATAGAAAATAATAACTTGTGTCCTGGGATCACTGGAAAGTCCAAGAAGAATAAATTCCATTAATACTGTATTATTTTTCCAAGGCATTCTTTAAGATAAAATGGAAAATGATCTCAGTGATCTGTTATAAAATAATTTCTTATTAATGTTGTTTTCTCTGTTGTAAAACACTGAAAAGAAAATCATCTACATTATACTTTGTAAATATTTTCCCCATATAAAATCGATAAAATGCCTAAAAAGTAACATAAACATAATGAAGTGTCATGTGGATGACAGTAAGAGTTGGCTGCAGCTCTTTCCCTCTGTAATCATCTTCATATAATTATAAAACATCTGACATTATTAAGGCTGAAGGAACCTGCTGTACTGTAATTACACCAAGTAGTGTCCTCACACCAAGGACAAGGTGGATTAGTAGAACTAAGTTTACCTCCTTGATCCCATGATATAACTTATTGATTTTGCTCTATCTGTCCATCGTTAGTGATCTCTGTTGCCTCCCTGGTGAGAGAGCTGCCAATGTACATAGGAAACTGTCCTGGCTCTATATTTATCAGGAAGGTTGTCACTAAAAATAAACATAGGTCTACACACAGAAACTTTAAACTGACAGGTGTCTGTAACAGTACATATGCAGTACAAAAGTGAAGACCTCCTCCATCAACAGCTAAGGAAGTTCCCTCTGTTACTGTAAATTGTGAAAAAGAGAAGTAGTTGCCAAAAGATTATTGTCTTAAGTTATGATCCAGTTACTGTAAAAATATTAACTCCCTCATTTATATCTATCTCTCCTCATTCAATCCACACTACGCCTCCTCTAGGGACTGATTCAGAGATGAATACAGTTTCATCTTACCTACCAGCTGTGATAATAATGCTTCACTGTGCATATTAAAGCACACATATCAGTTGCACCACTGAATTTTGCACCAGCCCTATGCAGGTGCAGTTTAAACATGGCTGTCTGTGTCAGTGCAACTGCATATTTAGACAGAGTCACTGACTGTGACATGCCCATGTCTGGTTACCACCCTTCTGTTATCTCACAGAAACACCCACTATAATTTTATCTCTCTGCATGCAATTTCAAACTGCACTTTTGTGTTGTAACCATTGGGATACATGTGCAGTGCAACTCAGATGCTGGGCTGGAGTTTGAGGGATGTAGGGGGAAGGAAATGGACAGTTAAAAGGGGGCTAGGGAGCCTTAGATGTAGAACACGGCTCTTGCTTGATAGACACTGGTGGCTCTGGAGAAAAAGAAGGAGGCTCAATAGACAAAGGTACGCTGTAGAGAGAAGACTGCTGGAGCTGGAGAGACACTGGAGGGCTTAATAGACATTAGTGGGCTGGAGAGACAGAATGGGGCTGAAAAGAAAATAGGGGCCGTAAATACAGAAGTGGTATGGAGTTGGATAGACATTGGGGGCTCTAGAGATACTGGAAATGTGGAGAGAGAGAAGACCACCAGAATTTATGTGAGAATGGGGATGTGGAGATACAGAAGGGAGCTGGAGTGATAGATGGTGCCTGGAATTGGGGAGACTCTGGGGGCTGGACTGACATCTGGATATATACTGGGAAGAAGGAGAAATAGAAGGGAGCTGGAGTTGGAGAGACACTATGTGATGAGGCTAAAGAATTGAGTGGGTGGCTCGAGATAATCCACAACTGGCAGGATTAGATGCAAAAGGCTTGGGGACAGTAAACTTCTTTAAAGCACAAATTCTAAAGAAACCATATTACTGATTAAAATGGTATACCAAATTTGACAATATAGTTTAATAATATAAAAGTGTTTGATCAGGGAAGTTCACATTTTACCATGGACCAAAACTTCTGTTACTGTACTATATATTAGGTAATTGAACCTTTGTTAGATGATGATGATGACATTGGTTATATTCCTACGAAAACAGGCATTTCCTGGCCATAGGCCAGATTGAGAGATCAATGCTAAATATACCGCTGTTTTAACATGTACACAGCAGCTGTGTGAAAATAAGGAAAAATTGCAGCCACCGGTTGGTTGTCTTGAGTCACCCACCTGCTGCTTCACAAATCCAAATGACTGCATACAAAGATGCAGCTTTATCACAGATCAGTAAGTTATCAGACTTCTGAGTCACCCTATGGTCATGCAGAATGACCGCTAGAGCTGAGTCACAAAAGTATCTACAGTACGCAAGTTTAATATATATGAAAAAAATGATTATTCTTTTAGAAAACATTCCTCAATCATAATAAAGTAGATCAATGTCTGTTAGTAGAACTGAACAATATAAAATATATCAGTTAACTTTGATCTGTATTCTTTTACTTAATTTTTTTCAAAGCTGGACAGTTACCAAATTTTGTACAATGTATTGTCTACCTCAATGTATTGTTTAAGCTCTCCCCCATTCACATTGCCTTGTTTTGGTACTGTAAGCATTCATATTTAGCAGTCAAGTGGTTCCTCTGTTTGTGAATTGGCAGCAGACACATAAGCGTTATATCACATTATTTATAGTTACCCTTGTATAGTAGTACATTACTGTGTACTTGTATATCAGACCCAGCTCTGCCCCCCATTCCCATACTTTCCCTGTTCAATTAGAGGATCCCCCTATAAGGCAGCCAGCTAGGGTCAGCCCTAGAACAAGCATTATTACACCCATGTAATGTACTGTAGAAGTCATTTTGGTATGCCCTGGCAATTTCTCTATAAAAAATGGGATCCATGGTGGGGGGCCATGTGTAGTAAACAAGTAGATAAACAACTACATCGAGTGTTGTCCCATGATTTTTCTTTTAATCTGGGGTATACCTTGTTAATTTTGAAGATAGGGTTTCAGCATCTACACTCATAAATATGTAATTGGATAATTAGTGGAGATAAAGTATGAGTTTTACTATGTGGTGCAGTTCAGAAGCAAATGATTTTATATAATGTATACATTTTAATCAAAAATATTTAGATTAGCATTCACTTATGGTCCTTTCATGTATTACTAGAATTTTATTTCAACATTTAAGGGTGGGACTTCTTCCTGTGGTTACAGAAAAAAAATCTGAAATATTAAGATTAAAATTTTACAGGAAATATAAAGTGAAAAAAGAAAACAACAGCACTGTGGTAGCATTCTCAGGATGTTCCTGGGTACTGTAAAGGCTGCAGGATGCATATCTGACTGACTGCAGGGTGCTGTTCCAGACACTCTTCTAGCCGGATACAGGAATCATGGGACAGCGTTGGTGCAACCTACAGAGCCTCACACACCCCTAGCTATGGTCCTGATCACTACAACAATAATGCCACAAGCCCACATTGCTTATATCCATCATGATTACTTTGTATTCCTTGCTCTTTGTTCACATTATATTAAGATATTTGTTATCTCCTACTTGTCCTCCTCTTAAAGAGGCAATAGTGGGGCTGTCTCATCTGCTGTCTGTTCTCTGAAGCATAATATATAATGTGATTTGTTTGCATTATATTTGTTTTACTGTCTTAATATCACACATGTATATGGAACAAAATTGTTGAATCACACTTTAGATGATAAAGATAAACTAACTGTAATAGAAGATATATTATTTAATATTTCATTAAAAACATTAGTGTACTCCTAGCAAGAAGGTAGAGAATGAAATACTTACACTAATAAGTCAGCTTCCAAACAAAATTATTGTAGATGTCCATAAATACTATCAGCAAGTCACACACTTTTCCAACAACCTCATCCTTCTAAACACAAAAAGCAGAAAAAAATACAAGTGCTCATATATATGGCCTTTTGTAAAAAGAGAATAAATCTTTGGAGCTTATTTTGGGTGAAATAAAAAAAAAATCAGGATAACTAAGAACATTGTAACAATTAGCCAAAACTAACCACTCAGCTACCTGCACAGGGGACATTTATCTTCAGTTTTCCTGAGATTAATATATTGTGACTGATATATGGTTGAAAGGCTGTGGAGGGCAAGTAGCCAGCTTTCAGCACCAGGAAAACCTTCTACCTGCCAAAATGTCATCAACAATATCAACATGGTGGCTCCACTCACACACTACATCAAAGGTATTCCTGGAGATCTGCATTGATCCCCAACATACTGAGGTTCATGTTAAGTCATAGTAAAGGGATGTAGTCTGCATCCCGGAGGTCCAGATGGCAGGGGTCAGAATACCTGTGCTGGAATACAGACAGCAGTCAGAATACTGACTCTGGAATCCTGACCGCTGATATCCAGATGGTAACTATTAGGATTAGGGATAGGTTAAGGGGTTATGGCTAGAACCTAGGAGGAGGGCTAGGGTTAGGCTGCTGGGGAGTGTTAGTGTTAGGCTGCAGGAGGGGAGGATTAGGCTGTGGTTAAGGTGGGTTAGTATTTAGGGATAGGATACTCACCTAATACTGTTGGTATTCTGACTGTCAGGATACCGCTGTTGGTATTCTTCTGACTGCCGGCATCCTGACCGCCAGGATCCCGTACTTAACCCATAGTAAAATATGCTTTGCTTCAAAATGTAAGTGAAATTACACATGCTGTATGCAGAATCTATATATAATCCACATGCACCGTATAATAAACAGTGTTGTCCTCAATTGTTATCATCAATGGGAAATGGTTCTAATAAGGTAAAAACTAAATTGAAAAAATAGGCATAAAAATAACTTAATTAAAAAAAATTGTTCTCATGTTGTAAAGAAACAAACAGATGGTGCAATAATGTTACATTATCTGGGACAATAGTAACATTACAATACAAGGGACAGACACCCTAATGATCAATATAAATGATGGCCGCCAGAGGTTTTATTTCATACTTTAAAAAAAATAACCAGTTTTTAAGTAATATTACATTAAAGTCATATTAAAAGTCCTAGAAATAACTACTCAGATAAATACTGTTTACTGTGCACACATTATATTTAATCATCTGTAACTTGGGTGTCTTGAAAATTTAAACTGCCCATGAAGATCTCTCCTTATAAACTTTCTCTAAAATACCAGAGAGCATAATGAAATATATTGTGATTAAAATCTTTTTGAATGTGCATAATGAAAATGGTTTTGTGTAATGAGTGAATGAATATGCCTCATACCTCGTGCCTCCTTGTACAGTGTAAAGCTGCAAACAAAAAGTATGGTGCTCGCTTATATCAGCTTAATGACATAGCACAGGTGCTTGTAAAGGGCGAGGTTTACACTGAACACAGAAAAAAGGGATTTGCCCTCCAGCACACTGCAGCAAAATCAACAAAAAATACTTAAATACTACATAATAATAGAGATTCAGAGGTATTAGTTACATACATTTGCAAATATATGAATAAGCGGAAGGATATCATCAAGGCTCCTCTATACCTCTGAATCTCTATTATCATGTAGGATTTAAGTATTTTTTGTTGATTTTGCTACAGTGTGCTGGAGGGCAAATCCCTTTTTTATGTGTACAGTGTAAAGCTATCATAGGTATTCCATCACTATATCAATGCATATAGGGACTGATTCGGAGTCAGACAAGGATGCAGATGAGCACTGTGCCACAGTCACATCTATTGTGTCTTTGTGCTAATGCGGCTATAAAGCCCTTCCCTGGTGTAAATCCATGCTTCAGAATGTGCAGGGACTGAGATGCCCATGGTCAGTGCCCATAGACCCATAAATACCGCTTGGTGCGCCTTTGGAAGTCATCGTTAGTCGCACCACTGAAACCTGCACCAGCCCTAAGGCAGGTATATATTTTTCATCTGATTTTGGCCTCCAGTGTGAGCGTTTGAGTGTCAATGTACGTAACTGATTTCAGTGATACACCCACAACATGTCTGCAACACTCGTGTAATACATAACATCTCTGTGAGTCTGTTTATCCCCCCCTGTAACCTTCCAGTCAGTGTCCATTAGTGTGCCATACATTTCTGCTACAGTGCATCCAAATCTGTACTGTGACCCTATGTGTGCAATATCTGGACGTACAATTCAGATTTGCAGATTAGGCCACAGCTGCATCTTATGCTATTGCTGCTACTGATTTTCTTGATGCTGAGATTCCCACTTGCAGTGTCCTGTGATGGTGCATTTCCTTCTAGAAGGGAAAAAGCACTGGGAGCAAGCCTCAAAGTGTAAGTGGTATGCGTCCTGAGGGATGGTTGTCCGAGGATACTTAGTAGAAAGGCTCAAATAAAGTGACAAAGGCATAATAACACTCTATCCTCCCCCTGTAACCCATAGGCAAACGCAGGGGGGTTTCCATCTGCCTGGAAACCCCCCTCCCTAGCACACACATGACCATAGTAGAAATAGTAATATAATAGAATTTTGCTAGTGCTGCATTTGCTTCTAAGTATCACAAATTAAATAATTAGCACCACCTGTGGATCTTTTAACATGTATCAGTCAGTAATAAATAACTTGAGCACCAACTAGAAGATCTGGAAAACATGCACTGTTAGAGATGCACTGCTATAGAGCCCAATATGTACATATATGTCCTGGGCAGTGCTAGGTTCTTCTGCTGCTCTTCCAGGCTCCTGGACTTGCTCCAATGCTCTGGAATGGGGCCCACATCTAAAATAAATACGCTCAGCTCAGGCAGGATGGCCTACTGGTGCATCTAATGGCTTACTGTGATCACTGGTCCTGTATATGCTGGAATTAATACACACAATACACTTTGTATGATGCTTATTAAAGCTGGTTAAGTACTAATTCTGCCCTCTTCATTGACTGGCCTCACTCATTCTAAAATCAAGCATTTGGAAACCTCCCTCTGGAAATCCTGCATTTGCCACTGTAACTAGATCCAAAACAAAGACAAGGCTGTACAATAATGTGCTCTCTATAGCTAGAGATTAGATCTTAGATTGATATTAAGTTCTGGCTTCCTGACACTACTCATAGTCTATTTAGTCTGTGTATTTGCATATAGCAAGCAGTGGTGACTTGTAAAATATTACTCAAACTAGATTTAAATATAGACTAAATTTAGTACATTTTGAGAAATTACATTGTCTCAAGGTCATTTTAAATGATTAGAAGTTTAAACAGTGTCCTTGTGTCTGGAGTGTTGTGAACTACTCATGGTTTATATGAGAACCTTATCTTAGATTAAAAACAACATGCCAGGACTACACCATGTTAAAATATGTATTATATTAATGGTAATTTGGCAAAAAAGATAGTAGTCATTTAAATCTAATGGCCTGTTTAACTGGCATAATAATCCTAGATATTGGCATAGGTACGGTATATAGATTATGTGCTATCCATTGATTTTGCCACTGGTAAAGATGGGAAAGGACCACAGCTGAGTTGCAAGGACATTTATACTAATGAGGTACATGACAGCACATTTACAGAGAAGGTCCTAACAGAACTCTCAAAACTGAAAGTGGAAGAATCAATGGGGCCAGATGGGATACATACAATGATCCTAAAAAAGCTTAAAGAGGTGCAAGCAACAGCAATAACAGAATTATTCAACCAGTCTCTAGCTATAGGAGTAATTCCAGAGTACTGGAAAAGAGCTAATGCAGTCGCACTGCACAAAATTGGAAGCAAGGAAGAAGTAAGTAACTATTGACCAGTGAACCTTATATCAGTAGTATGAAAAATAATGAAACCACTGTTAAAGGAAAGAATTGTGGAATATCTTAAATCCAGAAATGTACAGGACCCCAATCAGCATGAATTACTTGGGGGAGATCATGCCAAACCAATCTTATAGACTTTTAGATGTAGCTTATCTAGACTTTAGTAAGTTTTCTGACACAGTCCCACATCGCAAACTGCTAAATAAACTGGAAAGTTTTGGATTGGGTTTTAAGATGGTGGAATGGATAATAACTTGGTTGCAGGGTAGGAAAAAGAGAATTGTAGTAAATGCAATCACAGGAGGGAAGAAAGGTTACCAGCGGAGTACCCCAGGGACCTGTACTTGAACCAGTGCTTTTTAATATATTTGTTGGTGACATTGCAAATGGCATTAAAGAAAAAGTATGCCTTTTTGCAGAGGACACAAAGATAGGCAACAGGGTAGACACACCAGGAGGGGTAAAACAAATTATGAAGGATCTAGGTAGACTAGGTCAATGGTTAAAAACATGGCAACTACAGTTTAATGCTAAAAAATCTAAATCATGCACTTGGGTCTCAAAAACCCAAAGGCTGAATATAGTATCATGGGTACTATAATGGAAACCACAGAGTTGGAAAGGAATCTAGGAGTCACTATGTCAGATGATCTTAAAGCAGGGAAGCAATGTAACAAAGCAATGAGAAAGGCAAGTCTGATGCTTGGTTGCATAGGGAGAGGAATCAGTAGCAGGAAGAAAAAAGTAATAATGCTACTGTATAGATCACTGGTCCAGCCTCATCTAGAATACTGTGTTCAATTCTGGAGGTCACATCTCCAGATGGATATAAATACATTAGAGACTGTGCATAGTAAGGCAACTTGACAAAACTTACCTGGAAAGACTAAAATATCTCAATATGTTTAATTTTGAGCAGAGAAGGGGAAGGGGGGACATTATAGAAACTTTCAAATATATCAAGGGTTCTAACAAGGTTCAGGAAGGAGACATTCTTCATAAGAAGAGAAGTACTAAAACACAAGGATATGCACAGAGACTGGGGGGGAGAGAGGCTCTAAGAAAATCTGAGGAAAAAATGACTTTACAATAAGGGTAGCGGACAAGGAGAATAGCCTCCCATCAGAGGTGGCAGAGGCTAAGACAGTAGAGCAATTTAAACATGCTTGGGATAGGCATAGGCATATCATTAGAAAGAACTAAGGATCAAAGAGGGTTGAAGTTACCAAAAAGTTAAGAAAGGGCAAATTAGATTGTCCAAGTGGTTCTTATCTGCTGTCAAATTCTATGGGCCAAATGTAATAGGGTGTCAGTTTTAGTAACAGTACAAACTTGCACTTTCTCGCACTTTTAAAAAGTGTGAGTTTGTACTGAAACTCGCAAATTCAATAGCCTGCGAACTTTTCAGCTCGAGGCTACTGCATTTACGAGTTTAGGCGAGTTTAGGACTATGTAAACTGACACCTTTTAATGCGAGTAGCATTAAAAGGTGCGAGTTTTAGAGAAGCCATCACAGATCAGTGAGATCCGTGATGGCTTCTGTGTGTGTTAAAAAAAAAACGTGCACCCCCTCCCCAAAAGCATAACCTGCCCCAGGCTTTATAAAGCCTGTTCTGGTTCTAAAAGTACAGGGGCCAAAATGCGTAGGGGGCCCCTGTATATTAAGAACCGGCACAGAGCTTTGTTGAGCTGGTCCTGGTTCTGGAAAATCAGGGGACAAAACGAGTAGGGGTCCCCTGAAAATTCCAGAACCTGCACCGAACTCTTTCTAGCAGGGGGATAATGCCACAGCCAGGGAAAACCTTTCACCGGTTTCCCTGACCAAAGCATTATCCCTGACCACTAGTCAGTCCAGGCCGGGGATCCCTGGGGAGTTGGGTACCCCCTCAATAAAGGGGTACCCCTCTCCAGGGCATCCCAGGCATAGACTGATAGCCCGGGGCTATACCCAGCACCCTAGGGCGCTGGGTGCCGGGTTGATAGTGTTAGTGTAAAGTGTAAAATTAAAGTTTCCATATTGTCTTTAGTTGTAGAACCACAAGTACCAGCAAGCCTCCCCTGCATGCTGGTATTTGGAGAACCACAAATACCAGCATGCGGGGCATTACGGGCCTGCTGGCACTTGTAGTTCCACAACTAAAGAAATATGTAAATAAACAAACATACACCGTGAAAGTATAATTTTAATAAAACATACATGCACACTCACACTCACACATACTCACCTAGTATCCGAAGTAATCCATAGGGGTGTACCTGAAAAAAAAATCCATACTCACCTCTCCTATGCGTCGATCACGTCCACTTGTCCAAGTAGGCAATCCAGGGGTTAAAATAAAAAAATGCAAAAAACCTGATCCATGCTGGACTGAGCAAAGGTATGTGTGTACACATACCTTTGCTCCGCGTAAATGACTGGGGCACACGTGTGCCCCGTCAGTGAAGGGGCCGCCAGCCAATCAGGGAGCATCTCCATCGGAGCAGTTAATCTTGTGGTTACATCAATGATACAATGTCGCGACATTGTATCATTGATGTAACCACAAGGTTAACCTCAATTAATCTTGCAGCTACGATGTAGCAGTTCCCACCATAGACTTCAATGGGGATTTCTCACCATAGAAGTCTATGGGACACACAGGCTGGCCGCATTCAGCTAATCAGGGAGCTGCTCCGACGGAGATGCTCCCTGATTGGCTGGTGGCCCCTTCACTGACGGGGCACACGTGTGCCCCTGTCATTTACGCGGAGCAAAGGTATGTGTACACACATACCTTTGCTCAGTCCGGCATGGATCGGGTTTTTTGCGTTTTTTTATTTTAACCACTGGATTGCCTACTTGGACAAGTGGACGTGATCGACACATAGGAGAGGTGAGTATGGATTTTTTTTTTCAGGTACACCGCTATGGATTACTTCGGATACTAGGTGAGTATGTGCGAGTGTGAGTGTGAGTGTGCTTGTATGTTTTATTAAAATTATACTTTCACGATGTATGTTTGTTTATTTACGTATTTCTTTAGTTGTGTAACTACAAGTGCCAGTGGGCCCGTAATGCCCCGCATGCTGGTATTTGTGGTTCTTCAAATACCAGCATGCAGGGGAGGCTTGCTGGTACTTGTGGTTCTACAACTAAAGACAATATGGAAACTTTAATTTTACACTTTACACTAACACTATCAACCCGGCACCCACCGCCCTAGGGTGCCGGGGATAGCCCCGGGCTATCAGTCTAGGCCTGGGGTGCCCCAGAGAGGGGTACCCCTTTATTGGGGGGGTACCCAACTCCCCAGAGATCCCCGGCCTGGACTGACTAGCGGTCAGGGATAATGCTTTGGCCGGGGAAACCGGTGAAAGGTTTTCCCTGGCTGTGGCATTATTCTCCCGCTAGACAGAGTTCAGTGCTGGTTCTGGAATTTTCAGGGGACCCCTACTTGTTTTGTCCCCTGATTTTACAGAACCAGGACCAGCTCAACAAAGCCCTGTGCCAGTTCTTAATATACAGGGGCCCCCTACGCATTTTGGCCCCTGTATTTTTTGAACCAGAACAGGCTTTATAGCTTTATAAAGCCCGGGGCTGGTTATGCTTTTGGGGAGGGGGTGCACGTCATTTTTTTTTATTTAAAAACATTTTACATAAGTACACACAGGAACATGTACATATCTCATGGATATGTGCATGTTTCTGTGTTAATCTGACCTGCTCAGGGTGTACTCGCTAGCCTGAAGCAGGTCTATTATTTGGGGACTTTTGGTTATCTTTTTTTTGCGAGTCTGAAACAGACACCCAATTACATTGGGCGAGTTGATTGTTTTCAATGTGAAAACATCTGGATGCGAGTTAGAGAATGGGGAGTTTTAGTAACTCTGAAAAATGCGAGTTTTAGTGAACAGACACCCTGTTACATTGGAGAGTTGCTAAGAATAGCGAGTTTAGCACCAAACTCGCAATTTACCAAACAGACACCCTATTACATTTGGCCCTATATCTTTGTTCCTAATGACGACTTATTTTAAATGGATAACAGTTTATTAAACACAATCTTATTATCAATTGTTCAGACAATTTGACAATATTACTACTACCTATTGATTGACCAGGATTACCAAAATGATTTAATATAATAATATATTATAGAAATAATGGTAATATAGTTGTGTATTTTATATTCACCAACACTTCAAAATGTGACACTGTCTAAATGTTTGCTAGAAACAATATACGAAGTAAATATAATTTTTAGATTAATTTATAGTTTAAAGAGTAATAACTATTTTCTATATATGATAAGGTCCATTTTGTGTAAAAGAAACTAGTACTAAGGAAATATTTGAAAAAAAATTCTATTAACAGGAGATTTACGCCAGGATTCTGGGACACATGCAATGCCAATGTTGAGCGATTCTTTGCAACTGCGAATGAACAGAAATTTCTGAAAATCCCTACGACACACATCTTACACAGAGAGCTTTTGTGATCAATTCACACAGTATCGGAATGGTGGTGGAAAAGTGATGGGTGTTTCTGGTTGGTGTCTGGGAGGTGGATAGTATTGCTGTTTCATTCGTGTACTATTGGAGTGTCATGAGAGTGAAAATGCAATCACAGCCGTGAGCATAGGAGGCAAGAAATTGCAACTGCCTTTGGCCTGGTGCAATTTTTAATGGTGCAACACATGGTCCTGTATAAGGATGCACCAATCAGAATTACAGTGTGCACAGATGCTAATGTAAAAGTAGGCACTCAGTCTATGTACATTCATCCATATGAATGGACAGAAGGGAAGGTGTTTGTAGGCCATTTGCATAAATTCAGTCACTAATGCATTCTCTTCTAAGACTGCAGAGGTTGGTAAGATGGCTTCCACTGGTTGGCCAAGTTATAAAACATACTCTACCATCATCCAAAACAAGCTCTCATCACCTTTGATCTTTCATAGAACTATATGTGTCTGACTTATCGCTCAAACGCAGAAAAATCAGTTCTATGACATAAGACATTTCCCAAAAAAATCCTTTCCCTGCCTTATTTATAATACTACTGTGTCTGTGTGTGTGGTTCTGCATGCACACATGCAAACGTGTATATGATTCTTATAATTTATATGTACAGTATATGAGATAATAGTAACAGTACTGCTCATTATTTTTAAGACAATTTCCCCCTTTAATATATGAAACATAAAACATTTTTGGTGTCACTAACATATGTTTCAGAAATTAACCTATTTTAAAGCTAACTTGGAATAATCATAACGATAAAAAATTTGCCCTTCAGACACCAAATATTATCTTATTTTAAAATAACTCTACAGAGCTGATTTTATAACTTTACTAAAAAAAATGCATAAATACTATCTTTGGAAATGCTGATAAGACGTACCTTATCCTGGCTACAGACTCTAGAAAATGTCCAGTAATAATTTATCATCTTTCAGGATAACCCTTAATATCACAGCTACATTATTCCTGAGTGTCTTGTACCCTAGTTCATTTGTCTCATATGTACAATTACACCAATGCTCTACAAAAACATAATAGCAGCACCTTTGTGTTCTGATCCACCAGGGGACGCTTTTCCTGGGAGATTCTTTGAAGTTGTTGCTCATTAACACTTTTTTATAACTTTTAGTTTTAACCTCCATAACTCCAAATTAAATGCAGGTTACAGCACAAATCATGTTCATAATAATGTACTATACAAAAACAGTGAGTCTGAATATACCAATGTTGTAGCCAAGTACTCAGTGACGTCACTTCATTGTCTTTATGTGGAAGAGCGGCACCCAGTAGTCTCAGAGTTCCAGGAATAACCCATTTAGTTTAAGAAAGAGGCAAAGATAATTGTACAGTAGTGCAGAAGCGATATGTGGCAATCACCAGTACCATCTAGCATGTGCAAGCCGACACCTGTGAGGCCATTGATGTTACCCCGGCATTGTTAATATCTGCACTTTCACCAGCCCCATGCTAGGTACAAGGGATATTTTAGTAACATGCTTCCCTACCCCATATGTACAACTTAGAACCACATGGATACATGCCTGATAAATGCCCATGACACTCCCATGACACACCCACAAGTCTGGATGGTTCCCAAAAATTATTTTTCTCTTGATGGAATTGAAGTGATTACATATGGGTATTGTTATTTGAGGGGCTGAATTATCACATCTCTGATAGTAAAAGGCTGCTGTGGAAGAGTGACACTGCACATTAAGGAGCCACAATAAATCTTTAATATTTAATTGCTTTTGTTGAAATCAAAGTGGTTACAGTTGGGTATTGTTGTTCCAATCACCTGAACATAAAAAATGTCAGATAAAAAAAAATAATTGTTAATCAAGATGAAGGAAACACACACAGTCCAAGAGAAAGATTTTGCTTCATGAGGTCACCATCTCTGCTGAGACTATACGTAACAGAAAGAGTTGGTGAGGATCATGTTGTTTTGAGGAAACATTATAAACATTCAAGGGATTATCTTTCTTTAGAATATTTTTGGGGTTTTCTTTGAACTGTTTTCCCATTTCTTCGCTGTCTACCTCTAAACTTAAATATCTTTGTCTTTTTGGTTTCCCTGTGGTTGGCCTGATACTGTTAATCCCAATTGTTGGAGTGGGGTCATTCCTCTAAAAAATCCTCAGTCAAGTTTACTGTATCACTGTTTATGCATTCCCTAATGTGATACATTGATATCTCAAGCTTATAGGGGCATCAATTTTTTAAAAATGTTGTTTATTAAATTTTTTCAAGTTTTTGCAATATACATAAAAAAAACAGTAAACAATAAAAATGACATAGTTGAAGATAGGAAATAGTCAAACGTAAAGAAAATGCAAGCATTAGGATAATAGTAGATCACCGGCATGATCTAGAGAGGCTATAATCAAATGGATATCTAACTAAAGACTATCTAAATAAGTACCCTCAGGCAACATAACACAAGAAAAATGGTAATCCTAACAAGAACCATAAGTATAAGGCATTTGTAGGAACAAAAGAAAGAAAGTCACATAAAGGATAAGAAATATAGGGGGAAAGGGAGAGTATGGGGAGAAAGTGTGGGATTGGAGGGAACCAGTCGTCATGTATCTCTATAAATAGAAATAAGAGTTGATCTGTGCTGGGATTAATGACCACATTTAAATAATATTAAAATGATAAAGATATAAAGATATATAAACATATATTAAAATATATAAAAATATGTGTACCAGCAGCATGCAAAGCAGAGGGGAATTTGCAACCCCACAAAATGAATAATTAATTACTGAATGTGCAAAACTTCCAAATAATTGAAGCACTAGATACATTTGATAAATAAATACAATTTTAATACACTTCAAAATACATCATTGCACATATTAAAACAAGAAACAAATTGAATGAATCATTGCTGGTGTAATGCCTAGATAAAGGAATTGTATCTACTAATTAAAAAATAACATATAGCAGCAGGTTTTATTATTGCCTAGAGGTCTATGATGTCACAGTTCAAATGTCAGTATTTGGCCTTGAGGACTACTAGTCAATTTTTAGCCTACCAGAGTATATGCATATAGTGGTCAGGGGTGTCCCCCTATACTACTTTGAGCAAAAGGTTTATAACTCACATAAACCCGATATGGGAGTAAGAGAGCTGGATGAATTATATGCCAGAGTTCTGTCACAGCCGTAATCCACAGTAAGTGTGCCGCCTGCACCACAAGTAACTGGTTCCAGATCACCATACTGGAACAATCTCCAAGAGGATATAATGTTACAGTGGAGATTCCAAGTATTGTTCACTCCTCTAACATGTAGTGGAAGATTCCTGACTGGTGATATGAGCTGAGCTGGATACCGCCCGGGGTCTCTCCAGTTAAGGGCCATGCACAATGATGCTGAGAACTGGCAGGTGGTATAGATTAACAATGGATTGAGAATAGCCAGCACAGGCAGGACTTCATTTTAAAGAAACCCTGCCAGTCCCCCAGGGTAGAGATACTGCCAACCAATCAGGCAAGGTGCAATAGTGATAGTGAAGAATAATAAAATCCAAGTAGTAGAAACAGGACAGCAATGCGTTTTGTCTACTCTGTAGACTGTAGACTTTTTAAAGCTGAGTGTCCCTAACTCTCCACAAAAACTTATATCACCTGTACCTCAACTATCACATAGCATAAAACATACAGGCATTCTGTCATGGCAGGGTCCACTCAGATCCAAAGGTTCGGACAACCCGCTCCCACACACACACTAAAACTATTAATCTAATAGCTGACTCAGAGGAAAAGAACCAGTAGAAGTGATTTAATGGATGGTACAGGGGAAGCAAAGCAATATTAGAGAAATAGACAAATTGCCAGTGATCTTATCATGACTTGTACAAAAAGAAACCTAGGGAATATGCACAATGGTGCTTGACGTAGGTAGTATGACCAGATATAAAAAGAATATTGTAAAGGCCAACCCAGAGCACTACTATAAGCTATAAACTGACCGGACAGTACATGTTCAACCGCTATAGCGGCGGTTGGGGACAGAAAACCTGGTCAGGTGCCCAATGAGAGATGGTTAGTCAATGAATTCTAATGCTTCATTCAGCCCATCAGGGCTCAATGCTTGGAGTAAAAAAAATCCACTTGGACTCAGCCATAAAAAGTCTTCAGTATCTTGACTGCCCATGTACTGGATCCCACAGGGGCAATCCAGCATGTAGATCACATAGACAGATTCACAGTTGATAAAATGTTTGATGTCCACAAGTAAGACATCTAGCATGGTTGCACCAATAGCAACATAGAGGCTTGCTTGTTAGCAATGTTACATTTCCTACCCTATTCCCAGTTGCCACTTTTAAGGCACAAACAGCTAACACATTTTTAAGATTTACTTTTTTTAATACTATCTTAGGTTTAGGCTCCAAGAATTGTCATAGTATTGGATCCTGTTTCAGGGCAGAGTAGTTTTTATTAATAATTGATTTAATTCTCCAAGATTTGCTGTTAAATTTAGTGACAAATGGGATTGAGGGTTGTGGTGGGCTAGTAGTTGTTATTACATCCCTGCATCGTTTCCAGGGCTCCTGAGCCAACTCCTGTATCTAGTCATGTTCTAATTCCAATCTTGGCTGTATACTCTACACCTGATAATTAAAATCCTCATCTCTCATACAATTGCATCTTGATTAGTACTGATTAACTAGTTCTTTGATTCAGCTTTTAACAAATCCTCTTGTATACAGTATATCATTTATTTTTCTTGAAAATTATGTTTATTAGAATGTTTCCAGTTTTTGCAATATACAGATAAAAACTCAGTAACAAATAACAAAGGCATAGCTGAAGATAGGAAATAGTAAACAGTAACAAAAATGCAAATGTTGGGATAATGGGAGATCACTGGCATCATCTAGAGAGGCTATAATCAAACGACTTTCTGCATAAGTACTGCATTTCAACATAACTCAAGAATATTGGTAATTATAAAAAGAACCGTAATGATAAGACATTTGTAGGAACAATAGAAAAAAAGTAACATAAAGGATAAGAAACATAGGGTGGAAGAGAGAGTATGGAGGGAAAGTGGGGGATTGGGGCATGTATCTCTATGTTCAATACACCATAGTCAGAAGTTGTTGAAGTAAATAGTGATTAGAGGAAGCTTGGCCTCAAAGGGACTGGTCCATGGGGTCCAGACCTTGTTAAACTTAACTGAAATGTAATGTAGTACTGAAGTGATTCTCTCCATTCCTTGTGGACCATATCACATTGATTGTGGCCAACAGAGAGGAAGGTGTGAGCGATTTCCATTGTGACGCCATGTGGCACATAGCCGCACTCATTATGTGGTTGATAAGTTTCTGAGAAGGGTGTGGAAGACAAGGAATAGGTCAATATAGCAATGAGTTTGGAGGGGAGTCCAGAATAGTAGGCAGGAGAAGCAGCAGAGTGGGAGTAGACTGAAGCAAGAGAAACTGTTGAAAGAGGATCAACACTTTTTGGACAAAGAAACATTTACATACACATAAAGGCCAACAGAATTGTAAGTTTAGGTATGCTTTACCATGCCATACAAGTTTGAAGTATACACCAGGTGAACACTGTATTAAGCAAAGAAACCTTTACACATCTTATACACCACCTGCTATATGTGAGTGGGGTACGCTATACAAAGTTACTCATTAATGTTGGGACGTGTGATCTCTATAAAAACCATCTGTGTTGTACAGATCTTTATTATTGTCCATTTGTATATGTTTTTTTCATATTGTGAATCATCTTCCACACGAGTTGAAATCTGAAGTGGTTGCATAAAAAGGACATCTATACCTGGACCAATTCAAAAGTCTAAGTATCTTCTACATGTTTTTATAAAATTGTTTTGGATTGAACATTTCATTTAGCAGAGTATGGTGATACTCTATTTTTAGAACGATAACCAGGCTGCAGAGGTTGGTGCGCACCGGTAAAGGATCACATTTTGTCTTTCTAGGGGACTCCAGAATGTTTACACCAGTAATAGATTTCATTAAATCGTGATCCTTCAACCAGATATTTTGGTGGTATGTAAAATATAATATAAATGATTTAGTCTAAAGAGACTGATTTATCTTACTGTATACATATTTAATCATTGGATTCTGATACTGGTCCAGTGCAACTGCATATGTTTCAGATTGATTAAATCACACATTTTATATTTTATATTTTCTTTGATTACATGCAATTTTTACTGCCCATTATTTCTTTCATATGAATGTTTATTACATTTACCCTTACTCTATAAAGCTATATGATATTACATTTACCCTTACTCTATAAACCTGTTTGATATTACATTTACACTAACTCTATAAACCTGTATGATATTACATATACCCTAACTCTATAAAGCTATATGATATTACATTTACCCTTACTCTATAAAGCTATATGATATTAAATTTTCAATTAACTTAAATGCTGTTTTGATGATTTGCTGAATTTATTTTGAGCTTTGGGCTAGGAAGAGAGCACCCTCCTTCTATCAGCTTCTGACATTTATCCTCTGGCCTGTGGGTTTCCATTGTTTTATATTTTTATCAGAGGGAGACATGATAGAGGTGTCAAAATTATTAACATTTATTTATTAACGGTAATTTCCATAGCGCCAG
>JAUIMM010000285.1:2572500-2625000 GCA_031769625.1 Taudactylus pleione
AGCGTCCTCCTGGACGCTCGTATAGCTGTGGGTCACCACCCACAGGCTATACGAGCGTGCATTTTGATGGCCACGATGGTCGTGACCATCGCGACCATCGAAATTGCGAGCCGGAGCCTGCGGTTGAGGTTTTCAACTGCAAGCTCCGGAGTGATTTTGGCTCTATCAGAGCCAAAATCACTCCCACTGACATCACTAGTGATGTCAGTGGGCCGGCTTCTGATGGGAGGCGTTCCCGTGGGAACGCCCCTGTCAGGGAGGCACGCCCCCGGCACGCCCACCAAAGGGGGCGTGCTGTCAATCAACATTGACAGCACGCCCCCTTTGATCGGACACGACGAGCGAAGGAAAGTCCTTCGCTCGTCGTGTCTGGCGCATGCGCACGACGGAGCTCCCTCCATCGTGCGCATGCTCAGTGCAGACCATCGACCCACTTGCGAGCGGACAGCCGCTCGCAAGTGGGTCTGAATCAGAGCCATAGTTCTTGTTGCTCTTCATCCAGTTGCTGTAGCATATAATGTTTAGAACTTTAACTTGTTACTACCTTTAGCTTCAGTTCTTGGCATGGCAGCAGCTGCAATGTTCAACTAATGGAGACTGCATAACAATAATGTCAAGATATTTTTGTTATTATGTAGTTAAATGTTTAATCACTATGTGTGTTCTCTTATTTACTAAACTTAAAGGTCAGAATGACATGGTGCACAACTTGTTTACATTCTTCAATAACAGGAAGTGCATGTGCTCAAACCTGTCACTGTGTTATTGGAGCATCACAATGCTGTATGGTTGTACAGTACTTAACTCAAAAGAGGGATTGATACCTTGTCATATTGTCTGATGTTTGTATCCTGTTATATGCAATAAAGCCTACTTTGGTTTGGAGTCAATGTGTAGACTAAACACCTTGCTCACATCTGCTATTAACCTACCAACTTGTAGGCATCTGCCAATATTTTTATGGTCTACAGGTAGCATCTGCTATATGGTCTCTGATTGTTTAGGAAATTTTGAACATCAAGTTAATTGTGTATGCAAAGCATTAGCTCAACTGTAAAGCATATACACTATTTGCTCCATTATTGGCAATGAGGAATCCTGGTCTTAGCAGGGTGATCCATTTTGCCATAAAATTCCTGAATTTTTCCATCATTGACACCAGTATGTGTTTAGTGAAGCCAGAAATACAAACAGTAGCTGCGTGCGAATGACCTGATGTTGTGTGATTACAATACTAAGCTGACACGATGAGGAGGTTGTCAATGATACTGTTAAATTACTGCAGTCAGTTGGCTGTCACGGTCATGTATCATGTTTCCACCTCTCCGTAGCTATGTGGGTAGTCCAGAAAATTTAATTTTTATTTATTTATTTATTTGTCTTTAACCTCTTCATACAGGGTAGGAATTGCTGTTCAGAAGAAATTAAATTGCGATAGAATTTGTAAGTTTGGACTAGAGATGTGCATGTACCCCATGTTTTGGTTCTAAATCTTCATTATGTTTTGGTTTTGCCAAAACAACCCTCACATGTTTTGAATGTGTTCTTAAATTTAAAAAAACAGCTAAAGTCATGTAATTTGGGCCTGTATATGTACCTACAGTATTATTTACCTCAATAACAGTAATTTCCAGTCAATTTAGACCACCTCACAGCTCACAATATTGTTTCCACCCACATCGGCCAAAGGTTGCAGCGAGCTGGCTTGCCAGCTAAATTAAGCAACAGAGCAGTGGCACAAACACATGCCAGTATAAAAGAATATAAGACATCTATGAAACATTGTGGTACAGCAGTGGCAAACAGGATGGCAGTTGAATAAAGGCGAACATGAAAGTAAAATCACAGTTTGAACAAGGCACTAATAAAATTACTCTGTTGGTAAATAGATGCAAAATACCCATATGATAAGTTAGGATAATATATGCATGCCTTAGTGGTGAGATGGATGAACAAGAATGATTCTGGCCACAGCTGATTACAAAATGGAGCAATGAGAAAGAAGACTGACAAGTGATACTAAAGATAAAAAATAAAAATATTTGGAATAACAAGGAAGAATGGATGCTTCAAAGGTCCAGATATTGCAGCCAGGCTTGTTTGACAACAAATGGCAGCATGTCATGCGGGGACTTCTCATAATATTGGGACAGCTACAGGTTATGGTGTAGAATAGACACACAGGACCTGTACATTCTGCTATAATCTCTCCTGGTGACAGGGTGATGGGCTCCCTTCTATCCTCTCCATGACAAGAAACTCCTGTCACCTCCTCCTTCAGCACCCCAGACCCACCTCTACAGGAAGCCACTGGTGGAGCCCTGGACCCTTACAGCAGTGGCCCATTACTCCCTGGCTATCATTCCCTCCTCCATGTCTCAGAGACCCCATAGCATAGGAATAGCTGTGTGATCACCCTCTGCTGCTGTAGCTTGGAAGCTGTTGGTGCGGCTTGAGAGCTGGTAAACAAGTTTGTGTACTGTGGCTTTGAAATCTGGTACACAAGTCTGTGTACTGCGGCTTTGAGAGCCAGTACACAAGTTAGTGTACTGCGGCTTTGAGTGCTGGTACATAAGTTTGTGTATTGTGATACTGCTTTGATAGCTGGTGGCAGCACAGAAGCTGCTAGGTGTGGCTGAGAAGCCGTTGGAGTGGCTTGAGAGATGGTGGCAGCATGGAAGCTGCTGCTGCAGATGAAAAGCCGATGAAGTGGCTGGTGAGCCAATGGCAGAACAAAATCTGCTGGTGCTGCAGGGAAGTCGATGTAGTGGCTGGTGAGCCAGTGGCAGCATGGAAGTTGTTGGTGTGGCTAGGGAGCTGTTGAAGAGGCTAGCAACTGGAGAACCATGATACAGGATAGCGAGGAGTACTAAACTCTAATCATGCAGCTCAGCTGAACAAACCAAAAGAAATGCTACAGTCAGCGAGGTGGCAATAGGCCAGCATGTACATATAAGAGAGAGAACCAATAATGCCATGCTGTGGATAACACGTGACCTCCTGTGATGTGTAGATTGCCAAGCAACTGATGAAAAAAAAATGACAGTGTCAGAAGAAGGTTAACTGGAAAAAGGAGGCCGTGACTTGTTACACTTTGTTGTAGTGTGGTTGTGCCATGCAGCAGCCATGGAAAGGCTCCTTTGCCTGGCAGGAGTTCCCACCTATCTTTGCTCTGCGGCTGAAGCTGACAGGTACCCCTTTGTCACTTCTGCCTGTATTATTCAATCAGCAGCTGATACCAGTTTACCAGGCAACTGGTTGGCTGAGAGTCAGCCACTCTTAGCCAACCAGTGGCCTGTTACCATGGTAGCAGATGCTGATTTGATTTGACAGACAGAGGTGACAGAAATCAAAACACTGAGATCTGACACAGAGAAGAGGATCCAAGCCTGGTGGGAATATTTGAGTTAGAACTCAGATCCACTCTGAACTTCTAAGTTCGAGTGGGTTTGGTTTCCTGTTGGTCACATGACCTCAAATAATTTTCAAAACATGATACATTCATGTCAAGAAATGGTTTCACATCAAATCATGATGTGATCATCATCAGCTTTAGTGATCTTCAGTACAACAGGATGCTGGCTGTCCTACTTGCTGCTCCTTGCCAATGATTGTTTCACAGACAATTGCTATTTAAACAACTATGCTTATTTTTCTTGTTGCCCTCCTATAATGAAATTTCAGTTTTAACAACAGTAGCCCTAGTGTACAAGCATTTTTCTTGAGAACTAATGATTGTATCAGGAGAAACAGTCTCCATTTGTAAATCAGTAGCAGTACTGGCTACTAATAAAAAGCTTGATCATAAAGGTGTTGGCGGTGGAGAGAGCACATAGTATTGCTGCTAATAGCTGGAAATCTTGTTCATAAACATGATCGTCTTGCTCTTGATAAACCACTTGAATAAGAGTGCTGCAATACATGGTGACCTTCTCTACCTCTACTTAGTTTGTGATGAAAAAGCTACAAATGCTTTGGAAACTGTCTGGGTTGGGGTAAAAATATTTCTGCACACATACTGTAAGGTGTATTTTTTGCATTTTTCCCAAGACATAACAATACACTTATCACAGGGATGAGGTGATTCCACTAATGGTTGCCTTACTGCAACACAGTCAACACCATCCTAATTTTCTTGTTCAAATTCAACATGATCATCCTTATATCCTCATTATTATCATATCCAACATTATGCCCCTTGTCATATTACACACATCCACAATGTATTAATCATCATAATTTTTTGTCATCCTCACAGTTCCATATTGTTGAGAAACTCACGGCTAACCAAAAGATAATGTAAACAATCCATGGGAGCATGCAATTGCTGGTACACATTGAACGATCTTCACAATTTGTCATTCCAATTTGCCTGGAAATGACAAATCATGTAGATATCATTCTAGTGTGAACCCAGCCTTAGCCTTTCCTCCAGACTGTGAACTCCCAATTATTTCTTCATTCTCAGTTTTCTATTCAGATATAATTATGGCCATTTGGATATGACACAGCTAGTCTCAGAGCAAGGATGTGGTTGCTGGAAAGTTACAGAAGATGCACGGTCATGTGGGGCACCTAAGTTTGCACTGGGCATTCTCATACTTGGAAGATAACTAGCAGGTCCACTACTAGCAAAAAGCTGTAATCTAATGAAAATATTAACAGTTGTGAAGAGATAATTAGAAAATTGTCTGTAAATGACTCTAAGGGGTAAATCTGCATTGCATTATATTTGCTGTCTCTTTAAATGTAACAGGTATTGACAGTGGTTTAATATTTAAAGTAACAGTATTTATTATGCATTGGTTTTCAGTGTCATTGGAAAACTGCTGATAATAAACATCAGATTTGAAGTCCCTATAACTCAGAATGGCTGACACAAATCAAACTAGAATACGTCATTAATCAGTTGTGAATTAAAAGCACTTTTTACATCAGTTTGATCTATGCAGGCGGTACTCTTCTACCTAACACCATGGGCCAAATATAATAGAACGAGAGCTTAAATAATGTGAGAGTTTAGCAGTAACACTATTACATTGGTCGATTTCTATTTTCAAAAAGGAAAAACATCTGGATGAGAGTTTGAATTGTGAGAGATTTTTTAGTCTGAAAACAATGCAAGTTTCCCTGTTCTCAGACTCTATTTCATTGGCCGAGTTTAAAAAGCGTGAGTGTTTATGCTCACATTTAAGTTAAGAAGTTTTCATGGGAAGACCAAAAAGCTTTCAAAACTAATTCCAGGATGATCACTCAAAAACCTCTAATATTAGTATTTTGTCAATATAAAGTCTATATTTTCTTAGCGAAACAGGTTTCTTATTCTAAATATAAAAACTGCTTTTACATCATTATTCCTAAGTGTATATATCATAGGATTCAGCATTGGTGTGATAATTCCATAAAATATAGAAATAAATTTGTCATTTCCTGCCAGAGAACTTGAACTAGGTTTCATGTAGGCAGCCATAGCTGAGCCATAAAACATTGTCACAACCATTATGTGAGACCCACAGGTGGAGAAAGCTTTCCACTGCCCGGCTGCAGATTTAACATTCAAAATGCTTAAAATTATTTTAATATAAGATATTACAATAAATGTGACTGGTGCTATGTGAAAAATCACACCAATAACAAAAATGACTAATTCAATAATCAAAATATTTTCACAGCTAAGTGATAATACTTCTGGCACATCACATGCAAAATTATTAATTTCATTATTGTCACAACGATTTACCTTGAATGTAAGAATAACAACTGAAACAGAGAGAAGAAACCCACTTATCCATGTACCCATGGCTAATCTCACACAAACCGCTTTCCTCATGATTGTAGTGTAATGTAATGGATAACATATAGCTACATAATGGTCATAAGCCATAATAGTAAGCAGAATACACTCTGTTACCCCTAAGGAGAGAGCAATATACATTTGTGCTGCGCACTCAGCATAAGAGATAGTTTTCTTTACTGACATCAAATCTTTCAGCATCCTCGGCACAGTAGAAGATGTATAGCAGAGATCCACAAATGAGAGGTTGCAAAGGAAGAAATACATCGGTGTATGAAGGTTCGCATCAGTCTGGATGAGAATAATGATGGAGATGTTTCCAGTTAATATGATCATATACACAATCAGGAAGACATAGAAGAGAATAACTTGTGTCCTGGGAACACTGGAAAGTCCAAGAAAAATAAATTCCTTTATAACTGTGTTATTTTTCCAAGGCATTCTTTAAGATAAAATGGAAAATGATCTCAGTGATCTGTTATTAATAGTGTTGTTTTCTCAATAGTAAATACTGAAAGGGAATAACCTACACTGTGCTTTGTTAATATCTTCATTATATTACAACAGATAAAATGCATATAAAGTAACATAAACATTATGAAGTGACATGTGAATGACAGTAAGAGGTGACTGCACTTTAGATCAGCTCTGACCCTCTTCTCCAACTTACTGTAATCATATTCAAATAATTATAAAACATCTGACAATGTGAAAGCCGTAGGAACCTGCTGTTTTGCAATTACACATAGTATTGACCTCACACCAAGGCCAAGGTGGTTTAGTAGAGTTACTTTTACCTCCTGGACCCAGAGATATAACTGACATTGGACCAGATGTACTATGTTCTTAAAGTGATAAAGTGGACAGTGTTAAACCACCAGCCAATCAGCTCCCAACTGTCATTTTTCAAACACAGCCTGTAACATAACAGTTGGGAGCTGAGTGGCTGGTCATTTATCACTCTCCAGTTTATAATTTTTAAGAGCTTAGTACATCTCCCCCATTGATTTTGCTGTACTGTATCTATTCCTCTTTGGTAATTTTTGCTGCCTCACTGGTGAGAAAGCTGCATTGAACATGGGAATCTGCCCTGATTCTACACATAGGGCTATACATATTTACTCCAAACTGAAAGGTATCTTCAGCAGTGCATACAAGTAAATACCTCCTCTAGTACAGCACCAGCTGAGGAAGGACACTCAGTTATTATAAATGGTGAAGGACAATTACTTTTCCTACTTAATGCTATTCCACTACCTTATGTATCAAGTGTTCCCCACATGTCTTAGATTGTAAGGTTATTTGGGCAGGATATCATTATCTTTTCACATCATATTTTGTCATTTGCTTGAGTAATGTACTGATTCCCTGAATGTACTGTACAGTCCTGTGCAATATATTAATACTTTAGAAAATAAAAAGTTAATAGAAATTCTAACTCAAAATAAATGAATAGATATCATTCCATATCCCATTATATAGCAGTCTAGTCATGTGGCATTGAACACATATGAAGTAAATGAAATGTTATCTGTCTATTTAGGAATTCAAAGAAGACATACTGGAGTTTTTTTTTTTTTAAACTGCAAAAAATGTTAACAAACACATTGGAATGATGGAATTAAGATAATTTAGTATCAATTGAGAATTTTGACATCAATTATCTTAGCATGACAAAAGAATAATGTTCCAGTGGCCTACCACTACTTCTTACTGGTTATTAGATTTACATGGATGAGGGTAAAACTAATGTTTGCTCTTTATTTACAATATTTGATAATTTCCTGGCAGTGGCATAACAAGGGTCTTTGGCACACAGGGCAAGATGAAATTAGTTGCCTCCCCCAACAGTGTGGGTGCCAAAGGCCCTTATGCAAAAAATGGGTGGCCACATGCCAGAAGGGCCTTGGCCACTGAAAAATGGGGGCATGTCAACATGACTCACCACCATTTCTCATCATTTTGGGAACACTCCTTTCCATTCCATATGCACCTTAATACCCCCAGCAGTAGTGCCCCTTATGCAGTGCTCCTTACATATAAAAGACAGACACACACACACACACCTGCTGGTAACAAAATATCAATGGGCACCCAGCAAATGGTATAGGCAGCGGCAGAGTATCCATGGCCAATCAGTCAATCGAGATCAATGTTGTGTACACTACTCCTGACCGCACTTACCTGAAGGGCAGATGACAGCCCCCCCCAGGTCGACACAGCACCAAGAGCGTGTGCCCTGCCTGACCTCCCCTGGTTACAACACTGTTTTCTGGTGATTTTCCATTTCAAATAAAGAGTGAATAGCCCAACAAATTGAAAACTTAAAACCATGCAAGTTACTGACCAGATTTTTAAAAATACTTTCAATAGACATTTTCAGATCTGCTAAGCGTCAAGCCATTCTTAACATGCCAGAAGAACACTCCAAAAAAATAAAAAAATTAACCCATATGGCACCCCCTTTTAGCCAATAGACCCAAGGAAAATAAAAAACGATTCTGGTCCTCACTCTTAGAGGTATATTTACTAAAGTAACAGCAGCACAGACGGTGTAATGGTTAGCGTTACTGCCTCACAGCACTGAGTTCATGGGTTTGATTCCCACCATGGCCCTACCTGTGTGGAGTTTGTATATTCTCCCTGTGCTTGCGTGGGTTTCCTCCGGGTACTCCGGTTTCCTCCCACACTCCAAAAATATACTGGTAGGTTAATTGGCTCCCAACACAAATTACCCTAGTGTGTATGTGTGTGTGTGTGTGTGTACATGTGGTAGGGAATATAGATTGTAAGCTCCACTGGGGCAGGGACTGATGTGAATGTCCAGATCTTCTCTGTAAAGCGCTGCGGAATATGTGTGCGCTATATAAATAACTGGTAATAATAATAATAATAATAATAATAAAGTGAGAGATTTTAGTAGTGGAGATGTTGCCCATAGCAACCAATCAGATTCTACTTAACGTTTAACTAGCATCTTCTAGAAGATAATAGCTAGAATCTGATTGGTAGCTATGTTCAAATATAACCCTAAGACATAACTGGGGCCTATTGCTAATTAGCATCAGGCTCTTCCTGGTACCTTTGGTTCCTGGTTTCACCTCCTCAAATGATTTCTCCTTACTGATTTATAAATGCCTTCCTGCAATGCTTATTCATACATTATTTATATTTCTGGATTTCCATCTCCAGACATTAGCTACAAAGTAGTATAGTAATTTAAATTTGTAGACTGAAAATAAAAACCAACAGTTATATAGTTCAGTATATTTCCAGTAGGGAAAGTTTCAGCAGTATTATATATAGTTACAGCTCATTTTTTAAAACATATTCTGTGTGTTAAGATGTATATCCTGTTATTTTTCAAGTCTATTCATCTTGTCCAATTTATTTGGGTAAATTAGACTGGAGAGTATTACATATAAAGCATAATACATTCATCCATTGGGGAGTAATTTGATGTAACACCCTTCAGAGGATAGCGCTGTAGAAACCCAATAATTTATTTTTCATTGTATGTTCCAAGTAACTGGTGTTTCACTTGTTATTGTGGGAGTGTTGGCTGCAGGTTTTCTGTTAACTGCGCTGTATAAGGATTTTTCCTACCATAATCTTGAGAGCTGTACTGTGGATAAATGCAAACTTTCCTCTAGATTAGTATCATTTTCTGGAGGGAGCAGAGCAGAGAAGTGCATGGGAAATATATAGCGTGATAATTCTTATCTCCATCCACTATCCTGGTTTCCCTTAGTGAGAATCAACATCCCCCTAAGGCTATGTTTCAATAATTATATTCAGATACATTTTTGCGAGTGTTTTGGAGTTTCATTATGTGAATCATATTATATAGGGCAGAGGTTTCCAAACTTTTTCGAATCACGGCACCCTAGAGTATCTGCATGATTTTCATAAAAAAATTCATAAAAAATATAGTAAAGTAGTAAAGTGAAGTAAATTGTGCTTATCTGTCATCCTCAGGTTCAGTTATGTGGTTGTGGACAGGTTTGAGCTCCTGTTCACCCAAATATTTACATTATATTGACCATAAATAATTTGATTTGGTGCTGGACCACCAATCTGAGGCACCCCTGAAAGTGTCCCAAGGCAGTCCAGGGTGCCACGGCTTATTCTACCATAGGAATGCTATGTGGACAATTAGAGAACCACATATAATAAAATCTACAGTATACTGATATTTTGCATATGAAAAAAATAAATATTTATAATAAAATATTCCTGTATCATAATACAGAAAATCACAATTGATTAGTAAAATTGAACAATATTAAGCATATCAATGAACTTTGGAAAAATAAATTGTGAGGACATTTACCAAAATGTATACAGAGTAGTTTTGTATATCACATTCATACAATATTGCTAATATTTGGTACTGTATTTACATTTAGCAGTTGAGTGGTTCTTTTACAGTATATGTGATTTGCCAGGATACACTTTAGTGCCCTAACCAATTTAACATATTTTTATATTTTCCCTTGTACAGTATATTAGTACATTATAGTGTATAAGTATATTGGACTCAGCATATGCTTGGTCACCTCAGTCTCTGCTCTGACCAGCCCTTCACTCTGTCCAGCCATCCACCCTCCATTTTGGTCCACACTGCTCAATCTGTCCAGAAAACCTCCCTTATAACACCCCACTCCCACACTTACTATAGTCAGTTGGTGGGTCCCCCTCTCCAGCAGTTGGTTAAGGTATTATCCAGGGCAAGCTTTATGACACCTATATAATGTAGAAGCCATTGTATATTCTCTCTGAAAATGTGATTCATTGTGCCCTTTCCATGTGCACTACACATGTCAATGAACCCCAAAACTCACACATGTAACTGAATGATTACTGGAGAAAAAGCAGGAGTTTTATTATGTGCTGTCCAAAATCAAATAATTTTATATTAATATCCAATTATGATCCTCTCATTTATTACTAGATATTTATTTCATTTTCAACATTGAACAGTAATCCTGCCTCCACATATTGTATGGTTACAGAAATAATCAGTTGAAAAAAGGTTAAAGTTGTATAGAAAATATAAAGTGGAAAAAGAAAAAGTGACTAAAAAGAATCCATATTTTCTTTATCATAATTCAATTTACTAAATATATGTACATAGAGGAAACAAATATGATTATTCATTATTCTGTTACTCATACTTTGACCCCTGTACACATTGGAAGCATTTTTATTTTACTTTGTTTGGGGTTTTCTTCTTTGATCCTAAACTATGTGGATCATGATGGACACTCGTTGGCTAAAAGTGATGAATCATTTGACTCGGCAGGAATACTGTTAATCAATTAGATCTAGATATAGGTATGACTAGAAACATACCTGTTTATACTCCTGGGTTGATTATTGCACAAATATGCATAACACATAACTTTGTACTAGTTATTATAACTAGAATTCTATATATACAGTATATGAATTTTAATATATGACAACAGCTATTCAGTATTTCCCTGTCTATGCCAATCTAACCTGCATTGCAATACCACCTTGTGTGTACGTGTTCCTCTGCCTCATCCTTTAAGCCCATGGTGTGACTTGTTGATATGAGTGCCAGTCGGCTGAAAGTGATTAGTCATTTGCCTGGGCAGGAATACTGTCAATCAATTAGCTCTAGATATGTATAGGCTGGAGGTGTGTACTTATACATCCTTGAGAAACAGGGAAACCTTATGCTAATCTGTAATCAAGCTTACTGCGAAATGTATGTCAGAAGAAGTGTGAGCGGACCACGTGAGGTGCACATGTGACCAGCACTAGCTGACTCTCCCTGCTAACAGATTGAGATATTGCAGGTTGTAACACACACAGAGGACATGGGGACTTCCAGGCTGCCAGCATCATATGGGAATTCAAGCAGCTGCATCACCTTACACATTGGTAACATCCTTACACACTGGCATTTCCATTCTTATATGGTTAAATCATCTCAGGAGGGAATGGCATGTTTTTACACTGCAATGCGAATGTAACAGTGTAAACAGCCACAGACCCAGCCGCTAGTTACCTCTCTCTTCCTTCCTTTACTACAGGGACCCCTCTGACTCTCATTACCTGCCCTATGAACTCTTCCATCTTTCTGGCACTAAACCAGCATAATATGAATAACATTTATTACTTGGGAGCCATGAAATTTTATTATTAATCATATTGGAGATAGAAAGAAAAGTGTTTGGTCAAACCCCTGCTTTATTATTGATTGATTAGTCAGGGGAGGAAGTGGTCAGCTGAGAAAATCATAAACAGAATTAGCTGCTAATTGTTTTATATGCACATTCTATTTTATCAACGTCAGCTGTTAATTGTTCTATATGCATGGTCTATTTCAGACAAAAGAACAGATTATTGTAGGTGGCCATATAATAGCTAATCTAGTCACACTCTTTTCCCACTGCCTCACATTAAAACACAAAAAGCAGAAAAAATACAGCTCCTCATATATATGGGGTTTTGTAGGTAGCTGATGAAAACTCTGGAAATTATTTTGGGTAATATAAAAAAGGGATGTAGTCAGGATGCCTGCAGATGAAATGCCAACCACCAGAATTCCAACACTGAAAGCCTGGCACGGGACTAAAGATAGGCATCTAAATACTGATGCCTATCATTAGCCCCTCATCAAAATCCCGATGCCTGGCATATCAAACATAGGTTAGCCTGGCATTGTGAAATGTTAGCTGTGGGGGCCGGTTAGGTTTAGGCACTCCCGGGGGGACTTAGGGTAAGGCACCCCCTGGGAGGGTAAGGTTTAGATTAGACTAGGGGACAAAGGAGTTAGGCACCCCCCTGGGAGGGTTAGGTTTAGGGTGTTGGCAAGGGGTGTTATGGTTAGGCACCATGTGGGGGACTTAGGGTTAGGCACCACCCCCAAGTCTTAGAAAAAGGCACCCCCAAGGGAGGATCAGGGTTGGGGGGAGGGTCAAAGATACTTACCAGCCAGCATCAGGATTTTGATGTCTCAGTCTTCAATGGTTGGGATTTCAACCGACTGCTTTTAGCCATCTGTAAACAGCAGTAGATAAACACAGTAGACTGGCTCTGGAACTCTACTGGAAAACAGGAGACTGGAACACCCGGAAGTACGAGAAACTATATCACTAGCAAGGAATGAAAGGCTGAATGGAATATAACAGAAACGGCCCAATCAAAGCAAGTCTCTCTAATGACAGATTGTTGAACACCTGGGCTGTGTTCAGACAGGAGTATCAATCAGTGTGCACCTGATAGTGCACACTGACAGGCAGTAATTAGTGCAGAGGCTCAGCAGCAATCAAGACTGGAACTGCAAACAATATGCTGCTAACACAGATCCTAACATGAGGAAGGAGAAAACTTCAGCAAATGCTTTTATGGCATTCACCCCGCACAGCATTGGCATCGTGGCGGCTTGTGACAGTACCCTCCCCCTTGACGAGGGGTCAAGGAACCCCTAGAGCCTGGTTTGTTTGGAAAGTTCTCAAATAAACTTCTCTGGAAGGTGGAAGCATGCATAGATCTTTCTGGAACCCAAAAATGCTCCTCTGGTCCATACCCTTTCCAGTGAACCAGGAACTGAAGATGTCCATGAGAAAATCTAGAGTCCAGAATCTTCTCCACCACAAACTCTTGGTGACCCTGGATGAGAACTGGTGGAGGCAGATATGACTGGACATCTAGAAGTGAACCTGGAGAAAAAGAACACTGAGAGAACAATAAGATGTGCTGTTGAATCTAAGGGTCTTTGGTAACTTCAGCCTGAAGACTACGGGATTGATCTGGGCAATAATGCGGAATGGCACAATGAATTTTGGCCCCAATTCTGCAACCTCTGGTGCAGATTGATATTCTTAGAAGATAGCCACACCAGAACTATGGCTCAGAAATTACATGGTCTCCAATGCTTGTCTGCCCGTGCTTTGGATCACCCAGATGCTTGAAGGAGAGCCTGATGTACCTTCTTCCATACTGACCGTAACCTTGACACAGAAGAAGAGACATAAGTTCCCGTAGCAGAAGGCTCAATTGAGTTACTCCTAAGATGTGTCCCATAGGTGCAATAAAATGGAGAGACGAAGGATGCAGAATGGCAGGAATTGTTGTATGTAAATTCTGCAAAGAGCAGAAGTGGCACCCAATCATCTTGACATTTGGAAATAAAGCAGCGGAGGAACTTCTCCAACGAGTGTTTGGCCCGCTCCATCTGACCGTTGGACTGTGGATGGTATCCTGATGATAGGCTGACGTTGATACCCAGATCAGCACAGAAGCATCTCCAAAACCGAGCAACAAACTGCGTACCACTATCTGAGACAATGTCAACTGGATGTCCGTGGAGCCTGAAAACATGGTGGATAAATAGTGTAGACCACTCCTTAGCAGATGGTAACTTGCTCAAGGGAATAAAGTGCACCATTTTGGGGAACCAATCCACGAAAGTCCAGATGACAGAGCAATGTGAGGACACAGACAGGTCAACAGCAAAGTCCATAACAATATGGGACCATAGTTTAGAGGGCATAGGAAGAGGACACAGCAACCCTTGAGGAGCAGTCTGGAGAGTCTTATTTCTCAAGCAGACATTGCATGCCAAGACAAATTCCTGAGTGTCCCGTGACATGGACTGCCACCAAACAGAATGGGACATCTGTTGATGCTGGGATGACCCCCCCATCTGGAAGAATGAAAATCCTTCAGCACCTCCTTGCGCAGTCCCTAAGGGACAAAGAGCACTCCAGATGGTGTTTTATGAGGGGCTTCAGACTGGCACGAGCTGAGAGAATCTGCCAAGGTCATGGTCACAGCAAAATGGATTCTGGAAGTCGGCACGATGTTCTCTTCCAAGGCTCTTGGAGTATGTGTGATGGAAAAACTTTGAGACAGGGCATCCACCTTGATGTTCTTAAATCACATAATTAAAATCGAGTAAAGAACAAGGCCCAGTGGGCCTGTCTCGCATTCAGCCTTTTTGGAGTCTCAATATACTGTAGGCAAAATTCTTAGGGTCCATGAGAACCGTCACCACATGATTAGCTCCCTTTAACCAGTGCTTCCAGTCCTCAAAGGCCCACTTGATGGATAAAAGCTCTCGATTGCCCACGTCATAATATCTCTCCACTGAATCAAACTTCCATGAGAAAAAAGTGCATGGGTGAAGCTTGCCGTCTTTGACATCCTTCTGCGACAGTATCGCACCTACTTCAACTTCCGATGCTTCAACCTTGACAATGAAGGGAAACTCAGGATTGGGATGCCGGAGGACAGGAGCTGACACAAATGCCTCTTTCAAGATACTAAAGGCCCAATTAGTCTCAGGAGACCAATTTGCAACCTCCTTTCTTCGTTAACTCCACAATGGGTGACACAATCGAGAAGAAGGACTTAATGAACCTCTGATAATAATTAGCAAAGCCCAAAAATTGCTGGATGGCCTTCAGCGTTGTGGGTTGTTCCCAATCCAAGATGGTTTTTACCTTGCCTGGATCCATAGAGAAGCCTTGTGAAGTGATTTTATATCCCAAGAATGACACCTCCTTCACGTCAAATTCATACTTCTCAAGTTTGACATATAGGTTGTTAGACAAGAGTCTTTGTAAGATCTGCCGTATGTGCCCATGGTGTTCCTCTACAGACTTTGAATAGATGATAATGTTGACTAAAAAAAACACTCCAAAGACTCCCAAGAAATCCCTTAGAACCGCATTGATGAAATCTTGGAAGATGGCTGGGGCATTGGAGAGGCCAAATGGCATAATGATGTATTCAAAGTGTTCAGAATGCATGTTGAATGCCGTCTTCCACTCATCTCCTATTCTGATGTGAATGAGGTTGTATGCACCTCTAAGATCTATTTTAGAAAATATGGAAACATCTCATAGTTGGTCTAACAGAATGGAGATAAATGGTAAGGGTTACGCATTTTTATCAAATTTAGTCCACGGAAGTCAATGCAGGGTCTGAGGGATCCATCTTTTTTCTCCACAAAGAAAAATTCTGTTCCCACTGGGGATTTAGATGGATGAATGAAGCCTTTCTCCAAAGCCTCCTGAAAATAGTCCTGCATGGCTTTGTCCTCCGGTATAGACAAAGCATATAATCGGCCTTTGGGAATTCTGGCACCTGGCAGTAAATCAATGGGGCAGTCAAAGGCACAGGGTGGAGGCAGGATATCAGGTCACAGTATGGAGCCAGAATAGAAGGAGTAACTGCAGCAGCAGTTAGCTGGATAGGCCAAAACAGACATTGGGAGAAGCATGATGTGCCCCATTCCAGAATTTCACCAGTCTGCCACTGGATCACAGGGTTATGCTTCTTCAACCAGGGTAACCCCAAGACCACTAGAGCTAGCAGACACTGCAAGAGTAAAAAGGAGAGTTCCTCACGAGAGCCCCGACTCACAGCTGCACATGAGGAGTCTGATAGAGCACTGGGATTCTGGAAAGACTGGATCCATCCAATCCAATTTCTGACCCAGTCATGGAGAATGACAGCGGAGTCAGACCCAGGGTTTGGAAAGAAGACAAATCCATAAAATTGTCTGCTGTGCCACTGTCGATAAATACTGGGATGAAGACCTGTGTGTTGGATAGATGAATGACTGCATGGACCAGCACAGAATTCTCTGGGGAGACAGATGCAAGGCCTAGATGAATCTCCCCAAGTTCACCTAGACCTTACCTTTTCCTGACTTCAGAAAGCAAAGCTGGGCCATATGACCTTTACCTCTGCAGTAAAGGCATAAGCCCAACGAATGTCTCCTGCATTTCTCCTCAGGGGGAACACAAAATGCTCCCAGCTACATGGGTTCATTGAAGTCAGGTGGCACAGTCCATAATGGAGACCAAGGGCCTTGAGGAGGTAGCTTCTCCATTCTGCATTCCCATAGCCGTCGATCAACACGACTGGCTAGGCTCATGAGATCATCCAGAGAACTTGGGGCTGGATATTGGACCTGGATATCCTTGATTTCATCTGACAAGCCCCATCAGAACTGACTATGGAAAGCCGGAACATTCCACCCAGAATCGACAGCCCATTTGCGAAATGTCATGCAATAGTCTTCGGCAGCTCTATTCTCCTGTTTAAGGGATCTGAGGCTTGCCTCTGCCTATGCTACCTTATCTGGGTCATCGTAGAGCAGTCTTTGTGCCTCAAAGAATGCATCGACAGTCAAAAGACAATGCCTACTCACTCACTGGGTCTCTGAACCCGAGGACCTGGGTCAGAGTTTGAAATAGAGATTGCAGCTCTCTTTGAAATTTAAAAAGTCTTTCCGGTTTCCAGAAAACCGGTCAGGTAGGTTCAGTTTAGGCTCCACTATAGTGGGTGCAGTGGTACCATGGGATTCCTCCACTCAAAGAAACAGTTCCTGAACTTTTTGTGTCAAAATCTGGATCTGGCTAGCCAGGATCTGAGCCAGATTCTGACTGGGGTCCACAATGGAAAAGATCATTAAACCTGTGGATATATAATTTCTTTTTGGCTGGTGATAATGTTTAGGGCTCAGAGTCACTAGTGGGGAAAAGTCCTGCACAAACTTGAGGGCAAGATGCAGCCATATAATTGTGATGTGGCCACTGGGGATGGTAGCAGCCTCTGGGCTGGTTGAGGCCTGTGGGACTATGAGTTGAAATGCAGCCTTTGGGTCGGTAGCAGCCTCTGGGCTAGTTGAGGCTTGTGGGCCTATGAGTTGTGATGCGGCCTTTGGGCCAGAATGACTTGGGAGGAGGATTCTGAATAGCTGCCAGGATGACACTGGTGACAGTGCACTGGATTGTGCACTGAGGATGCTGAGTCGCTACCAGTGTCGCCAGGATGACACTGGCAATGGTGCACTGGAGTGCACACTTGGACTGCTGAGTAACGGCCAATGTCACTGGGTTGTCACTGGCACTGGACACAGACTGCCACTTCAGGTGGAGAAAGCGCACAGTGCCACCTAGATGAGACAAGCAGAATGAGCAGGTGGAATGCAGACTGCGCTGCCTGGATGGGACAAATGGCAGTAGATAAACACAGTAGACTGGCTCTGGAACTTGACTGGAAAACAGGAGACTAGTACAACTGGTAGTACAAGAAACTCTATCACCAGTAAGGAATGAAAGTCTGGCTGGAATATAACAGAAACAGGACTTTATGTGTACAGTTATTCATCCATGACATTTCTGTGGAGGTCACTATGGAGATCAACACACCATTGACACACAAAGAAGGAAGGAGGACGTAGAGCCTGGGTACTTGGGTCAACTGTGGCCACAAGGTAAGAATTTATTTTCTTATTTTGCTCCATATACTCTTTCTCTGGTCATCTGCCTTTGTGTGTTATTGTTGGCTTGTTCTTTTTGAAGTCTTCTAAAACATTGTAAGTATGGAACCACTTTATCCAAAGTTGACTTATTATTGACATTAAAAAACAAACTGCTAATGTTAAAGTTTAGAGTTTAAAATTCTGGATATTTTGTCTATCATATGTTGCGAAATTGAGAGTGTTTTCTGTAAGAGCTTGTGTGTTTGACTAGACAGGCCTAAGAGATAAATTATGGAAAAGACCTGATGAGTGGAAGGCATACACATTATGACTGGAAGCATCTAGTTATGTTGTCCCTCCAGCCTATGTAGCACAGACAATGCCTATTAAACAATAGACCAAGAGACTCCAGACTCATTGGAAGCTATTCTTCAAGAAATAATGGCATTAGCTAATAAAAAAAGAAGCCAAGTGCACCTAGGGAAGACACAGTAGAGAAAAAAAATACTATTTAATCCTAAAACACCATTATAAGACACAAACTAAGCAGATGAAAATGGAATCTTACATTTACCACACTAATCTTTGTTGTATGGCAGGAGAGAGAAGATAATGAAGGGCCATGTTCTTATAATGCTTTCACCCACACTTATTATACCACATATACTAATAATAATGAATGGAATTTAGTTCAACATTGCTTAGAGAGAAATAAATACAATTATTTTTTTCCACGTAAAGATAAGACAAGTACTAAAATATGTACACATTATGGCAACATACACCCCGATAACATAATATCACTAAAACTGCTAACACACAAAGTAAGGAAGCATAGCAACAAACATTTTTCAAGCTTCCTTAAAAGTGGTAACTACTGATGAAGGATTGTGGTCAATACATGTCACTTGGGCCAGACTAGAACTAAACAAAATTTGTACTGAATGTGTAGATTATAAAGAGGCTAGAGAAAGTTAAAACCAAACTGGAGAGGATGTATAAGACCCACTCACCTACACATAAAGACATGATGCAATTATTCACTGGTTAATTAACCCATCTGGAATATTAGAAACTACAGTTGCAGGATGGTAAGATATGGCTTTTAGATCACCAATGGACACAGACAGAGTAGGCTTAGATGATGAGTGGATATGTCTGATGAGAGCTTTTACAACTAAATTTCAATGCCAGCCTAACTGGGGAAAAATAATGATGATTAAACAAGGTCCCACAGAGTCAGTTAGGCAATAGTGGGCCAAGTTTAGAACAAAGATACAAAACTAGGGAGGCATTAAAGAAATGTTTATAATGGGGTGCTCCATCCAATGTTGTCCAGTGTTTTTGTTGAAGGTCTTAGACTTAATATAAAAAAACATGGTTGACCATTAATGATCCACTATGGCTTGGTCCAATTGGCAGGATTTCCTAATATTGCATGGTCAGGTAGGTAAACTAGTACATAATTGTATGTTGGAATTTGTTTCGGGATGGACTAAGTTTGACGCTCAAAGATAGCCATGTCAGCAGCTTTAGCTGGCATTTCCTTCTTTTCACATCTATATAGTTTTGGTTGACTCAACCAAATCCTTATTATTATCTAAGGCTCTGAAGGGTTGGGCTAGGGAACAGGACGGCCCATGTTATTCCTGCAGACCTATTAATCTGGTACATCTAAAGAATATAGTTTTTGCAGTTTCCAGGATAACTTTAGATACATTTGAGGTATCCCTTCTATGTTTGGTCTTTTCCCTCACATTTTTGGGGGCTTTCAGGTGGGGGAGTTAATTGCATCAAAGAAAACATCAACCATATCCAGTTTGCTTTTCTGTAATGTTTTTGTAAAGGATTTAGTTTTCTGTAAACTTCATAGGTCTAAGACAGATTAGTTACCAAGGGGTAAATGGATTTTGGTACCTAGACACTCTGTTCCAGCCATTTGTCAGGCAGCATTTGAAGGCCATTTTAACTTGTTGCATCCGGATGGTCTAATCAATGGTTTGTTCAGTTCATTAATGTGTTTAATAAATGTTTAATGGCTCTAGGCTTGCCTTTAGATCTTTATAGCATGCACTCTTATAATTCGCACACCTGCTTGCACTGTGGCTCAAGGTTCTTTCATTGATGCGATTAAAAAACTGGGTTAATGGAAGTCGGCAGCTTATAATTGATATTTGCAGGGGGATGTGCCATCCAGTTAGTTGTGCTTTCCACGATTTTTTTGGGAAACCTAGAAAAATTATGCCTGTTGCCACTTTGGGGAATTAAGTTTTTTCCAATTTTTGCCCTAATGGAGGTTTTTGTGGTTTTTACCTTCATGCTGGGTTGCCCAACCTTTGATTCCCTCCTTCCATTGCTAGGTTTCCGGGTTAGGTTCTGTTGTGTTTGTTGATATATTTTGCTGCCTTTCAGACCTCTTTTGCAGGCTGCTTCTAGATGACAACTAATTGGTGGGGTTTGTAGGTCATTGTTACATTTAATTTGCCAGTGTTCACTCTTTATAAGCTCAGGTCCAGTCCAGTCTAGGTGTGGAGGAGGTCCACTGGTTTGGTGTCTGTGGTATGTGGTAGAATAGTCTTTTAGATTCCCTGTGGTCTTGCAAGGCTAAATGGGGTTTGCCCAGTGAATTGTTATTTCCTTAGTGCAGATGTGTATAGTTGTTTTGTAATATGTTGTAATGTAGTAATATAACTTTTTCAAAGTTCCTGTGGGCAAAAACTTTAGGAAGATAGTTTCTTATTGTGATCCTTTTAACAACAGATATATCAGACTGGTGGGCAAAACTGTAGGCAGATTCTTGATACTGAATTCAAGTGTCCACATATAATAAGTCAATATTTGTCCTTATTGCAGGTAGGCAGTAACTCTAGGCAGGTTGTTGACTATAGCAGTGTATTGACGTGATCTCTACTATATAAAATGGCAGCCCTTCTTTGTACACTAAACCAGAATGCTTGTGGCAGATGGTGCTTTGTGTCTTGTTTCAACTTATGGACACTGCAAGGAAAAACGCAGTATCAGGGAGGTGTGAATATGATAGTGCATCTGGTAAGTATAAGGAATATGTTTACTTATCCTTCAGTTCTGCTGGTCCTTCTTATTCCAATTGCTCTGCTTCCTTGGTACTGGTAGTGTGCACGTATGAGGGCTTGTGTGCTCAAATAGGGACAGGCGCTATAATAAACTAAAAATACTTTTATTGCATATTACACTCTCAAATAAAATACAACAATATGCGGATGAAGGTTCCATTGTTCTTATATGGACTGCCCCAATGTGTTTTTTCCTTTGTGGGGACTTTTTCAAGGGAAAATGATTGTATGCACTTACTTTCCTGACTTTACACCATCATTTGTACGGGTACTGTGTTCACGTGTGGTCACCAAGTGCCGCACTTCCGGGTTCTGTTCTCTGCACATGCATCCTCCTTGGACACCCAGCTGTTGATGGTGCTCATGTGTGTATCAGTCATGATCAGTCTCAGGATATTGATGGTCCTCTATGGAATACTAGTTCAACAGGTTCACCCGTATGTGCCAGTAAATGGTAATGTGGACTTTGGTCCTCATGTATGGTGGTGGCCATATTTTTGTAGTTAGATTCTTCCTATTGACATAGTTAATTTAGCTCTGGTCAAGTATCTTCCATCTTTTTATGGTGATTAACCATCATGCTTATCTTCCTTATAGTCATAATCCTTATGGGAACAATTGTAGTCCTTAATAAATCACAGAAGTTCAGCTTGGTTTATTTCATGTGTGGTTGTACATGTTGGATGCATATCATAACATTTGAATGTATGTCAATTTAACTGATATGGATGTAACCTATATCTTCACAATGTTAAAGAAAACATCACCTCTATAAATAAAATGAATATTTACTGCTTAAAACTGTAACATTTGCAAAATTTCATACTCCGCATGCAGTGGAAAAGAAAGGCTCATGCCATGGCCTTTTTTTGTGAGTTTTGGTTCTGCTACTGCTGTTTCATGCAATAGAATGCCTATTATGGAAGCTGGGACTAAACTCAGTCAGGGAGCTTCTAAAACCTCACATGCATCACCTTCTTAGTCTAGATGTGTCACCTTTAAAACAGGCAAATCTTGAGAAATCTGTGAGGAGAGTCTAAGTGTGTCCATGAGTTCTATGTGTGAGACTTACATTTCTGACAATGTTCTTCTAGAGAAGCCTCCTTCCACCATTTCCACACTCTCTGCAAAGGTGGGGATGAGCAGCAGTAGAAGTAAAGATGGTGACTTAGATATTAAAAATACTACTGAGAATATGCAACAGAATGAGGGGAATATTTGTGCATCTAGTACTAATAAGGATATTAATGAAGAGGATGTTGTTTGTTTCAAAATAAGTAAGCCATCAATAACAGCAGTTTTTCCATAGGATAAGAAGGCCTGGGCATAAGACCAAAAAAATCACCACTTCTTTTTTTGTGGAATTATTTTACCCACATCCTGACCACATTTTTCAAGCCTTCTGTACCATTTATGAAGCCAAATTAAGTTGAAGTAAGGACATTAACTATCTAGGAAAGCTGAAAATTCAGTTAAAATAATAATAATCATCTAGATTCCAGCTCTCAGCTAGATACCACCACCAACACCTTCATCATCAATCTCATCATTAATGATTAGAGGTAGTCCTCCTGCATCCAATATGTGAAGGCTAGTTGACTTCCTCCCTATCCAGGTTTCCACATAAGAATCCTTGCACAATAAGGCTGTTGCTACCACGGGTGAATATTCATCCCAGAAGGGGATCAAAAAGACTAGTTTCAAACAATAACTGATTGGAAAAAATATTTTACACAAGGAACAAAGTATAAAATCTGCCATACTGATGCACAACAGATCACTAAAGCCAATACTGCTTTACTATTATTAGATCTGCATCTGAAATTTGCAATCAGTGCATATATTTAGATAGTTAATTGAGGTCCTTTATCCCTCCTACCAAATTCCATCTCCATTCCATGTTAAAAGAACAGCAATTATTCTCCTGTACAGGAATGTTAAAAGAAAACTAGTATGACCTTGTACATTTCATTTTACCCACTATCCATTTAAATACAGATATATGCACAAGGTTACTTGTCACACAAAATATTACATAACTGTGACAGTCTCCTGGGTAGGTGTATCACCTTTAACATCAGCATCTAACTCACAATGCCAGCTCATTCATAGGCAGGCTACTCTATGTATTACCAGCTTTACTAATAGGCATACTGGTGTCATCCTGTTAGAAAAACTCAGATGTCATAGCAAAAGGGTTTACCCTGCTAGTATTCTCCTCAGGATTTGTCATTCTGATATTGCATATAACTGTCAGAATATTAAAATAAGGTGAAATTGAACACATCCAATGTTTTGCCCACACAATTATTAGTGATTCAAAGTTTTTGTTAAAAATTAAAGGGGCATGCAGGAGGTGCTGTGTGTGGGCTGACAAATTTCTGGAATTTTTAGAATTCAGCAACCACATGTAGAACATTGCAGTGACTGCAAGAACAGTTCAATTTACCATGTCATCGACTGAAGTAAGAGATAGTGACCAGGTGGATTTCATCCTTAATATGCTTCAATGAATGGAGGAATAGCATCAAACCATCTAAACCTACATAACAAGCCATGAAATAAGGAGAGGAAGGGTAAAGTCTAGCACAGTGGAGAAGAGTCTGTTTTATGCAAGTTATTAAAACAATTTGAAATAGTAACTAATGAAGTGAGTTCAGACACTGCCAGCCTACATCAGGTTACTCCCTTAATAAAACTACTAGAAAAGCAGCTCATGAAACTGATGAGATGAAACAAAGTGATTCTGATAAGTATGTTGGACTTATTAATCAAGTTCTTTATTCACTTTGCCAGGACCAAAGGGTTGTCAACATTTTGCAATTGGATCACTACATTTTGGCAACCATACTTGATCCTAGGTTTAAGTCATACATAATGTCTTTCTTTCCAATTCACACAGATCATAAGAGATGCAAAGAGCTCCTTCACAGCAAGTTTTCAGCTCAAGAGGCACATGACACAACAACGTCTGCTACTTCAGTTTTTTCTGCAAATGTTGCTGCCATTAAAACTGACTTTTTTCAAGAGATCCACTATTGGTGAGGATGATGAGTCAACTCAGCACACCAAAGTGAAACACTATTTTGAAATCTTTAAAGAATTGCCCAAAATTATTGACATCTCTACCGTGACTTGACCGGATACACTAAGCATCAATAGAATGGTGGATAATTATTTTAATGACAATGTACAAATTTGCATGTCACACAGTACTTTTGATTACTGGGATTAAATCAAGGCAATTTGCAGCCCCTTGTACAAACTTACTTTGGTGTACTTACACTGCCTACCCTCCAGTGTGTACTCAGAAAAAGTAATAAGCACAGCTGGAAATCTTGTGAGTGATCTGGGTAGGAGGCTACTTCCTTAAAATGTGGAAAAACCTATGTTCATAAAAATGAACTACAAATTCTAAGTGGAAGACCTTTGCCATGAAATACAACAAAGTACTGAGACTTCTGTAATGGTGGATTTCAGTGGGCATGAGCTACTATTGTGTGGTGATGATATTGACAACAATGATGAGGGTGAGGATGATAATGATATCTTCCAATGGTAGATATGATTAACAATGCTGTTATCCACATTAAGATCATTGGTACATTAGCTTTTATAGGGGGGGAAAAACAAGCACTTCAACCACAAAAGTAGCTGTCAATGTCACTGAAGTGCCTGGTGGTTTAAACTGTGCATTTCCTTTTTATACACAGTACAACATAGCGAGCTTGCTGCAGCCTTTGTTCAATATTGGTGAAAACAATATTGTGAGCTTTGAGATGTTCAAACTTTACTGCAAATGAATGTAATTGAGGTTAATAATACTGTAGGAACAAAACCAAACCCAAAAATATATTATTTTATCTGTTTTATAATTAAAAAAAAAAATCCAGATCCAAATACCAAAACACTTAAGGGTGGTTTTGGAAACCAAAACCCAAAAATGAAATAGAAACAAAACACTGGAGTGCATACACATCTCTAAGGAAATATGCTAATGCAACAGCCCCAGAAACTTGTAATAATACACACACCAGAGCCTTCATAGCTTTCCACAACTGCATACACATACACAGCATTGAATGCAGATCAAATACCATTGACTCCCTTAGTGAGTCTATGGTTGTGCAGCATTGCGCGCTGTATGTTATATGCAGGAGCCAGAGCATACCTCTGTTTTAGCCATTTTTCCCTTTTTTCTCCCAAAAATATTTACTTCATGTCATTCACTTGCGATTTAGTCATCTCTGTAAACATGATCACAATTCAATCACTCTGCTTTGCTGCAGTAATGTATTGTCAAAACCGGATAATTGGCGAAGACAGAATCTGTTTGCAATTGGAATCTGCGCAATGCTGTCTTGTAAAGGGCCAAGACTCTATCTTAGAAATAAAATCTCACAGCAATATTTTGTAAACAAAAGGTACATAGTCAGCCTTCCTCAAACACAGGCAGACTAAACAGGGAGGCTCCGACAGCACAGCTGGAAGCCTCCTCCCTGTATGAGAATTAAATTCACTGTATAAACACATTTTGCAATTTGCAGTTTAAGAACATCAGAAAAATACATGTGTGCTTGTGTGTGTGTATATGTATATATATATATATATGTGTGTGTGTACATGTGGCCCATCATGCGTGGACTTTATAATATCACACAGACTTATATTTGAAAAGTAGCAAAATTCCCTGCAACTCATACACACAATGTTAAACAGAATACAGTCAGTTTGTTAGTGATCCTTCCCAAAATCATACTGGCATGGCCACACACACACATAGATGCCCTTCCAGCTTAGTCCTGCTCGCTAAGTGCCCCACCGACCCTCAGACGCACAACGCAATTCAGTGGTGTTTTCCCCGCATACATACATTTAAAAGCAATGGTCCCGTAACGCAAAAAGGATAATTAAGAAATGAATGTTTTCTGTAACTATGGCTTAGTAAATGACAATTGAACTCTGTGTGGAACCGTACTGATCGACTCTGTTTCCACAGCATTCCGGTGACATCAATATGAAGATCAGAACATGCGGCTATGAAATATGAATGTTAGAGAGAATATCTATTTGAAATGTTGTTTTCCATAGCAGCTTAGATTTGCATGTTGGGGGATACAAAAGGAGGTTGGAGACCTTTTGTATCCATTTGGAATTGTCCAATAAATGCCCTGTAACAGATTTCTCCAAAGGACTGGTTATTCCAATCTAATCAATAGAGCTAGCTAGCTGAGAGTAGAATCTAATTAACAGTAGTCTCAGGTAACCCAAAAGGATAATCCCTTTCTGATGACCTCACAGGTAAAAGGGGGCGGGAACATAGCATGCACATCCTGAGAAAACACAGTTTAGCAGACACACTTGCAGATTTTAGAAGGAAGAGAGAGGTACACTCCCTGACCAGACAACAGAAGAATGGGTCTCAGTTCCTCTGGGTTATTATAGCTGAGTATAAAATGTGCTATATTTAGCCTATTTGGGTGTCTGTAGCTATGTTTAGTGTTAATCTGTTATTAGCTTAGCATGGTGTGTGGTTTGTAGTTTTCTAAGGATATTCATGGGTCTGTGTTGGCATGCAGTGGATAATGTGTTGTCTGGTCTGTGCTTTTCATCTGCACTGTAGGGTACAGTGGTCTGTTGTCAGCATGCAGGAAAGGGATTGATTGTGGAGTTGTCGTGATATTTGTGGATGATTGATGCTGGTTGATTGAGGCCTTGCCATGTGTTCTGTGTTGGGGCCTTGCCATGTGTTCTGTGTTGGGGCCTTGCCATGTGTTCTGTGTTGGGGCCTCTGGTGTGTTCTGTGTTAGGGCCTTGCCATGTGTTCTGTGTTAGGGCCTTGCCATGTGCTTGAACGGTATCTCTGCTTGGGAGAGATGGGCTTTGTGTGTGCTGTATACTCATGAATGTGATCATAGGGTGGTGTCAGTGTTGTATCATGGAGGTTGAATTGATAGCAGCTTTGAATGGTCATTTGTGGTTACTGTGTGGTGTTGTGTGAGTCAGATGGGTATGTTGTCTGCGGTTTGTTGGAGATGGCTTGCCTCCATGTGGGGTGAACAAGGGAAATTGTGATTCTGCCCAGTTGTGTTGTTGTGTGGGTCAGATAGGTATATTGTCTTTGTTGTGGTTGTGGTCATTGATGGATGATTTGTGAAGTTGCAGCTTGGTGCAGGATGGAGTTTGCCTAGGGATCATGAGGCTTGCAAACAAAGAAAAAACATGTGCTTTGGCCCTTCCCCCTCCCCACGGTCTAGTGACTACTGGATGAGGTCTGTAGTAGGATGGTATTGTTGTATATTGGAATCAGCTTGTGTGGTACATGTTGGAATATTAAATGGTGCAGTGTTTGCCTGATGTGTTGGCATATGATATCCAGCGTGCATATTTAATTAACTATGGCATTATGGGAGATTTCAATGAGGTAGCTTCATAATGGAGTTTGTTTGTAGACCATGCGGTTTGAACAATAGGACAGGAAGCATTCCCAACCCCCCCTCACACACAAACAAACACACACACACTCCATCACCAGCCATCTTGAACATGTGCTCTCAGCAGACATTGATATATCTCTCATTGTATTTTAATGTGTCTCTCTTTCTCTCTCTCTCTCTCTCTGTCTCATATTGCTCATTGTATTTTGATCTTTAATAACCGTTTCATGTATTTTAACTGTACCTTATGACCTAATGTTTGTACAATTTATTTGCGCTCATTATTAGATCATAGCGTTGTAACATCTGTACTTTTACCTGAATAATAATCTTTAGCGCTTCGGACCGCTATTCAACTGTCTTGGTATTTCATTAATGGTATAATCAAAATAGCGACATCTTGTGGTTTTAGAAGGTACAGGCAGGTTTTGTCTTAGAGGTTCTAGGCAGGTGAATCTTAGAGGTTTATTGGCAGGAATGTATTAAAAGGTTTATTTACGAATTTAACAGTATGCATAGAACACAAAGTAATCGCACAACTGCGTCAACATCAGAATAGAGAACATCGGGCCCTATGATAACATTTTCAACGTCTATGTAGTAGAAACTTTTTTCATAAATGCTTCTTGAAAATGATAGTAACGTAATCTTTATTTGTTACCTCTTAGTGTAACTGTACCTGTAAATTATTCTTCTTTTGAATGATGACAGCAAACTTTTCCTCTCTACATACATTCTTCACAACTAAATGTAATAAAGTTAAGTTTGTATAATAACCATTTTTTATTATTCTTGGTTATTTCTGCTTTAATTTCTCTCTAAAGTAAGATAACTTGGTCATATATGTGAAATGGGAAATATATTGGTGTATATACACTTTCTGCGCTCACGTTTCTCGTAATTCAATGAACCCAGAGTATGTTTCCCATTGCGATGGTTTATTTAAACTTTTACACCTTTTACACCAACATAAAAATCATGTATAGATGCACATGAATGCACATCTAATTCTTTAAATATAGCTTATAATACAACATTAAAAATAATGGTGTTGGGGGCGTAGCCTGGATGGCACTGAGAGCAGATTTACCTTCTTCCTGCTCCCACAGCCTTACCACCAATGGGCACATTTTCAGGGTTTGTCCCTGTTATGTACCCAGCCCCATCCCTTTAATTATAACTACTGTATGGGTGGTTCCTGCCCAATGCCACTCAACCAATACTTTTTGTGTTCCTGCTCTATTTTCCCTGAGGCAAACGCTATCACCCCATTTTTGGTCTAGTTCAGTTTATACCCCATTGTTTTATGTGTTGTGATAGAAGCAATGGAAAAGTGCTGGATGGCATATATGTTTGTCCCAAATTTCTGACATATGTGTTTTAAATCCCCAGGAGAAGGGGGTAGGTTTTATCCTTATTATTTTTAAGATAATATAGACTAAGAAGGGTAAAAAAATGAAACATTGGAGCTGTTCTCCTAACTCAAAACCATGGGTAGACTTTGATAGAACCTTGGTACCAACTTTTCTCTATCAGAGATGATTTGGACTCCTAAAAACCTACAATTCTCCAAGAGCTAGATGTTATTCTTTTAGCACTTGAGATTTGGCCTTGGTCATCTTCTAATGCTTACTTCTATCCAGGGCTGGCAACAGAAATCATGGGGCATCGTACAACCATTTTTTATGGAGCCCCCATCCCCGGGTCCCTGGAAGGTACAGGCTAGTTGCTTGAGAGTCTAACGTACCTATATGTGTTTTCTCTGGGGAACCTCTGAGCTCCCACAGTGTCCTTATATTTCCTCAGTGTCCCTCCATGCCCCCACAGTGTCCCTCCATGCTCTCTCAGTGTCCCTTCATGCCCCACACTTACCTTATTCTATATCTGCCTGCCGCAGCTCCTCTATGACATCATGACACCACATGCACTGTGCCACAACAAGAAACTTTTTTTCACCACCCTCTGATGGTGCAGTACAGCTACTTCCCACTGGACAGACCCCAAGCTAATACCTGCATAGTTGCTGCAGTGATCAGCACATACCTGCACCCTGCTGATTACTGCAGCAGCAGTTACACTCTGGTACCCCCTATGGCCTCAATGCCAGTACAGTTGTACCCCTAGGCCCCCTCTGTCACCAGGCCTGGTTCTATCTACTTGTAACCTCATTCTCATTTGACTCCAGAATTGAGAGTCTCTGTTTGCTTCAGGCACAACGTAACCTACCCTCTGGGTAACTATTTACTTATATGTGCATTAGCCATTGGGTTTCTAGTATGCTTAAGATATCAAGCTCTCCGAGTCTTCCCTGCCTGCTATTTTACCCAAATTATATACATGTAACTCTAGGGGTGCTATAAGATTTTGGTATTTAATCTCTATGGAGGACAAGGCTATAGCTAAACCCAAAGTGCAATTACAACTAGAATCAGATTTACTGGTACAAATGAGGGTGTGTTGCCTAATAAAAGAAAGACATGGTCACACCCCCTTAGAAAAAAAAACATTTGCAGAGCAGCACTGCATGCTGTGGAGAGGGGCTTTGTAAGCCTCTCATCCTGGCACAAATCCAGGGGGCACAATCAGTGTGATTCTTCGCCCCTGCCTATCGGGAGAGACACAGGCAGAGGAGACTGCTTCTGCTGCTCAATAACAACAGTCTTCCTGCTCCCATAGCAGCTCAGCATAGCATAGCATAGCAGCCCTTTGGCAAAGTAGTTTAAATGTCACAAATTAGTTACTTATGGAGAAGGTGCTATGTTGCTCCTCTGAACACCTTGAACTCCCTTTTGGGTATTCTTACTATAAAATTCTGCCTTTATGGATGGTTTTGTAATTCTTTGATTTTCTTTTTATTTACAATTGCAAATATATTATGTATCTTTTTATGTTGTATAAGCTGTCTGTGATATCTGATTCCCTGCACCCTCCCTTCATTTATTTATCTGTACCCTCCATTCCATGTTTATTGAACATTAAATATATTAATGATAAAAAAAATAATAATGGAGGTCATTTAGAAGTAGATGAGAATAAGCTTGTGGTGTTTTTTGCAAAAGATATGCACAAGAAAAAGTATACATGCCCGTGTCTATAAAGTCTGTGGTCTGTGTGCCCTGAGAGTGCAAACATTCTGGTGGAAGAGGAGCAGAGAAGTGACTGGGACAATTATAGTGTTATTATTCTTTTCTGCACCCACTTTATTGGCTTCCAGTAGTGAGTATCAACATTCCCCTAAGGGGATGTGCTAATATTTACACAGTCAGGTGCATAAATATTGTGACATTTACAGAAATTTCATATTTTTGCCTCTATTCACCACCACAATGGCTTTGAAATGAAACAAACAAGATGTGCTTTAACTGCAGACTTTCAGATTTAATTTGAGGGTAATTACATCCAAATCAGGGGAACGGTGTAGGAATTACAATGGTTTCTATATGTGCCTCCCAATTTTTAAGAGGCCAAAAGTAATGGGACTATCAACTCAAAAGCTATTTCAGGACAGGTGTGGGCTATTCCCTCATTATTTCATTATCAATTAAGCAGGTAAAAGGTCTGGTGTGACATTTGCATTTGGATTCAGTTCCTGTTGACTCTCAATATGAGATCCAAAGAGCTGTCACTATCAGTGAAGCTAGCCATCATTAGGCTGAAAAATCAAAACAAACCCATCAGAGAGATAGCAAAAACATTAGGTGTGGCCAAATCAATTGTTCGGATCATTCTTAAAAAGAAAGAATGCACCGGAGAGCTCAGCAACACCAAAAGACCTGGAATACCACAGAAAACAACTGTGGTGGATGACAGAAGAATTATTTCCCTGGTGAAGAAAAACCTCTTCGCAACAGTTGGCCAAATCAAGAACACTCTCCAGGAGGTAGGTGTACATGTGTCAAAGTCAACAATCTACAGAAAACTTCACAAGAGTGAATATAGAGGGTTCACCACAAGATGTAAACCATTAGTGAGCCACAAAAACAGGAAGACCAGATTAGAGTTTGCCAAACAACATTTAAAAAAGCCATTACAGTTCTGGAACAACATCCTATGGACAGATGAGACAAAGATCAACTTGTACCAGAGTGATGGGAAGAGAAGAGTATGGAGAAGGAAAGGAACTGTTCATGATCCAAAACATACCACCTCATCAGTGAAGCATGGTGGTGGTAGTGTCATGGCATGGGCATGTATGGCTGGTTCCCTTGTATTTACTGATGATGTGACTCCTGACAAAAGCAGCAGATTGAATTCTGAAGTGTTTCGGGCAATATTATAAGCTCATATTCATTCAAATGCTTCAGAACTCATTGGACGGCACTTCACTGTGCAGATGGACAATGACCAGAAGCATACTGCCAAAGCAACCAAAGAGTTTTTTAAGGCTAAAAAGTGGAATGTTATGCAATGGCCAAGTCAATCCCCTGACCTGAATCCGATTGAGCATGCATTTCACTTGATGAAGACAAAACTGAAGGGAAAATACCCCAAGAACAAGCAGGAACTGAAGACATTTGCAGTAGAAGCCTGGCAGAACATCACCAGGGATGAAACCCAGTATCTGGTGATGTCTATGCGTACCAGACTTCAGGCTGTAATTGCCTGCAAAGGATTTGAAACAAAGTATTAAAAAGTGAAAGTTAAATTTAGGATTGTTTAGTTTGTCCCATTACTTTTGGCCCCTTAAAAAGTGGGAGGCACATATAGAAACCGTTGTATTTCCTATACCATTCACCTGATTTGGATGTAATTACCCTAAAATTAAATCTGAAAATCAGCAGTTAAAGCACATCTTGTTTGTTTCATTTCAAAGCCCTTGTGGTGGTGAAGAGAGGCAAAATATGAAAATTCTGTCAATGTCCCAATATTTATGCACTTGACTGTATGTTCAAACTTAATTGTGAGCATTTTGGAGCTATTTTATTTGAATCATATTATAAAGGATATTATGCAAGCAGTGGCATCACAAGGGGGTACGGGAAGCACCCAGCTGTCACCTGCCAAAGTGCAGACTCCCCCTCAGTGACAGGAGCCAGGTGCTGCACTGTAGAATTATGTGCAGCACTCAGCTCCTGTCGCAGTAAGGGAGCCGGCACTACAGTACAGTGGTCCCCGGGGGCAGGCCGCATTTCCCGGTCCCCCTGGAGAGACTTAAACCAGAGTTTGGGTGCATGGTCATGCCCCCTCATCATAAGGCCACATCCCCCTTTTCCCTTGCATGTGGATATGCCGCACACACTGCTGTGCTACCCAAATTGTTTGCATCTAAAGGTAGGGATGCCACTGTATGCAAGAACTATCAAAGCAAGAACATGCCCCAAAATGTGACTATTTTGGGGCATGTCACATCCTGCATCTGTGATCCTCTATGCAAGATATATGTCTCCAGTGTTTTAGCTCTCGCACCCATTCTGTGCAACCACAGAGTTACCCAGGACTGCTAACATCGAAGCACCTGTGATCAATGCTGCATATTTGTACTCAGATTTTTTGATTCTCTAAGAGATCAGTGGGTGTCTCCATACATTTATCAGCGTCTGTGACATTTGCAGAGTTTCGCACAGCAGCTGTGTACAAATTTGGCCAATGATAATTCACATTCAAATAGCAAGACATGTGTTACCACCTCCACCTCTATGAGGCAAGACTGGGTCTGTCTCAGTTAAAGTCTGTTTTCTGAAAATAAATGTAATAATTTTTGCATCATATGTGTTTTAATCTGTCAATCAATATCACACACGTATATGTGCAAAACTTTAGTATTACACTTTATATGTTAAAGATATACTAACAGTAGTAGCAGGATTTTATGTTTCAGCCTCAAGAAAATTATTTAATATTTTGCTAAAAACATGAGTGTACACCTATCACGGCAAGGCATATGAAATCTTTGGAGATTATTTTGGGTGAAAAAAAATGTCAGGATAACAAAAACATTCTAACAATCAGCCAAAACTAACCACTCAGCTACCAGCAAAGGGGACATTTATACTGTATATATCTTTGCTGAGGTTTACATGTGAGTAATGTGGCTAAAAGACTGCAAAGAACAAGTAGCCAGCTGTCAGCACCAGTAAAGCCGGCTACCTGGCAATACATCACCAACAAAATCAACATACTGCTCCATTTACAGACTACATCAAAGCTTTTCCTGGGGTGCACCACATTGGTCTGCATAGATCCCCCCAAAATTGAGGTTCTTATCAAGTCCTAGTAAAATACATTTTGCTTCAGCATCAAAGTAAAAATGTGGCTACTGTTTGCAAAATCCAGATATAATTCACTTATTCCATAAAATAAATAGTGTTTCCCCTAATTGTTATTAGCAATGGGAAATCGTTCTAATAAGGTAATCATGGTATTGAAAAAAATTGTCTAAAAACTAACTAGATTAAAAGAAAATACAGGTTGAGTCTCCCATATCCAAATATTCCCGAAATACGGAATATTCCGAATTTACAGAACAATTTTGGCATGACTGAGATAATGATACTTTTGATTTTTGAAGGTTCAATGTCCACAATCTTTGTCTAAGGCACAAATTATTAAAAATATTGTATAAAATTACCTTGAGACTGTGTGTATAAGGTGTATATGAAACATAAATGAAATTCATGTATGTACACAAACTTTGCTTGAGCCACAAAAATATTGAAAATATTGTATAAAATTGCCTGCAGGCTGTGTGTATAAGGTGTATATAACACATATTTGCATTCTGTGTGTATATTGGGGTCCCATTCCCAAGATCTTTCATTATGATATGCAAATATTCCAAAATACAGAATATTCCGTTACCCAAAATACCTCTGGTTACAAGCATTTTGGATATGGGAGACACAACCTGTAGTTATTTAGCAGTATTAACACAAAATCCTAGGGATGGACACACTAATAACCCAGATACATAATCGCCGCCAGAGGGGTTATTTGATCATTTAAAAAAAAAATAACCAGCTTAAATAAAAAAATATCTAAATAATAAAATTCGGAGAAATAACTACTCGGATCAAATTCACAAAAGATCTGAATAAATACTGTATACACACTTTATATTTAATCATCTAGTACTTATATTTGGAATATTATTACTGACCAATAAGATTACTCATTTATAAATCCTATCTAAAATACCAGAGAGCATAATAAAATGTTTTGTATTGCAATTAAAACCTTGTTCAATGTGCATAAAAAGTTTTCTTCTGTATGATAAGTGAATGAGTATGCCTCATACCTCGTGCCTCCCTTTATAGTGTAAAGTTACCATAGGCATTCCATTGCTATATCAATGCATTGTGTCTTAGTTCTAATGATCCTACAAGAAATGGCATTGTCTTAAGGTCACTTTAAGGTGAGCATCCACTAGCAGAAAGAGAGCGACAGAACGTTTACAACATTGAAATCGTACAGTCATTCCTCATAATGTGCAGTGCCTACACTGAACGATATGTCAGTCAGTGCCGACACCCTCCCTCATCCCTGAACATGCCCAATCTGTCGTTATTGGTAGATTGACCAGCAGGTTCAGGCAATGATTGATGTCGGAAACAACCAGTGGTAGCGTTCATCGCTGGTCGTTTCCCGACATTATAGTGCAAGATTAATGTATGATTAATAAGTGATTGAATGATTACAATGTTGTAATCATTCAATCTCTCTATTAAATCGCCTAGTGGATTATAAACGATAAAAATCACATTTACACACATTTGCATATCTGCATGCACAACCACAAACACAGACACAGTAGGTGACAAACAGTGACAACACAACTTGCATTAGTTAGCTGAATGTTAATGGTCTTTCATACTGTAAGTGGCTATACCATAATAAAATGTGCATTATATTAATGGTAAAAGAGTGTTGCCATTGAAATGTAATGGAATTTGTTTAACTGGTATTATAGTCCTAGAAATTGGCTTATGTACAATTTATAGATCATATGATGTTCATTGATTTTGACATTGTTGCCTTTATATAGCAAAAAGACACATAGCAGTCTAAAGGGGCCCATCCACTAGCAGACATGAAAACGACTGCACGATTACGACATTGTAATCGTGCAGTCGTTTGTCAGTCTGTGATGAGCCTGCACTGAATGAGCAGTCATTCAGTGCAGGCTCATCAATCATCTGCAAACATGCTCAACCTGCCATTATCGTCTGGTTGACCAGCATGTTTGCACGATGATAGATGTCTAAGCAACCAGTGGGCCCACGCATCGCTGGTCATTTTAGCCATTTTTGCTAAAGATTTGCAAACGATTTGCAAATGATCATTATCATTCAATCACTCAACTTAATCGTCTAGTGGATGGTCACCTTTAAATAACAATTTTTTAAATAATCTTCAAATGATTTTCAAACAATTTTCAAAAGATTTTTAAATGATTATTGAATGATTATCGAACGATCGAACAATATCGTTATCATTCAATCATTAATTTTTATTGTCTAGTGCATAGGCACCTTTAGGAGATTAAACATTCTGGTTTATTAACAAACTAAGTAAAGGTATCACTGACTGCTTATTTTAAATGGATAACCATTTATTAATTACAGTACAATGTTATTATCAATAGTTCAGACAAATTGACAATATTAATAATATCTATCAGTTGACCATATGACTGCAACAATTTTAAAATATTACTATATATTCTGAAAATCATAATAATAATACAGTTGACCATTTGATATTCATTGACACTTCAATAGTTAACACTGTCTAAAAGGTGTTTGCTAGATATAATCTAAGAAGTAAAAATTATTATTATTTTTTTAATTATTTATTCAGTTTTAAGAGTACCAAGATATAACATGCAATACATGCTAAGGCCCATTTTGTATAAACAAAACTGGCTCTATGGAAATATTTGAACAAATGATTAGTTATAGGAGATTTAATTTTAGAAGGTATTGAAAAATGCAATTTTGAGGATAATACATAATAATAATAATAATAATAATAATAATAATAATAATAATAATAATAATAAGCAGAATGATGAACAGGTATAAACTTTGTAGACTTACAGTAATGTACTCTAATAACTTGGATTATGAATAAAGATTTAATTACAGTCACTAAAGCATTCTCTTCTAAGACTACAGAGGTTAGTAAGAAAACTTCCACTGGTCATCTCCAGAATATCCAACTCTATGACATAAAACATTTCCAAAAACAAACTCACCCTGCCTTATTTATAATTTGCTAAATGAGCAATTACCTTGTTCCTGTTTATGTATTGCCTTGTGATTTCTATGTAAAATAGCATAGCAGTAAGTGTGAATATAGATCCACCGTTTATCTTATCTGCCTCAAGTGTATGGTCAGATGTCTGTCTCTATGAATAAATCTCATCACATAATAAGCCATGAGAATGACTTAAAAGATTTCTGTTATATCACTTACAGTATGAAGACCATTAACATTCAGCTAACTAATGCAGGTTGTGTTGTCACTGTTTTTCACCTTCTCTGTCTGTGTTTGTGGTTATGCACGCAGACATGCAAATGTGTGTAAATATGATTCTTATCATTTATATGTGTGTGAAATAATAGTTATAGTACTGCTCATTATTGTAAAAACAATTTACTCCCCCTTAATGCATTAAAAATAAAACTTTTTGTTGCCACTACCTGTATCTTGTTTCAGAGATGAACCTACAGGTATTTCAAAGCAAACTTGGATTAATCATAATGATCAAAAAAATCTTAATTTCCTTTCAGACAACAAAAATTATCTGACACTAAAATAATTCTACAGAACTGACTTGATAACTCTACTAAAATTTGCCTAAAGATTAGCTTTGGAAATGTTGAGAAGACATACCTTATACTGGCCAGACTCTAGCAAATGTCCAGTAATGAGTTCTCATCTTCCAGATGAGTCCTTTTTATTACAGCTACATTATTCCTAAGTGTGTTATACCGTAGTTCGTATGTCTCAAATGTACAATTACACCAATACTCTACAAAAACATAAAAGCAGCACCTTTGTGTTTTGATCCACCAGGGGACGCTCTTCCTGGGAGATGTTTTAAAGTTACTGCTCATGGTCACTTTTTATAGCTATTAGTTTTACCTTTATAATTCCCTCATCAGATGCATAATAAAGTATGAAGGGGGATTGAAAAGTTTGTGGCCTATGGTATAATGAAATGGGTTCTTAAACAGTTATTATTTTCACATAAAATTTTTTTTTTTTTAGTGTTACATAACAAGTTTTAAGTTAATAACTGTTGTTATTTTTCTTTTACAAACATTTGAAATGAACTAGATGACAGATTTTAAAAACATGGACATTATTGCTCATTGCGTAGTCTTCCGCTAACTATTCATAAAGGGTTTAATACCCACAGAGATAAATGAAGACATGGTTATGACACTAGGGGAGGCTGCTCCTTCTTACAGCATGGTTAAGAAATGGGTAGAAGAATTCAAACAAGGAAGGAAGAGCCTTCATGGGAGTCCCATCAGCATTACCACACAAGAAATCATTGACAAAATCCATGACATGATATTGGAGTATGAAAGAATAACAGAGAGTTACATTACCAAACATCTGTGTATCTCCCTGGAACGTGTTCATGCTGTTATTCACAATGAACTCCAAATGACAAAGGTCTCTGCTTGATGGGATCCTAAACTTCTTAGTGTTAATGACAAGCAGGAATGTCTCACCAATCGGGCTCTGTTTGATACAGATTCTGAAAGGTTTCTTAAGAAATCTATAACTGTGGATGAGACTTGGGTGCATCACTTTCAACTTGAGACTTTAGAACAATCAAAACAGTGGAAGCATCAAGGGTATCATGCTCCACAGAAGCCAAAGTCAGTGCTGTCTGCTGGAAATGTGATGGCCTCCATCTTCAACTTGGGAAGTTGACAAGAGGGGTGCTTTACGACCAAAACAATGCTACAGCTCACAAGTCACTAGTGGCCATAACTGCCATCCAGAATTGTGGATTCCAACTGCTTGAACACCCTCCTTATCTAAAATGGCACCCTCTGATTACTACCTCTTCCCCAAACTGAAGAAAAAGCATGGAGGTCACCATTTTGCCATGGTCAATGATGTCATGAAGTTTTGAATCTGTTTTGTGAGTACAATAAGCTGACTTCTATAAGACAGGGATAAGTATGCTCTATGAGCGCTGGTCTAAAGGTGCGTACACATGGTACGATATCCATGAATGACATGAATGATAATGATATCATTTAATGATAAATCATTCATATCATTCATTTTTAAGCAGTGAATGACCAACGAACAATCAACGATGTGCGTTCCTGCATTGTCAAAAACGATATCTATGGTTATCCATACATGCAGGCCAACTGTAATGAATCCCTAGGAAGATTCACACAGTAAGAGGTTGTAATGAATCCCTGGAGAGCATATGAGTACAAGATTAAGGTGTGGTCCTAAGGCCAAGTTGTGGTCTTGAGGACTGATGTGAACTTGAATGAGGTGCAGGAATTTATGCAGGTGTGTCCATTACTGCTTAGACTCCAGAGACTGACTCATGATTTATTTGGCTATTGTGAATCTAACACCATAGTAAAGCATATTTCTATGTCAAGCTATAACTCCTTCCCCTAAAACTGGCCGATGACATTTTGCTCCCATTGACACTGCTCCAATATCCCATCAAGTGTATGCCTGATTGCTCCTGGGGAGCATAATTCACAGAGATATGCACCCTCCTGCTACCAGCACTGCAGATCTGGAGCTTAGGACTGTGACCATACTGTGGTGAGGTGATTTTAAAGTGGGGAGGTTGAACTTATATACCAGCTAATGTATTTGCTGATATGTGGTTGGGTCCTTGTTGATCAGGATACTTACCGTGTTTAAAGTGGAGTATTTCCAATATCAGAACTTTAAAAGGCAGAGTGGACACTTAACTTTATATTCAGACATTTTTATTGGATTATCTACAATATATGTGTTATAATCATGTTATATTAAATTAACTCACAACAATTGTAGTGCTCTCTTCTGTGTTTTTATATGTTGCAAATTAATGAGTGTCTCCAGGACTCATATTGGGAGCTCCCATATTGATCGCAATTACTTTGAATTATTTTTTATATATATATTTTTTTCTTACTACTAAATATCTTATTGTGCCTGATATAGATATCTGCATTATATATCTGTCTGTTTATTATTGACTAAGGTGTGGCCTAGGGCCGAGTTGCAACCTTGAAGGCTGACGTGTGCTTGGCTGAAATGCAGCCTTGGGGCCGAGTTGCTGCCTTGAGGGCTGACATGTATCTGGCTGGTTGCAGCCTTGAGGGCTGATGTGTACTTGGCTGGTTGCAGCCTTGAGGGATGAAATGTATTTGGCTGGTTGCAGCCTTGAGAGCTGATATGTACTTAGCTCTTTGCAGCCTAGAGGGATTAAATGTACTTGGCTGGTTGCAGCCTTGAGGCCTGAAATGTACTTGGCTGGATGCAACCTTGAGGGCTGATGTGTATTTGGCTGGTTGCAGCCTTTAGGGCTGATTTGTACTTGGCTGGTTGCAGCCATGAGGGCTGATATATACTTGGATGGTTGCAGCCTTGAGGGCTAATGTGTACTTAGCTGGTTGCAGCATTGAGGGCTGATATATACGTGGCTGGTTGCAGACTTGAGGGCTGTTGTGTACTTGGCTGGATGCAGCCTTGAGGGCTAAGACAGAGGCAAAATATATTACAAGAGTTTTTTCTGACACTGCAGATTATGTTAAAAAGAATGCAGTTAATTTGCCTACAAATAAATTCTTGTACCTTAGGCCATGAAATTTTTAATCACCCCTTGTACTAAACAAAAAAGGTGAGGCTGAATCACACCAATGTCATCACACTTGGTGATGAGTCATTAAATTGACTTTATTTAGAGGAGGGGCACCTGGAAGTCTAACAGTTCCTTGCAAAATCCACCAATGTTGAGAAAGAGGCAAAGGTAACTGTAAAGCATTGTGTAATCAATATATATCAATGATCAGAACCATCTACTTAATGCTGGCATTTGCTCAGTGTTGGACTGTCCAGAGGTATAGGAGGTATGCCCTACTGCCTGTGGGCCCACCCTCCTTTTCTAAGTGTCAGATTCCAGACCTTATATTATAGATTGGTACTCTATTAGATGTCAAATACCTAGAGAAGCAGAACCACTGATCTTCATGGGGACTTGGGGCCTGATTCAGAGAGGGATGCTAATGCAATCACACAGTTGCATAAATATGCAAATGTTATCAAAGATCACCTGAGCATAAAGATGCCTACTGCTGCCTTCTCACCTGTGTGTGACTTCACATACCTACATAAAAATCGGTACCATCGAAGTACATCGGCGGCCATTTTAACCTTACGGCAGGTCTGACCTGCTGCAAGCAAGGAAGCTCTTCTGCCATTATTATTATTATTATTATTATTATTACCAGTTATTTATATTGCGCACACATATTCCGCAGCGCTTTACAGAGAATATTTGGCCATTCACATCATTCCCTGCTCCAATGGAGCTTACACTCTATATTCCCTACCACACATAAACACTAGGGTTAATTTTTGTGGGGAGCCAATTAACCTACCAGCATATTTTTGGAGAGTGGTAGGAAACCGGAGTACCTGGAGGAAACCCATGCAAGCACAGGGAGAATATACAAACTCCACACAGTTAGGACCATAGTGGGTATTGAACCCATGACCTCAGTGCTGTGAGACAGTAATGCTTACCATTACACCGTCTGTGCTGCCCATGCCATGCAGAGCTTTGTATGCAATTGTAGTGGCTAATATTTATGCATGCCCACATAATGGCAATCAAATGGCCAGGCATGCCTGCATTTCTCTAACCACCCCCTGTCAACACCCCCAAATGGTCACATCCTGTCAATCAATCTGCAAAGACATTTGTTATCTCTCTTCTAGAGCCAAATTCTACCCCATCTGATAATGTGTACTGATCCATCATTCGGCTCGCAAGTATCATACATATCACATGGATCTTGTCATGTTATTGTTATCTGTCACTGTGATATTACTTTTCATGTGGTCTTACATTTTCAGTGCATTGTTCTTTGATTTAGTTTTTTTCTTCTGTTCTCATGGTAAGGAATCTTTTCTCTGTCCCATTCCCTTCCTTTTCTTATATTGGCCCTTTCCTGTTTTCCCTTTCCCTACCCTCACTTTCTTGATTTTGGAATAGTTATACTGGTTATTATTGGCCTCATAGACATTTTGTTTGGGTTCTTAAAATATTACAAAATGGCCTCATTTTGGTATATACATTTTTTGTTATGTTATTGGAATTGATAGATTGCACGTTTGTTCTAGTTATAGCTCCCTTACTTGCTGGGACATGGGGGGCTACTTTGTGTGTAATTCAGCAATTAAGCATTTTTGTGAAACAGGGAATTGGTTGATAATCTCCTCATCTTCATCTATTAGTTATAAGGAACATATTAAACTCCTCACTTGGAATGTAGAGGGCCACACTGCTCAAATGGCGGAAGGGTTTACAACATTTAAAGAAGCTTAAACCAGACATGGCTGTGCTTCAAGAAACTCATTAGAGAGAGGGAGATCCCAATACACTTCAGAGCACTTGGTTGAATGAACATATAGCAGTTTTGTTTACATTCAAACAAAGAGGGGTGGTTTTTCTTCTCCATAAGTCCCTTAGTTATACCATCATTGACAAGTTGTGTGATCCTGAAGATTATTTTTTATTTGTTTAAATACAATTGGAAGGGGTATTGTACACCTTTGCTACTGTGTATGCACTATGTGGCCCTAGTAATGTCTTTTTTATTAACTTATATGTTTGTTTACAGGAATGGGCTGAAGGGGCCATCATACTAGGTTGAGTTTTCATTGCTACTCTCAATATACTGTTGGATAGGTGAGGTGATGGGGGGCGGGACAGCACACCATCGTTTCTAAATTTTCTTATATCTTCCCTTCAACTCTCCGACCCCTGGAGGTATCAACACCCTGAGTAGCGAGACTATACTTTGTATTCACATCCACATCACACATCTACTAGGATTGATTATTGGCTCCTTCCAATAAATCTCCTCCCTAGAGTTCAAAAGTCCAAGGTGGAAAATATTGCTATCTCTAATCATGCGCCAACATGGTTCTCCCTGTCCCTCCCTACTCCTAATCCCTCCTCTATTAATTGGCGATTTCCCTCCTATCTATATGATTCCCCTGATTTCAAACAATATTTGGAACAAAACTTTGTGAATTATGTTAATGATAATACTCAGCATACGAGCAGACATTCATTTTTTTTGGGAGGCATAAAAAGCAGTGTTACATGTTTTTTTTGTAGTTTATTTTGCTGGGAAATGCCAGAAACTTTTCCAAAGGCTTCAGGATCTAAGCCTGGTACTTTCTACATCTTAGGCAAACTTATTGAGGTTTAATACTCCTGATGCTCGCCAGATTTACATTAATACCAAAAATGTATATAGAAATGTATATGACACTCTATGAACAGAAAAGGCTCAGTGCTCTCTACATTATCAAAACATTATTTCAGGTGGGGCAAAAAAGTGTTTAGACCAGTGGTGTCAAACTTGGGCCCTCCAGTGGAACTACACATCCCAGCATGCAGTGCCACAGTTTTGCTATTAGGGGATGCTAAAACTGTGGCTGGACATGCTGGGATATGTAGTCCCACAAAATCTGAAGGGCCCGAGTTTGACACCACTGGTGTGGACTGTTGGTGACTGTGGTCAGGAGACAATATTTTCCTGTTAATGTTTTAAAAATGATCTCAGATCCATTGGACGTTCAGCTACCAGTAAGACTCCAGGCCCAGATGGGCTTAGGGCCTTATTCAGACCTGGTCGCTATCAGCAGTGCGCTCGCTATTACCGATGTTTGCTAATCTGCGCATGCGTGTGCATCGCAATGTGTGTGTGTGAACTAAACAATGTGATCATAGACCGCTTGCTTGCCCAGCATAGCCAGCCCAGCAGAGTGAGTGACAGAAGAGGCTGTTTGTGGGTGGTGACAGGGGTAGTCCAGTAAAAACGGGGTGTTGGATTTGCGAACGCAGACGTGCCTGAGTGTTCTAATGCAGTTTCAGAGGCATGCTTAATTAACAGGCAGCGTCATTGTACACGTCACTTGCAGTTTTTTTACACTGAAATCCTCGCAGTGCTTGCGGGAGTCTAGGGTCTACCACAAGTATTGCGTATGCAGACAATAGTTTTTGCTTGTGCCGATGTATGCAGTCAATTAACAGATTAGCAGGTGCTACTCATTGTATTGTATAGTTGCAAAGTGGATGCATAAATTAGCTTTTTTTGTTTCTTTTTGTATATTGAGAAAGATACAAGTGCCAAATAACTTGGAATTATCAAACAATAGACTATATATTTGTAAAGTTCACAAATACATGTTTATTTTGTTTTTTTCTGGTTTTTAAAGTGATAGTGTTTTTGGGTTGTGGAACTGCACATCCCAGCATGCCTTTCCAGAGAAAATACATGGCTTTTTAGCAATACTGTTGCAGGCCAGGGCGTAATTTGTTGTAACATATTTTTATAAATTAAAATCATGTTTGAAGAAGAATCAAAACATTTTTTGTTTGGATTTATTCACATTCCAAATCCATAATAAATAATAACATTTTGCATAAAAGCATCATTACATATTTCATAACTTTTTGGAAGAACAAAATTAACCAATTTTAAACATTAAAAATACATAATTTTCTGGACGAATTTGGTTTAGGATAACCATCAAACAATAAAGATGTGGACACACTTGCAGATGTGGTTGAGGAAAGTGGGCCTGTGCTGCCACCAGATGTGCCTCCTCCACCTCCTACAAACACATCACCTCAAAATCTGGCAGGCCCATCACATGGAACTATACAAAATCAAGATAGACCTTGTGGGCCTTCCAGTGGCACTAACCAGATTTAAATTTTGGATATGCATAAAGAAAGTTCTGAGTGAAATAAATTAAAATCATCAATCGGAAGTTTTTTTCTTTGCAGCCGACTCCATGAAGCTGAATTTACGCATCCGGGGGGAATGTCGCTTACCCTGCAGGGAGCTCAGTACAGCCACAGCAGGGCACTGGTCTCACCCACCTTCGATTGGGCCAGTCAGATGTTCTTTCATCTCCCTGATATCTTGGCTTATGGACCTTAGAAAGGAGGTTTGCTCCAACATGCTGACCTAGATAGCCTCTGTGGCTGCTGCTTGCCTTTCCACTGCCACCCTAAGCCCATCCAGGACTACAGTATGGGTGGCAGTGGAGGATGGGGGAGGCACAATGAATGAGGTGAGTCACATGATGTATGATAGGTGTTGTGTTTGTCTAGATGTATTAAATCAACAAATGTCCTGTTTTATCCTCCATTTTTTATGGCCAACCAATCAGACTGCACCCTAGTTGATATAAACTTTGCTCACTGAAATATTTGTCATTGCCATCATGAGATCCTCCTGTTTCAGTAGGAGTGAGCTCCACATCATGACTCAGGTCATGGACCAGCGCCTGGGGCCCGTGTGCCTGCATGTGTCAAATCAAACAAAATTGCATGCATATTCGGTGGTTCGGAGGAGGCTCCGCCGATTGGGGACTAGACACACCATCGTCCAATAGGAATGCAGGTGGTCAGATCTCCACTGGAGGACACCGGCCCTCCTTGATGATCTTTGGGTGGAGATTCACCAAAGTAAGTAATGCGTTTTAATTGCATTGCGTGGTGTATGCTTTGGGTTGTGTATGCATTTCTGCGTGTGTGTTAGTTTGTGTTATATTTTTGGATTGTGATGGACTGTTTGTTTGTTTCATTTTAAGGTTGGCATCCATTTTGTTGTAGATTTAAAATGGCTGGCCTAAGTTTAATGGGCAAATTTCAAAAATGTGTTTTGAAACTTTGCAAAACTGTTGTAGTCATTAGGTGTGTGTGTGTGTGTGTGTGGGAATGTTTCAAATACAACATGGGTTCAGACCTATCTGTTTAAATCTAGCAGATGTCTCACAATTTGAGTGTCAAGCTACAGTTAACACAGTGTATTTGGATTATTGTCACATGGCTGACACAGGTGTCTGTATGTAATCCTTCATTAAAAAAAAAAAAAAAAAAAAATTGGTCTGCTAAACCAGGGATATCTGGATATCATGGTTTAATAAACATGTGAAATTCTGAACACCCTGAGTAATTTGTTTTTAATGGATAAACTGTAAAAATTTACAATGTTGGACTTGTTTTATTCAACCACATTCATACATGTTAATGTTTTTTTTGTATTTAAAATTAGGATTACAGCAAAGAATAGCAAGGGATCGGCAGGCTGAATCGCCACCCCCCCTGAAGACCCTTCCCCGCCACCATCAGGCCCACCCACCCCAGAACCTACCTCCCCCACTCACTCCTCCTCACCCACCCCAGAACCAGCCTCCCCCGCCCACTCCTTCTTGCCCATCAATGAACCTGCGCCCCACCCACTCCTCCTCACCGATCCCTGAAACTGCCTCCCCCACCCACTCCTCCTCACCCATCCCTGAACCTGCCTCCACCACCCACTCCTCCTCACCCATCCCTGAACCGGCCTCCCCCACCCACTCCTCCTCACCTACCCCTGAACCTGCCTCCACCACCAACTCCTCCTCACCCATCCCTGAACCGGCCTCCCCCACCCACTCCTCCTCACCTACCCCTGAACCGGCCTCCCCCACCCACTCCTCCTCACCCATCCTTGAACCAGCCTCCCCCACCCACTCCTCCTCACCCATCCCTCATGATAAGTCCCCCACCTACTCCTTTGAAAATTCTAATTGGGATGCTTGTGCCCAATAAGTGCCAGCCCAAGGAGATGAAGGTACATATGTCACAGATGCAATTAGGCAATGTATATCAAATTTAGGAACCAGAAAAGAATGCAATGTGAACGCAGCATTAACCTCAGTAGCCGATGTTAAACACTGTGCAATACTATTTGTAAAAGGGATATACATAAATAAATCATGGCTATGGGTGGTAGGTTTTAAGACAAACTTTTATGATTTAATCACAACTTAAAAATTAATTTTGCTTATCCTTTACATTTCAGTGGAACAAGAGGAACCACTTAGGGAAGTCTTGAGGAGGAAGATGGGCACAATTGGTTCTGTGTTGCAGATGTGCTTGGATGCAGTAAGATGCATGTGACAGTGCCTATAAACATTTGTAATGTGAAAAATAAAAATGATATTTTTTTTAATCAAAAAATGTGTGGAGTATTTATTATAAGGAAAAATAATATATAAGAAAAATCAAAATAAAGTATAACGATCAGATTAAATGTTGCCCTATGTCTGTATTTTAAATTGTGTGTATATATATATATAGTATATATATATATAGAGAGAGAGAGAGATATTTAATCCAAATTTTTTTTAAGTTATATAGGGATAATGATATACAGTATACTGTATATATACAGTAGATATGTATATATATATATATATATATATATAGAATGCAGAGAAAGTGGGCGGCACTACAGGATGTATATGTAACCTTGACAAAGGGGCATGAAGCCCTGAAACGTTAGCATTAAACTTTGCTCATGTAAAAGTCCTGTAGTGCCGCCCACTTTCTCTGCATTCTACTATCCAAGGAGGGGAACACAGGCCATTAGACACAGATGGGTCACGGGAGTGGCGGACCGATCAGACTCATATATATATATATATATATATATACAGTATATATATATATATACAGTGTGTGTATATATATATATATATATATATATATAGTATATATATTTAAAAATCTAGGTTAAGATATAAATGGGTGTTATGTTATGAATATATTGAATGAAAACTGAGAGAGGATGGATATGTTTTATAATATTTGATTTATTCTCGTAGACACAATGCTCCAGTTCTCTTTGTATATATATAAAATCTCAAAATGTGGGTAGGTTGCTGGGGAAGGTTAGAGGCTCCTTTAGGGTGTCTCTATCCATAGTATCAATGTCCCATGTCTTCCCTAGGGCACCCATGGTGCAGCAACTGAAATAAGTGAATAAATGCAATACCAATGGGATAGGTCGAGGTATTGTGGGTGTTAGGTGTGCCCTTTGAGGGGGTTACCTTCCATAACTTTATAAATTACCCTTAGTATGTTAACCAGTCAATAGTAGCCTGGGTGATAGGTGTGCCCTTTAAGGGGGTTACCTTCCGTAATTTTATATGTTAACTTAGTCCTGTATGCAAGACTGGTGTGTTATCCTTCTATTACTCTTTATATTATTTTCATAAAAATTATTTTATTTATTTAGACTTTTATAGATCGACCTCAAAGGCAAAAATTATTTATAATTTTAATGAATAAATATAGAACATAAATAAAAATTTCTGATTACTAAAGTGCTGCAACTTTATGAAATGAAAAATGTTGGTTCTAAAACACATTTCATTGGCTTAACAAAAAGGCTTAAATTAAACTTTAACAATGAAAATAAAGGGTTTTAAGCCTATTTTGATACAGTAAATGTGGGTAAATTAATAAATGACAAATAGAATACAAGAAACTTTATACATGCTCGCATGTTATATATGATTTTTCAGATAAAGTTGTGATATTGATATTCTCTGGACACAACAGGCTCTTTGTCAGTAAGCACACTGAAGAACATCTCAGTCAGCCTCCTTTAATTGCCTGTTACATAAAATAAAACAAAAAATCAACAGCTTGCAATCAGCTACAAAAAAAAATCAAATTATGTTACATACTGTAAATTATACTATTGATTTCTCTTTTATATAAGTATCTAATATTTTAGGTGTACTGGTCTTTTAATAAGAAGATTGCTGCTTTATGTTGTGATTCAATGTATATGACTAAAACTATGGTAAAGGTTTCGGAAGAAAGTTGTGGGCTGAGGAAGGTGTAGGGTGTTCTGGGCTAAAAGAAGGTGAATGCGGTTGGGGGCCAAGGATGGTGATGATGGGGGCTGAAGAAGGTGATGGGGTTGGTGATGACTTTCTGAGGCTGATGAAGGTGATGATGGGCTTTTGGACGGAAGATGATGATGAGAGGCTGAAATTGTGAAAGGTGATGGAGGCTTAGCACTAAGGATGGCAGGCTGCAGACACCATCACTCCTACCCGAAAGACATCCACAGCACTGTCATCAAGAAGACATTGAGAGAGAGACAGTGTGATAAGTCATAGTGTATTTTTACTTTATTTAAAGGCTGGCATATCTTTCAGTTACCATTATCATGCATCACATATCACATATGCAGAAGAGGGATGTGTTGGTGCTGGGTCAGGGGTGATGTTGAGAAGGTGGGGCCCTAAGAGACATTAGTGTACCAGGACCAAGATTTCTGTAGCTGTCCCTTATTACATGATTACATTCCATTTTACACTGAAGCATAAAGTAAAGAGCAAATATACTGTACAAGAATATTTTAAACTCTTATTGATTATTCACTAAGCACAGAGTAAGTAGTAATTATATGCTGGTGTCTGCCTCATGCAGTATGATGTTGGATTCAGGCAGGTACTTTGCTAGACCTGTAATCAAAGCAGCCAGTTACATCATAGATGTTTTAGTCAAATAAATATCTATAATTACAGCCAATAAAATTGCACAGGCTGTATATTGTGTGTCTGAAGGGATTTCTCATTGTGAATCTCATTCGATTTTGGAGTAAGCAGACAGCAAACATTTTATTTTTAATATTAAAATCATAAAATTATGTAGCGCAGAGCCTAGAATGCTGAATCCTGGCATCCCATTATCTGAGATTAAAGAAAACAGAAGTCTACTATAAAAAAACATAGATTTTTATAGTCCAATAAAAAAAATATATATATTGTAATAGGATCACTGGTAAATTGGTCTGTGGCAGGTACCTTTGTCCCAGATTCCTGTCTTTTGTGTTTTAAACCCCCAGGAGAAAGTCTGCAGTGAAGCAGGCTTGAGTTTCGGCTTTTTGAAAAGTCGGTTTGGGACCTGGGGGTTGTGGGTGAGAGGAGAGGGAGGGCTCCACCCACGGCCACTCCAGGTTTTGGTTCTCACAGCCTGGTATCAGGCTTGTTAGTTTTCCACCTGAGAGTGGCCAATATAAGCCTAGTGTGTTGAGGGCTGATTGTCTCACCTGGGAGAGCAGACAGGGAGTTTGCTCAGAGACACTTGGATACCTAACTGTGAGTGTTGTGCTGTGCTTTTGTTGCTGGCGAGGGCATTAGGCCCTGCCAGGTTCTGGTAGTGAGGGAACTACCTGTGAAGTTAGTGCCCCGACAGGGCTAGGATTTATATTTATGTTTTCTTTATGTTTCTGACATTGTACAATAAAGACTGGCATCGACCAGCTTGTACTTGCATCCAGACTGGTGTGCTGCTTCCCTGCTGCTGTGTGTGTGTGTAAGGAAGGAGTCCTCTACACAGGAGAGGGACCCCCTAACCTAACTGTGTCACAATATAGTGGAGAATGCGGGCACTCACACACACTGAAGTTGCAGCGAGAGGAAAACTTTCCGTTTAAAAATTAAAGGGACAGACACCCAATTTGTGAGTGTGGAAATAACCCTGTGTCCTTGGAGTCCCATAGAGGCGGTGTCAGCCAATGCTCAGAGAGGCAAGGTTCAGCTTCCAACCTACACCCCAGGACAAAATGGAGGACATTATTAAGGCCTTGCTTCAAACTACAGCAGCTCAGCAGGAGACAAACAAACTTCAGCAGGAATCTACCAGAGCTCAGCAGGAGACTAACAGACTTCAACAGGTCGCCTTTGAGGAAACCCGCCAGGCCTTAGCGGAAAACAGCCAGGCCATAAGAGAGGTGGTACAGCACCTGGTCGCCCGGCCCAGAGATGTTAATACTGGTCCTCCCACCACCACTCACTCCGTACGAGCCAGTCACTTTCTCTAAAAGATGACTTCAGGCGATGATGTGGAGGCCTATCTTGCCGCATTTGAAAGAACGGCCGAAATGGAGAGTTGGCCCCAGGAGCAGTGGGCAAGTCTGGTGGCACCTTTTTTTGTCTGGGGAGCCAAAAAAAGCATATTTCGACTTATGCCTGGCTGATGCCAAGGACTATAAAAAACTAAAACAGGAGATCGTAATTCGCTTGGGAGTCACCACCTTTGTTCGTGCCCAACGGGTCCACCGCTGGGAGTTCCATAAGGAAAAGCCTCCACGTTCACAGATGCATGACCTCGTCCATCTGTCCTCAAAATGGCTACAGCCCGAGACGCTGATGGGACCACAGATCGTGGAAAAGGTCGTGATGGACCGGTACCTGTGATCATTACCTGTGTCTCAGCGCAAGTGGGTGAGCCATGCAGACCCTAAGTCCGTGGACCAGTTGGTTGAGCTGGTGGAGAGGTACGTGGCGGCTGAGGAGCTGATGAGTATGCCCCACCGAGCTCCGATGGCACACCGGCAAACTCCCAGAGACACTGGTAAGACTGTTCCAGGGGAGAAGGGTGATGGGTGGTGGAATGTACCTAAGACTGAGGGTGTAGAACCAGGAGACAGGCCTGCCAGGCCAGGAAGGTTCTTGCCCCGTAAACGACTAGACATTAATATGACTCAGTGTTTCCGTTGTGGTGGCTTTGGCCATATTGCCACTAATTGTGCACTTACAACTGAACCCATGCAATGTGATACTGCTCATGTCTACCGCAGGGGGTCTTTCTTTGCACAGATAGCCTGTATGGCTGACCGGCAGGCTGAGACTGATAAGCACATGTGTGTACTCACTGTAGATGGCAACCGAGTAGAGGCACTGTTAGACTCTGGTAGCTTGGTGACACTTATAAAAGCTGAGCTGGTGAACCCCTTGAGGCATACAGGGAAAACTGTTGGTGTGACCTGCATACATGGGGATGCTCAAGATTATGTTACGGCCGAGGTGAACATCGAGACACCATGTGGCTCTGCTATAGTTTCTGTGGGTTTGGATCATGGTCTGGTGCACGATGCAATATTGGGGAGAGACTTTGCTCACTTCTGGAAGTTGTGGGAAAGCCGTTTTGTTCCAGAGGTGAACAACCCCGATCCATTTGAGAAGGTTGTTGATGTAGTGGAGGAGGGAGTTTCTTCTGAGTCAGAGTTATTCCCTTTTTCTACTATGGTTGGCGAACTAGAGAATGCGGAATGTGACGGTGGCCCACCAACTGATGTGCCTCCCATTGAGGTGGGAAGTGTTGTTGGGCCAGGTGATCGTCTGCCTGATTTAGAGGTCAGAATAGAGGTCTTTGCCATCGAGCAGTTGAATGAACCTACTTTGGTAAAAGCCAGGGAGAATGTAAAAGTAGTTGATGGTAAACCCATAGACCCTGATAGTCCTTTGTCCTATCCCCACATGGCAATGTGTCAGGATTTGTTATATCAGGTGACTAAGAAGGGGGAAGATGTTGTGGAACAACTAATAGTTCCCAAAGCCTACAGAAGAACAGTGTTGGATCTGGCCCATGGTCATATAATGGCAGGCCATCTAGGGGTAGAGAAAACCACTGAGCGAACAATGCAGAGGTTTTTCTGGCCCGGGTTTCATAAAGAGGTATCTGACTTTTGCGCATCCTGCCCTGAGTGTCAGTTTCATGCTCCCAGGCCACATTTTAAGGGTCCACTAGTTCCATTGCCTATCATAGAGGTGCCGTTTGAAAGAATAGCGATGGATTTGGTTGGACCCTTAATGAAGTCTGCCAGGGGACACCAGTATATTCTGTTCATAATGGATTATGCTACCAGGTACCCGGAAGCGATCCCGTTGCGCAATACGTCAACAAAGACCATTGCCAGAGAGCTAGTTCATGTCTTTAGCAGGCTGGGTATACCTAAGGAGATACTAACTGACCAGGGTACACTGTTTATGTCCAAAGTCATGAAAGAGTTATGCCGCCTGTTCAAAATCAAACAGTTAAGAACTTCGGTTTATCAC